>BMAW01132847.1:5478-18950 GCA_019974015.1 Nephila pilipes
TCTTTAAATTCTTAATTTCTTTAACAACATTTAAAATATTCTTCTAAGAGTATTGCAAATTTTTTTTAAAAAGTAAACGAGTTCGAAAATGGTGTAAAGAATATATTTTTTGAACATACGATCAATATAAAGGATATAATCGTATTTAAAACTTTTTTATGTAGCAGAACTCAAAACTTATGCAAAGATTTAATTTTTTAAAAATGCAATTAATACAAAATGTATAATTGTATTTGGAACTTTTTTATGAGAGAATGTATATTTTTTTAAAATAGGATCAATTACGCAACAATAAAATAATTCTCCGACTCCAGTTCTTAAGACACTTCGCTCAATCTGATTTTGTTTTAATAATCATGAAAATTTATTTTTTCGTATTATCCTATCATATTACTAGTGTGTATTAATAACTCATATTTGAAATGAAATTGGAAAAAAAAGAGGAGTAAAGAGAAAGAAGATATATGAGATAATGTACAGGATAAGATTTTTTTTATTATTAAAAAATTTTAAATTAAATTTTTACTATTAATTTTTTATAACACAATCGATTAATAAAATATGTTATTGTATTTGGAAATATTTTAAAGAGAATTTTTTTTTAAAAAAATACTATCAATATTAAATATATATTAGAATTTTTAAAAATGGCAGAGTTCAAAACTGATGTAAAGAATTCATTTTTTTGAAACACAATTATAAAAGGTATAATTGTATTTAGAATTTTTTTTATGTAGCGGCGGTTAAGCCTTATTATACTCAACTTTTCTACGACTCTTTTCTACATCACGTGTGTAACGTTGTCTCAATTGGACGACTACCACATTGGAACGTTAATTGTTCTGTTTGGCGTTCTTGGCACTTTTCGAAAAAACCTTCGACCCCTATAAGTAAAGACTAACAATCATCGCTCTGTACGTGCGCTCGTGATCCATGGTGGGAACTGTACGCGTCATTAAACCTAGAGTAGCTGTAAAGCGGAAAGGACCATGATTAGAATTTGAGAAGGGGATCAAATTTTGTTCATTATCATATTCAATACTAATCCGTAGGTCTCTAAATCAGTAGGTTATATGGTATGCGGGAGTCACTTGAAAAGAGCTCCTCTGATTCCAGATTCTAAAATTAAAAGTTCTTCATCTGTATATGACATGAAATTAGCTAATTAAACTGATTAAAACTGTCACTATATTATTTAATTTTATTGATTTTTATGGTACAATTTATACCTTTTTTGAAATGCGAAGTTACTAATTGAATGCAAACATTTTAAAAAGGTGCGGCACTCCTCTAGCCTCCGTTTCTACAAAGTGACTCCCGATCTAAAACAATTGCCCACTGACCTTGAAGGAAATATATATCAATTGCAACGTTGAAACAGAGGCGTCTCTCATCTCGACAGGACTATCTCCTCGTTTACCGACTACAGAAAGAGTGCGATTTACGTCAGAGGTCATAACAATAATAAATCCAAGCACTTAGGCCTCCCGTAAGGAATTTTTTTAACATTCTTTCATCCATTTTTTCCCAAGCTAGCTGATAAAAATTTCTATTTAATTAACTATTTTTCTGATAAACGCGGACACTATGTTCACATGTTATATATATTACAGTCAATCAATATTTGGGATTAATTCAAATTTCATTTCTTATATTTCATCAAAGTAACATCATTTTTTTCAAAAGGCTTTGTGATACTCTATATGTTTGAAAAGACAATTTTGAATGTCAATTAGAAATAAAACATAATCCTTTATGAATTTGTATTATTTTGATTTAAGAAAAGGACGGATACTTATATTTATATTGAATACACTCAGTGCATTCTAAAAAAGATACCGGCTCGTAAAAACTTAATATTAGTCTAAGAAACCGTTTATAATATTGTAAGAGTGACCTTCAACTAAGCGTATAAAGCAGTTGCATTCATTTCTTGCTACTTCCGAATTGGCCGCGTTCCTTGGTGTAAAGCATGTTGTTATGCGTCATTGTCATCATAGAAGAAGTGAAACAACGAAAGAACATCAAATTTTGTTTTAAAGTGGGAAAATCTGGACCCAAAAGGGGCGAAATAAATAAATCAGCATAAGATGGAAGTGCTATGTCTTTTCCGAACATTTGAGTGGTTTTCGAAGTTTGAAAATAGAAAGCACTTGCCCGAAGACAATGAGAGATCAGGTAATGCATGTCCAAATGACGAAAATGTTGAGCTTTTGCTACGTAATTTCGAGGTCCCAGTGTGACTGGGGCATTAATCTAATCAGGCTTGAAGCAGTTTTAGATACGAATGCGTGAAGTCCGATTTTGCGAATATGTGAGGCCCGATGTGTTCGACAATAGAAATTTATGCTTTTTGCACAACAATGCCTCGTCTCTCCAATTCTATCCTTGTGAGAAGAAATGATATTGTATTTATTAACCCACCCAAGTAATCATCGAATTTATCCTGGAATATTTTCTTATTTATTAAGTTAGATTTGAAGATGAAGGGGTGGCATTACGAGTCGATTGAGGAGACTGAAAGGGGGATGACAACGGAAATCATAAGTGTTAGAGTAGAGATGTTCTCGAAAGTGCTTGTCCTGTACAATCATTCAAAGTGTTGTATTCAATTGTAAGGAGACTTATTATCAAACATAAGAATATTCTAAGGGTTATATGGTATGCTTCATATCAGTCCTAGAAATTTTTTGAAATATATTGTATAATTCTAAATTTTAAATTCAACTCTTCCAAATAAATTCATTATAATATAAAAATTAACTGATTTGCTGAACTTTTAGTAATAGCTAGCTTAATATTACGGACAAATATTTTATTTCGGTGTTTTTAAATAATATAAGAATTTTAATAAAAAATTAGGTAATGTCAGTATGAAGAAAATTGTGTGTTTGAAGATATTATTTAGTGATAAAATTAAAATAATCAAAGTTAAACATTTTTTTTAAATTCCGAAACTCGATTTTGGAGTAATTTCCTTTTCCTATCAAATCCTTTTTCTAAGAAAAAACTTTGCAGTTTTTATAAAAATTATTTCACAATAATTTTATATTCTAATCTAAAAAAAGGTTGCATTTGTACATGAGGTACACTTAATTAAAGTAAACATTTATCTGAAAATGATAATTTTTTTTAATTCAATAATATAAGAGCACTTAAAGTTATTTTTATCAGCAGAGATTTAGAAATTTAAAAAACACTAAAATACAATTAAAACAACAAAAATAAAAACTGAACATAAATAAATATATATATAAAAAAGATAAATATAGTTATATTTGCATAAGATTTATTCAAAAAAATTCGAAATTACAAAATTAGGATCGAGTTATATAATAAAATTCAATAATGCATCATTTTAAAATTTAACCAAGGGCTTGATATACAGATTGACCAACGATTTGAGTAGCCTGTCCAGCAGAACCATAATTTACTTGACCAATGCTAGACGATCCTAAGATATGAATAAGAGCCGAAACGACTTCCAAAAGGGCTTGAACAAGAACATCGCATCCTGAAAGGCCTGGGTTACTTGAGCTAATTTGAGATACCACATTACTAATAGTATTCGACAAAGCAGCGGAATTGGTTGGGCCACTTGACACCAAATTAGAAACGGCAGAAGAAACTCTAGAACTAGCTTCAGGAGAAGAGAGACGTGATGCAGCGGCAGAGGCAGCGGCTGAACCTACACCACCATATCCACCTTGTCCTGCACCACCGACTGCGGCAGCTGCTGCTCCTGCTGCTCCAGCACCTTGTCCACCTAGACCTCCATATCCTCCTTGTCCGGTTCCTGCAGCTGCAGCTCCAGATCCTTGTCCACCTAGACCTCCGTATCCTCCTTGTCCTGCACCACCTGCTGCTGCTGCTGCTGCTCCAGCACCTTGTCCCGATAGACCTCCATAGCCACCTGCTCCGGCTCCAGCACCTGCTGCTCCTGCTCCTTGTCCACCTAGACCACCATATCCTCCTTGTCCGGCTCCTCCAGCTGCTGCTGCTGCGGCAGCTGCTCCAGTATCTTGTCTGCCTAGACCTCCATAGCCACCTTGACCAGCTCCTGAGGCGGCAGCTCCAGATCCTTGTCCACCTAGACCGCCATATCCTCCTTGTCCTGCGCCTCCAGCTGCTGCTGCACCTGCTGCTCCAGCACCTTGTCCACCTAGACCTCCATAACCTTTTTTCCGGAACCTGCCTCTTAAAAGCATGACTTGCTCCAGCACTTTGTCCTCCTAGACTCTTATAGCTACCTTGTTCAACTACTCTGCTCTGCAGCGGTTGCTCCAGTACTCTTGTCCGTTTAGGACTCCTCTATAGCTACTCTTGGCTAGCACTAATTAGTCCTGCAGTTGCCAGCTCTTTGTCCACTTAGACCTCCTATCTCACCTCCTTGTCCGGTTCCTGCAGCTGCTGCTGCACCTGCTGCTCCAGCACCTTGTCCACCTAGACCTCCATAGCCGCCTTGTCCCGCACCACCTGCTCCTGCAGCTGCGGCTCCAGATCCCTGTCCACCTAGACCTCCATATCCGCCTTGTCCGGCTCCTCCAGCTGCTGCTGCTGCTGCTCCAGTACCTTGTCCGCCTAGACCGGCTCCTCCAGCTCCTGCACCTGCTGCTCCAGCTCCTTGTCCACCTAGACCACCATATCCTCCTTGTCCGGCTCCTCCAGCTGCTGCTGCTGCGGCAGCTGCTCCAGTACCTTGTCCGCCTAGACCTCCATAGCCACCTTGACCAGCACCAGAGGCGGCAGCTCCAGATCCTTGTCCACCTAGACCGCCATATCCTCCTTGTCCTGCGCCTCCAGCTGCTGCAGCTGCTGCTGCTCCAGCACCTTGTCCGCCTAGACCTCCATAGCCACCTTGTCCGGCACCACCTGCTCCGGCAGCGGCTGCTCCAGCACCTTGTCCTCCTAGACCTCCATAGCCACCTTGGCCAGCACCACCAGCTCCTGCAGCTGCAGCTCCAGATCCTTGTCCACTTAGACCTCCATATCCTCCTTGTCCGGCTCCTCCAGCTGCTGCTGCTGCTGCTCCAGTACCTTGTCCGCCTAGACCTCCATAGCCACCTTGACCAGCACCAGAGGCGGCAGCTCCAGATCCTTGTCCACCTAGACCGCCATATCCTCCTTGTCCTGCGCCTCCAGCTGCTGCTGCTGCACCTGCTGCTCCAGCACCTTGTCCACCTCCATAACCTCCTTGTCCTGCACCACCAGCTCCAGCTGCTGCTGCTCCTGCACCTTGTCCACCTTGTCGTCCATATCCTCCTTGTCCAGCTCCTGCAGCTGCTGCTGCTGCACCTGCTGCTCCAGCACCTTGTCCACCTAGACTTCCATAGCCGCCTTGTCCGGCACCACCTGCTCCTGCAGCTGCGGCTCCAGATCCCTGTCCACCTAGACCTCCATATCCACCTTGTCCGGCTCCTCCTGCTGCTGCTGCGGCAGCTGCTCCAGTACCTTGTCCGCCTAGACCTCCATAGCCACCTTGACCAGCACCAGAGGCGGCAGCTCCAGATCCTTGTCCACCTAGACCGCCATATCCTCCTTGTCCGGCTCCTCCAGCTGCAGCTGCTGCTGCACCTGCTGCTCCAGCACCTTGTCCACCTAGACCTCCATAGCCGCCTTGTCCACCAGCTCCGGCAGCGGCTGCTCCAGCACCTTGTCCACCTAGACCACCATATCCTCCTTGTCCGGCTCCTCCAGCTGCTGCTGCTGCTGCTCCAGTACCTTGTCCGCCTAGACCTCCATAGCCACCTTGACCAGCACCAGCGGCGGCAGCTCCAGATCCTTGTCCACCTAGACCGCCATATCCTCCTTGTCCTGCGCCTCTAGCTGCTGCAGCTGCTGCTCCAGCTTGTCCACCTAGACCTCCGTATCCTCCTTGTCCTGCACCACCTGCTCCGGCAGAGGCTGCTCCAGCACCTTGTCCTCCTAGACCTCCATAGCCACCTTGGCCAGCACCACCAGCTGCTGCTGCTGCTGCTCCAGTACCTTGTCCGCCTAGACCTCCATAGCCACCTTGTCCGGCACCACCAGCTCCTGCTGCTGCTGCTCCAGCACCTTGTCCGCCTAGACCTCCATAGCCACCTTGTCCGGCACCTCCGGCTCCTGCAGCTGCAGCTCCAGATCCTTGTCCGCCTAGACCTCCATAGGCACCTTGGCCAGCACCACCAGCTCCTGCAGCTGCGGCTCCAGATCCCTGTCCACCTAGACCTCCATATCCACCTTGTCCAGCTGCTGCTGCTGCTGCTCCAGTACCTTGTCCGCCTAGACCTCCATAGCCACCTTGACCAGCACCTCCAGCTCCTGCACCTGCTGCTCCAGCTCCTTGTCCACCTAGACCACCATATCCTCCTTGTCCGGCTCCTCCAGCTGCTGCTGCTGCGGCAGCTGCTCCAGTACCTTGTCCGCCTAGACCTCCATAGCCACCTTGACCAGCACCAGAGGCAGCTCCAGATCCTTGTCCACCTAGACCGCCATATCCTCCTTGTCCTGCGTCTCCAGCTGCTGCAGCTGCTGCTGCTGCTCCAGCACCTTGTCCGCCTAGACCTCCATAGCCACCTTGTCCGGCACCACCTGCTCCGGCAGCGGCTGCTCCAGCACCTTGTCCTCCTAGACCTCCATAGCCACCTTGTCCGGCACCACCTGCTCCGGCAGCGGCTGCTCCAGCACCTTGTCCGCCTAGACCTCCATAGCCACCTTGTCCGGCACCACCTCCAGCAGCTGCTGCTCCAGACTTGTCCACTACTTAGCGTTCCATACACCTAGTGTGCGGGCTTGTGCCTGCTGTACTTCTGGCCTTTGATTCCGCTTTCAAAGCCTGCAGCGTAAGTTCTGCATCTTGCCTACGGTACTTGGCAGCGCTGTTCTGTGCTTAAAGTGTTTCTAAAGCTTGTCGCTTAGGTTTCTAGTACTTTGCTGCTTTTCAGTTTCTGCAGCGTAGTTTGCATTCTTGTCTACTTGTATTGGCAGCGTTTGTCTTGTAGTAGCGGCAAGTGTTTCGTACCGTCTACTTAAGCGTTCATAGTCTCTTGCTCCTGCTACTACGTTTGCGCAAGCGTTTTGCATTCTTGCTCTACCAAGTACTTATAAAGCGCTTCTTGCTCCAGTACTACCAAAGCCAGCAAGGTGGCAGCGTTTCAGTACTTGCCTGCTTGCACCTTCCCCTCCGTGACTTTTTGTCGCTGCTCCAGCCTGGCACCTGCTGCAGCTCCAGATCCTTGTCCACCTAGACCTCCATAGCCACCTTGTCCTGCGCCTCCAGCTGCGGCAGCTGCTGCTCCAGCTCCTTGTCCGCCTAGACCTCCATATCCTCCTTGCCCGGCACCTCCAGCTCCTGCAGCTGCTGCACCACCTTGTCCGCCTAGACCTCCATAGCCACCTTGACCAGCACCAGAGGCGGCAGCTCCAGATCCTTGTCCACCTAGACCGCCATATCCTCCTTGTCCTGCGCCTCCAGCTGCTGCAGCTGCTGCTCCAGCACCTTGTCCGCCTAGACCTCCATAGCCACCTTGTCCGGCACCACCAGCTCCTGCAGCTGCTGCACCTGCACCTTGTCTTCCGTAGCCTCCTTGTCCTGCACCACCAGCTCCTGCAGCAGCTGCTGCTGCTGCACCTGCTGCTCCAGCACCTTGTCCACCTAGACCTCCATATCCTCCTTGTCCTGCTCCACTTGCTCCTGCAGCTGCGGCTCCAGATCCCTGCCCACCTAGACCTCCATATCCGCCTTGTCCGGCTCCTCCGGCAGCTGCTCCAGTACCTTGTCCGCCTAGACCTCCATAGCCACCTTGACCAGCACCAGATGCTGCTGCTGCTCCAGCACCTTGTCCGCCTAGACCTCCATAGCCACCTTGTCCGGCACCTCCTGCTCCGGCCGCGGCTGCTCCAGCACCTTGTCCTCCTAGACCTCCATAGCCACCTTGTCCGGCACCACCTGCTCCGGCAGCGGCTGCTCCAGCACCTTGTCCGCCTAGACCTCCATAGCCACCTTGGCCAGCACCACCTGCTGCGGCAGCTGCTCCAGTACCTTGTCCGCCTAGACCTCCATTAGATTCTTGCTACCACTCCAGCAGCTGTTGCTGCACTCTGTTGCTCCAGCACTCTTGTCCACTCATACCTCTATAGCTGCCTTTGTCTGCACTCCTTGCTCCTGCTAAGGTGGCTCCAGATCCCTGACCACTAGGACCTCTCTATCCGCCTTGTCTCGGTTTCCTTCAGGCTACACAGCAGCAGTTCCTTGTCCTTCCTTAGACCTCCATAGCCACCTTGACCAGCACCAGAGGCGGCAGCTCCAGATCCTTGTCCACCTAGACCGCCATATCCTCCTTGTCCTGCGCCTCCAGCTGCTGCTGCTGCTGCTCCAGTACCTTGTCCGCCTAGACCTCCATAGCCACCTTGACCAGCTCCAGCTCCTGCACCTGCTGCTCCAGCTCCTTGTCCACCTAGACCACCATATCCTCCTTGTCCGGCTCCTCCAGCTGCTGCTGCTGCGGCAGCTGCTCCAGTACCTTGTCCGCCTAGACCTCCATAGCCACCTTGACCAGCACCAGAGGCGGCAGCTCCAGATCCTTGACCTAGACGCTAATCCTTGGCGCTCTATGCTCTGTGCTGTTGCTGTTGCATCTGTTGCTCCAGTACTCTTGTCCGGTTTAGATCAGAGTAGCTACTCTGAAACTGGCACTACCTGTTCCTGGCAGGGTTGCTCCAGCTCCCTTTGTCACTCGGCATATAACCATAGCCGCCTTGTCCAGCACCACCTGCTCCTCCAGCTGCGGCTGCCCCAGATCCTTGTCCACCTAGTCCTCCATAACCACCTTGTCCAGCACCACCTGCGGCTCCAGATCCTTGTCCACCTTGACCTCCATAACCACCTTGGCCTGCACCACCGCTCCTAGCTCCGGCAGCTGCAGCTCCAGATCCTTGTCCACCTAGACCTCCATAGCCACCTTGTGCTCCTGCAGCTGCGGCTCCAGATCCCTGCCCACCTAGACCTCCATATCCGCCTTGTCCGGCTCCTCCAGCTCCAGCTGCTGCTGCTGCTCCAGCACCTTGTCCGCCTAGACCTCCATAGCCACCTTGTCCGGCACCTCCTGCTCCTGCAGCTGCGGCTCCAGATCCCTGCCCACCTAGACCTCCATATCCGCCTTGTCCGGCTCCTCCAGCTCCAGCTGCTGCTGCTCCTGCACCTTGTCGTCCATATCCTCCTTGTCCAGCACCACCAGCACCAGCTGCGGCTGCCCCAGATCCTTGTCCACCTAGTCCTCCATAACCACCTTGTCCAGCACCACCAGCTCCTGCTGCTGCTGCTGCTGCTCCAGCACCTTGTCCGCCTAGACCTCCATAACCACCTTGTCCGGCACCACCTCCGGCAGCTGCAGCTCCAGATCCTTGTCCACCTAGACCTCCATAGCCACCTTGTCCTGCGCCTCCAGCTGCGGCAGCTGCTGCTCCAGCTCCTTGTCCGCCTAGACCTCCATATCCTCCTTGTCCGGCTCCTCCAGCTCCGGCAGCTGCAGCTCCAGATCCTTGTCCACCTAGACCTCCATAGCCACCTTGTCCTGCGCCTCCAGCTGCGGCAGCTGCTGCTCCAGCTCCTTGTCCGCCTAGACCTCCATATCCTCCTTGTCCGGCTCCTCCAGCTCCGGCAGCTGCAGCTCCAGATCCTTGTCCACCTAGACCTCCATAGCCACCTTGTCCTGCACCACCGGCAGCAGCTGCTGCTGCTCCTGCACCTTGTCCACCTTGTTGTCCATATCCTCCTTGTCCTGCACCACCTGCTCCAGCAGCTGCGGCTCCAGATCCTTGTCCACTTTGACCTCCATAACCACCTTGGCCTGTACCACCAGCTCCAGCTGCTGCTGCACCTGCTGCTCCAGCACCTTGTCCACCTAGACCTCCATATCCTCCTTGTCCGGTCCCTGCAGCTGCAGCTCCAGATCCTTGTCCACCTAGACCTCCGTATCCTCCTTGTCCTGCACCACCTGCTGCAGCTGCTGCTGCTGCTGCACCTTGTCCACCTAGACCTCCATAGCCGCCTTGTCCGGCACCACCAGCTCCTGCACCTTGTCCACCTACTCCTCCGTATCCTCCTTGTCCTGCACCACTGGCAGCAGCGGCTGCTGCACCTGCTGCTCCAGCACCTTGTCCACCTAGACCTCCATATCCTCCTTGTCCGGCTCCTCCAGCAGCAGCTGCGGCTCCAGATCCTTGTCCACCTTGACCTCCATAACCACCTTGGCCTGCACCACCAGCTGCGGCAGCTGCTGCACCTGCTGCTCCAGCTCCTTGTCCGCCTAAGCCTCCATAGCCACCTTGTCCGGCACCACCTGCTCCAGCAGCTGCGGCTCCAGATCCTTGTCCTCCTTGACCTCCATAACCACCTTGGCCTGCACCACCAGCTCCAGCTGCTGCTGCTCCTGCTCCTTGTCCACCTTGTCGTCCATATCCTCCTTGTCCTGCACCACCTGCAGCTGCTGCTCCAGCACCTTGTCCGCCTAGACCTCCATAGCCACCTTGTCCGGCACCACCAGATCCAGCGGCTGCTGCTGCTGCTGCTCCAGCACCTTGTCCGCCTAGACCTCCATAAGCACCTTGTCCGGCACCACCTGCTCCAGCAGCTGCGGCTCCAGATCCTTGTCCACCTTGACCTCCATAACCACCTTGGCCTGCACCACCAGCTCCAGCTGCTGCTGCTCCTGCACCTTGTCCACCTTGTCGTCCATATCCTCCTTGTCCAGCACTACCAGCTCCAGCTGCGGCTGCCCCAGATCCTTGTCCACCTAGTCCTCCATAACCACCTTGGCCAGCAACAGCTCCAGCTGCTGCTGCTCCAGCACCTTGTCCGCTGAGACCTCCATAGCCACCTTGTCCGGCACCACCTACTCCAGCAGCAGCGGCTCCAGATCCTTGTCCTCCTAGACCTCCATAACCACCTTGGCCAGCACCACCAGCTCCAGCTGCTGCTGCTCCTGCACCTTGTCCACCTTGTTGTCCATATCCTCCTTGTCCTGCACCACCTGCTCCAGCAGCTGCGGCTCCAGATCCTTGTCCACCTTGACCTCCATAACCACCTTGGCCTGCACCACCAGCTCCAGCTGCTGCTGCTCCTGCACCTTGTCCACCTTGTCGTCCATATCCTCCTTGTCCAGCACTACCAGCACCAGCTGCGGCTGCCCCAGATCCTTGTCCACCTAGTCCTCCATAACCACCTTGGCCAGCACCACCAGCTCCTGCAGCTGCAGCGCCAGCTCCTTGTCCACTTAGACCTCCATATCCTCCTTGTCCGGCTCCTCCTGCTCCAGCAGCTGCGGCTCCAGATCCTTGTCCACCTTGACCTCCATAACCACCTTGGCCTGCACCACCAGCTCCAGCTGCTGCTGCTCCTGCACCTTGTCCACCTTGTTGTCCATATCCTCCTTGTCCTGCACCACCTGCTCCAGCAGCTGCGGCTCCAGATCCTTGTCCACCTTGACCTCCATAACCACCTTGGCCTGCACCACCAGCTCCAGCTGCTGCTGCTCCTGCACCTTGTCCACCTTGTCGTCCATATCCTCCTTGTCCTGCACCACCAGCACCAGCTGCGGCAGCTCCAGAGCTTTGTCCACCTAGTCCACCATATCCACCTTGACCTGCACCACCTCCTGCTGCTGCTGCGGAGGCAGCACCTGATGCTGCAGCACCTTGACCTCCTAATCCTCCATACCCTCCTCTCCCGGCGCCTCCAGCTCCAGCTGCTGCTGCTCCTGCTCCTTGTCCACCTTGTCGTCCATATCCTCCTTGTCCTGCACCACCTGCTGCGGCGGCACCTGCTGCTCCCGAACCTTGACCACTTAATCCACCCTAATTGTGCTGTGCAGCAATGGACTTAAGTTTTCGTAGTTTTGCCTGGCCAGCGGCAAGTGTTTCAGTACTTGCCTACCAAATTTCTTGCGCTTTCTTGCTCCAAGTTTCTAGCAGCAAGTGCGCGTTTCAGTACTTGACGGGCACGTTTGGTATCTCTTTGCTCCAGTTTGCCTGTATTCTTGTAGCAAGTGTGTACTTTTGCCCTTCTTGTTCTTCTGTATCTTTCGTACTACGAAGTGTGCGTTTCGTACTTTAAGTTCTCTTGCCGTGGCCTTTCTTGCTCGTACTACCAGTGTAAAGTGGCGTTTTGAATTTCGTTTTCTGTGGCCTCTTGGCCTTACTACTAGGCCGAAAGTGTCTGCGCCCTTCTGTCTACGTATCCTCCTTGTCCTGCACCACCAGCGGCAGCGGCTGCTGCTCCTGCTGCTTGACCTCCCTGTCTTCCGTATCCTCCTTGTCCTGCTCCACTAGCTGCAGCTGCGGTTCCTGCTCCTCGTCCTCCACCATATCCTTGTCCTCCACCACTGGCTGCGGCCGCTGCGGAGGCTCCAGCAGATGCGTAACCTCCTCCACCTCCAGATCCTCCATATGATACTTCATTTGCTGAAGCTTGTGCAAACATGCTAATCAAACTTCTGATTTCATTCACAAACTGACTATTTATTGATCCAGTGGTCTGCATGAATGCTGCGTTTAAGGAATCCGCAATAGCGTTTGTTTTCGCTTCAACACCCATGCCTCCTTGCTCCACTGCAGCAATTTCCGCCATTGATGATGCAAATGCCATGTTAAGAGCTTGCAACTTCGATTTGGAACTCTTGTTACTTCTGGCCATTTTGTCCATTGCTCCTTTGAGAGTGTCACCAATGGTAGACATGTCATCGAGTTGATCCGCAGTAAAAGCTCCAGTTCTTCCAGCTTCGTTCAAAAATGCATTGATGAATGCATCTGCCAGTGCCGTGCTTGACCATGGGGTGTTTTGAGCTTGAGCAAGCATGCCCTGTGTGCAGAGCACCGCTAAGAGTGAAAGCGCAAGTCGAGCTGTCCAAGTCATCTAGTAATGGTTCTTCTCGACCGAGATGATTGCTTGCTGATGGCACCTTAGCTTTTGGATTCCGTGATGTTTTGCAGTTGAGTCAACATTTGTAGCTGTGACGCATGTTTGTTCATGGAAATGAAATGACGCTGCGCAAATTTAGACACCATAGTACGTTATTCACATTAGAAAATGAATATTTCAATTAGAAGAGATCAACTCATTTACAAGAAAAGTTTCATTTAATTTTAAAAGTTAAAGTCCATGTTTAATAAGTACAACTGAAAGTAATATGGCTTGCTTTGACACCTGGAACTATTGTATAAGCAGATCCAAAGATTTTAAATATTTTACTTTTTATTTATAAATTAATTAGATTATATCGTAAAGAAAATTATTTTATATTATTAATTTACCAACTTTAAAAATACTACAATTTAAGTTTTCTTTCAGAGATGTTATAATAGTTAAGAAGAATAAAATTTTATCTTCTGACAATAATTGCATTCTTATATACATATAATTATTAATAATATCAAGAGGATATAAACAATGAATATAATAAATACTTTTTAAAATTATATATAGACAATGCGTAACT
>BMAW01132848.1:0-48843 GCA_019974015.1 Nephila pilipes
ATTAAATACTGAAACTAAGCAACTTCATTTAAGTATTATTTTTGTATTGATTGTGACCCAACGAATTTAATTCCGACGTTGATCAGAACATTGGTTTTTAAAGTTTTACCAGGAGAAAAGAGTAATTCTGAAAAAATCCTTTTTTTTTTAAAAAAAAAATCAATTTAAGATTTCAAACTTTAAAATTTTCCTGAAACTAGAAATCAGGATTTGGCGGAGAAAAATCTTCAACCCCGTAAAGTAAATATTCCCCGCGATGATCGCGCCAAAGTGACGGTCGTGTGATAGCAAGGTCTGTTATCTGTTATGTTTGTAATGTAAAGCCTGGATTCTCGAAACGGGCAGACGAGAGCGCATTCGATAATGTCGCAAAGACAGCAATGTAAATTCTATAAGTAAGTACCTCAAAATATTTTTTTCGTTTCAACAGGGTCGTCCTAATTTATTATTGAGTAATGTGATTTAATAGCGAACCACAAGTACCGCAGTTAGTGTTACCCATTTTGGAATATTACACACAATATATTAACCATGTTGAGACAAAGGAATTCGCCGAAGAACTTGAATTTAATGTACAGACTATTAATCATGCGATAGAACTTGGAGAAATCAGCATAATAACCCAATATTAGACTCAAATTTTTGCGGCTATTAAGCTCAGAGTTAGTGCTAATTCACCATCATTTGCGATTACCAGTAATTATATGAAATATGTTTGGGGGAAAAAATCGAGTGTATCGCTAAATTGATGGGAATTATTTAATTTGCGAGTGTTATATAAAAATTCATAATAACATAACCTTTATACTCTGACAAAAATAAATGAAAATAAATTGCATTTTGAATTTAAATAATACATAAAAAACAAATTCATTTTTTACGACCGAGAATAGTTATTACTTATACGCGAATTTCTTTTTAAAAGGAAAACAATTTTAAAATATATAATTAAATACGTGATTTATTTGTTATGAGCTTTAATGCTTCTAGTGGGAAGTTCACATCTTATTTTCTGATACAAATCCATTTGAGCTTTTAATTTATGTGATCACGAGCTGAAATTTACATGAATCAGATTTTCCCAGGGTTTCATAACCTTAGGGATAATCCCTACTACACATTTTGCCAGCAGATAAAATACCTAAAGATGCCTAAATATAATACCGCGTGATCTGAAGAAATCCTTAAATAAAAACTCCAAGCAGGGAAAGTTTCGGTCTCATTCGCTTCAGTCACGAAGGCGAATTCTCAGTTGTGTGTCCTCAATTTTCATGATATAACTATTATCGCTCTTCTGCTTTAACCACGGAAACGAGTAAACGTAAATTACGCTGCGCCCACTGATGTAGCAGCTTCTTTCTCGAAGTATATTAATAAATTCCTTTTTTCAATTATTTTAAAGTTCCTTTATTGTGCCATGAACGAAAGGAAACATTATTTTAAAACGTCAATAGATATTTGAAATATATATATGTGTGTGTGTGTGTGTGTGTGTGTGTGTGTGTGTGTGTGTGTGTAAGAGAGAGAGAGACAGACACACAAACATACACACGCACACAGACACAGAGACAGACAGACACTCAAACACTCAGACAGATAGATAGATATGTAAAGGAATTACTTTTATTTTAAGAGGAGAGAGAGACCATTTCCACTCCACCGTTGCTTACAGACTATTACAGCACAAGAAAGCAAGAGAGGAATAAAAAGAGAGCGTTTTTCGTTGTGTTTTTGATTATATACGAGGAAAAATTCACTTGAAACGTCAGAAACAAGTGGTATGGATGGAGGGATTCTGGGGAAATATCATAATAGACAGGGAATCCGAAGGGATTTTTTTGACAGATTTATAATCGGGATAAAGCGGATTTAACCAGTTCTAAGAGCGCATGATCTAATAAATAAAAGGATAATTTGGAAGCGGTCAGGAAATACGAATGAACATTATCTTTTAAAAGAGAGAATAGGCAAATTTAGTAAGTAAAATTATTATAGTGAGAAATTATATATATATATATATATCACAGAAGGTGAACTGATAAGTGATATATATATATCACTTATCAGTTCAGCCACAAGTGTTTCTATTATTGTTCAGTGTTGCCACCTCAGCTATCACCATCCAGCTAATAATTACATATATGTATTAAATATGAATTATTTATATATTAAGTTTAGTTTAGTTTTTATTAATATCGCACTAGAAGCAACACGAGGGCTATTGGCGACGGACCTCGTAAACTTGAGCCACGGTCAAGTGACGAGGACGACACCTGAGCTGGCACACCACGCCAACGGGAGGACTTTGGGCCCCGAACAGATTTAACGTGCATCAGCCCCTCTACACGGCGGGTCTTTGGCGGCCAAGGATCGAACCCGCGACTGAACGAAAACCACCGGCGGCTAGTCCACGACCTTGACCCCTAGGCTACCGAGGCCCATTTATATAGTAAGACTTCGCTGATCAATGTTTCATTATTACGTGGTAGTAGAGAGTTATCTGAAATCGCAGTCTCGCGGCGTGATTGATATCCTTACAGGAAACAGGCTTATAGCGTCACAGTTTATTTATAATCGATAAACAACGTTTTATTGTCCACATAAAGATATAAACAATATTTTATTTAATTGTGATAAATACGGCAATTTTTAGTTTTTACAACGGGTGATTACAAATAAAAAGAAAGCAAAGTGAAAAGGAAAAGCATTTTGCTGTAAATGAAAAGCAGAGCATAGACGGCGCAGGTGATTGACAATCTTGTATCGGTGCAGCATCAAATTTGTCATTTTCAATACTATGCAACATCAAAGAAAAAATAAAGAACCATTAGTATCTTCAGCAACTACATCCATAACGACTTCTAAAATAAAAGTTACCCGTTCCAGAAGCAATGTGATTAAAGAAATGACAAAAAGATTTCCCATCTAGATTGACGATGAATCTGAACGCAATATGCCTTTAAGTAAGGTGACCAGATTTTAACATTCGAAAAGCGGAACATCATTGATGGGGGAGGGGTCTTGATTAAAAATTTGGTACCTAAAAAATATTTCCAATTGGTATCTAAATAAATAACTTACCTAAATCATCTGGATAGCTGATTTGTTGACATCACTTGTTTAACTAGCAAGCAGTTATCGCATCGTATGAGACACAGTTACAAAACTCAATATGCGAAGGCGTTATTTCGTGGACGACCAACAAACTCCTTACACCCTGAACCTTCTCCTCTCTAAAATTCCCCTCCGTTTCCAATTTTTGTATAAGATTTAATTTATTTACAACAATGTTCCAAATGATGCTAGATCGCTAACGAAACAAGTCGCCATAAGAATAAAATCTGTGGAGGTGTACAAAATGTTTTCTCTTCATTTTACAGCTACAAAATGTTTTCGTCATTGCCAATGCCGAAAAATGCCACTTTTCATTAAATTCAAACAATGGTGGTCGTGTTCTAGCATCTGATCCAGGCGAACTTTGATAAGCAGTTCCTGATAATCAGTTTTCAACAATTATTTTTATTATTAAAGGTCAGCAAAATAAAATCTACAAAAGCTCATATCCTGGTGAAATAGCTACATGGAAGCCGAAAACCGTATACTCCCGCCGTTCCCTTGCTTGTCGAGCATTCTCTCTAACAATCGGACTTTCTTAAAACTTTGCGGAAAGCGAAATAAATTGTTAAAAATCGGGACTGCCCCGCTAAAAGCGAGACGTCTGGTCACCTTACCATTAAGTCAAGTAATTACAGTGGAAAAAGCGAGAACACAATATGAGGAGCAAAAGGAGCTTTCAACAAATTTTCTAACAAAATAAAGCCTTTATAACGGAAACTGAAGATCTATTTATGCAAAAGGATTTAAATTTGATAAAAGTTCAAAAGCAGTACGAAGTATCTTTGAGACGATGTCTAGTCATCGACAACTGATTGCTGAAAGAAACAGGCAAAATCAAATGACGTTAGACTTCTTCGAAAAAAAAAAATTCTTGTGAGGAAGAAACTTACTCATCATAAACATAATTTCTTTATTCTAGCTTTTTTGATTTTCATGAATTTTTCTGAATAAGGATTGATATACCAAAATCAATAATAAAAATCTGTTATTAATGTGTAATAAAAAGTATTTAAGCTTTTCGTCTATACCGGTCATATTGATTTCGTGGGCCGCGGTAGCCTAGTTGTCAAGGTTGTGGACTAGCGGCCGGCGGTTTTCGTTCAGTCGCGGGTTCGATCCTTGGCCTCCAAAGACCCGCCGTGTAGCCGGAACTGATGCACGCTAAATCTGTTCGGGGCCCAAAGTCCTCCCGTTGGCGTGGTGTGGATGTTAGGAGAGGGGGATGCAAGCTCAGGTGTCGCCCTCGTCACTTGACCGTGGTTCAAAATTACGAGGTCCGTCTCCAATAGCCCTCGTGTTGCTTCTATTGCGACGTTAATAAAAACTAAATTAAAGATATTGATTTCGTTCACGTGATGTTACTCCCATGCAATTTTGGCAGCCATCTTCAAATCTTTAGTTTTTTATCTGTTTGAATGCTATAAAGTGCATCCGAAAGAGCAAAAAATAACAATTTCGGTGTTATTTTTTGTTATTTCTAATTTACATTTTTTCCTGATTTTCGAACATTTTTAAAGATCAGAAACCTTACAAACGAATCATTAAATTTGGTTTTTGTTTTTGGTTTTATTAATGTCGCATTGAAAGCAACACGAGGGCTCAAATCAATTTCCATCTGCATGCAATTTTAAGGAAAGGGTTCCAAAATTGGAACACTTTTTTCCGATAACTAAACGCTCTCATATTAATTTTATATTCTGATATCGCGACCTTTTCGAAAGCAGTGTATTATATAACATTACTAGCTGATACCCGCCCGCTTCGCTGGACAGAACTATAATATAACATTTTGGAACTTATACGTAAGATATCAAGAAAATTTTCAATTTTTAAAACTTTAATGATAATCTAAATTTAAAATTTTAAGAAATTGATTGTCTGTAATAATGGTTATCCTCGACATTCAAATATATGACAAAAATAAAAATAAAAAATTTAGTGAAAAGTCACCCCATATATATGATATGGATAAAATTCATTCCACCGTATACGTGTTACACCTACTATTGCCAAAGATGCAACCTTTTTCCAGAAGATGCATCATGTGCTTAGCTTTCAAATGAAATACCCTCGCAATGGCATCGTGTCTATCATAAGATTTTTGTCTTTGCCTCAAGATATTGATTTCTGATAATTTAGGATTGCAAGTGACAGCAATCCTTAAAAAAATGTCGTGCAAGTCGGGACGGCCAAAATACCTTACGTATGTCATAGTCTCTTCAGTTCGTTCATGCATGTAGCGAGGTCCTCCAGTAAACGAAGATTGTCTTGCGTGTGTGCTACTCCGTAAGAAGTCGCCATTTTAATACTTTTCAATATCCCGCTAAGTTTTGGAGCTAAACTACATTCAAAATTCAGAAACTCAATTTATTCTAAACTCATTTATTTCTATAGCTAAATATGTACGTTTCCTATTTTCGACATGTACGAAATTTTACATAAAAAGTCACTCCGCCGAAATATTGCCAATCCTCCATCAGCGCTTCAATATAAAATTATTTGGTATTTTTCCATTTCGCATGCGCAAATCTCACCAAGTAAAATTAATGGGTGACAATACACAGTATATGTATAAAAAATATATATTCCGTTTGGCGTCGGTCATATCATTTTTGGCGATAAAGTCGCTAAAATTATATAACCGACGGATAAGAGTAGATTAACGGACGAAAATTACATTTTGGATAAGACTTCCGTAAAATCCGTTCTTAGTGAGCGTCTACATCGCAAAATGAGTAACTATGTAAAATTTCAAGTCAATCGGTTGTATAGTCTTTGAAATCTCGTGATGAGTCAGTCAGTGGTATTTCGCTTATATATATATATATATATATATATATATATATATAAAGAAACTTACTTCGCTTTCGCTTATATATATATATACGTATTTCGCTTATATATATATATACAGAAAAGAAAAAAATGGCGCTTTTCTTTTCTGGAATGTTCCTAAATTTTAAGAGTACTGCATCATAAATAGCTGTACGAGTGGAAGTCACAAACTTCCACGAAAATAGGGAAAATATTTTATCTGTAGATGAGTTATAAGTCTAGAACTGGGAAAGGCGCAGTGTCTATTTGTATAGACGTTAGATATATATGAATAATAAAGTTTAGACCATTTTTTATAACTTAGTTACGAGTTCTTTCATCCCAACAAAATAATGATGACACAACATCTTAGAATATGGCTGAAAAACTACAGCTACGGGTACATCTTCAAGCAGAAAAGCGAAAGCAATTTCAGGAATTACATAATAAGCATATCATAATAGGAACAAGCTGTGTGAGATTAGAAATATGAATGCCTCTTAGAAAACAGATTTGGATGAATACGGATGTAATACGAGTATATCTTCTTTATCATATTTATTATGCAAATTATAAATAGTTTTAGGAACTCATTTACAAAATAAGATTGTGTCGTTTTTCATATGTAAATAAGTTCCTTCAGCTATATTTATAATTTGCATAGAAGAAAAAACTTTCATCATTAATATGTAAATTTTTCAATTCTTTGCTCGAGTGGAGGATATAAGTAAACATTATTTTTTCTATTTCCCCTTCAGATTATTATGAATTCCTCATAAAGGAAATTTTGAGGACAAAAAATATATTATTAGTTAAGTATCCTGCCCTTTTTGCAGACAGATTTCTAGACCCTTCAAGAAGCTTTTCTTTCAGACGAAAATATATAAAAATCCTTTTCAAAATAGATAGACAAGATCAGACGGGAGGACAATTACTGATATCTGTAACAGCTTATTTGTCTACCCAAAAAATTCCAACGTAACTTCCATAAAAGCAGCATTTAGAAATAATGGCAGTTAAAAAATTCGATGGCACTTGTATTATTTCCGTCTGTATCATTCACATGTACACTCAAAGTGGGCTCAAAGTTTTGCAAACAAATTCCTTTGTGGAATCATCGTCAGACTGTGGCCGCAATTTTGGTATTTTAAATTCCATCACCCGATCTGGAGATCCAATCACACAACTATATATACAGCAACATTATATTTTGCACAGCTATTAGATTTCTAATTCAGCTCTTCTCTTTACGACTGTTACAACAAAAAGTAGTAGGTAACGCAATGTTAAAAAAACCAAACAATAAATTTTTCAAACTTACTTAACTGTGTTTATTTTTACATACTAACAATTTCTTTTGAAAATGATCACTGTCTCACTACAACAGAGCTCTCTTTATGTAGACATAACAAAAGATCATTGAAAAGAGTCGACTTTGTGTGTCAATTAGGGTTGTAATAAAGGAAAAATTATTTCGTAAACGTCAATGGTAAGACTTCCACATTTATTGGAAACAGTACTAAAGAAAATGTTGTTAATTATTAATACGGCAATACTCTGCTGGAACTACCACAGAAGACAGACACGTTGCGCTTTTTCATTTGGTTGGAGAGAAAATTCTCTCTGGTGAAATTTGATTGTTTATAACGTCATACTTAAAAGCAGCTCGATGCTATTGGTGACGGACCTCATGATTTTGAACATTGTCAAGTGACGAGGACAACATCTGAACTAGTTCCCTACTCTCTCCGAGATTCCACGTCATTTGGAGGACTTGCAGCCTCGGCAGATTTAACGTACATCAACCCCACCACATGGCGGGTCTTAAGTGGCATCAGGACTGAAACTCAGGATTCGAAGGAAACAACGCTGGCCGCGAATTCACGACCACAGACTATCTTGGCCATCCGACGATATTTAAAGACTGGAAAATAAATATTTCATAATTAAAATATCGAATAGAATCTTTTCGCTAATACATCTCAGTAAACCTGGAATACTGAATTTAAAAATCAGGAAGGTAAATAAAAACACTATCATCAATATGTAATGAACCGTTTGAATATAAATAAAAAAAAAAAAACGAAATGACACTTCCAAAACTCTCATATATTACAGATATTTTAAATGTAATATACCCGAATGAATTCAATTTCCAAGATAAAAACTTATCATTCCCATTGCTAACGAATTATTTCATAAAGTTATGAACTCTACAGTTTCCAAGAGTTTTCATAAAAGCCATGGATGCTTTAAAAACTCTATATATAGCATTAATTGCTTATTCTTTTTAAACAGCTATTTTTGAATAAGAGTACATTACAGCAATTCAATTCCATTTTCATGACAGTAGTTCTGGCTATTTACCAAGCTCTATAGATGATATGAGCTTACTCTATTCATTCGTTGCAAATAATTCATAGATTAGCCAGGAAAATATTCTTAAAATCTTATTAACTACAACCTTTCTTCGTTGAATTCTGTGTTATATAAAATGTACTTGGAGGGAACAGGAAATTAATAAATATAATGGAATTAATTATTGATATTGATTAATGCCCATCCATATTATTAATTGTACATTGGTTAACGTTTGTTATAGTACACTCGAAAATACGACCGGAAAAAAAAAATTTCGTAACTCATATATCTAACGGGAAGGTTACTCCAGTACACCTCCAAAAAGACCGGGGACAATGCATTTAAAAATCATGAAGGAGGATAAAACCAATATCTAATTTGTACACCGATTGGAATGCACTTGAAGACATCAAATCCTATACATTCCGCAACAAAATGGAGAAAACTAAAGAGAATTTATATTCCTGTAAACACTTCGAATGATTAGCAAGCATCCCTGATATTAGTAACTAAGAAAATGCTTAGAAATAAATAATTGTTAGATTATCTATTCCTTGTTATTTACTAGCCGTTTTTTGGTGCCAGGAATAAAAACCACTTGATGGTCTTTTCACTGTTTATTTTCAACGATAAACTTAACAAAAAACAATTACAATTCTGCAGCTTATTTTCATTAAAATATAATTTGAATTACACAAGACAAATTCCGTGAAGCATATATCTGTTGCAGATCTAGAGCTGTGTATCGCGAAAAACACCAAAAAGGGCTGCTGGAAAGCTAACGTCTATCTAGCCCATGGTCTATCTAGATGATCCGATAACAAAAATAAAATTAATTTCTTTATACATCGGTATATCACGTGGGTGTGACGTATGAAGGACAGCTAGATCCTCCCACGAAACCCACATAGACCATGGATTCTCAACAGTTATATCTAATTGTGCTAAATTTCTTTTCAAATTTTATATGCCTATTATCAAGTTTGGACACCTGGAATAGAGCCTCCTACTTAACATTCCACTCCACGCGAGCCACGACCTCTTCAATTCCCTCATAATTCTGAGTCACGATTGATGAAGTAAACAGAACCTAAGCTTGTACGTCATTTTCATATTTTTCACTCAACAGAATTAATAATTTTACTAGTGTCGCCCTTAGAAGCAACACCAGGGCCATTGACGAGAGACCTCGTAATGTTGAACCTCGGTTTGACGAAGACGACACTTGAGTGGCATCTTCATATCCAAAATGCCACATCACGCCAAAGGGAAGACTTTGAAACTGGACAGACTTAACGTCCATAAGGCCCACTACACGGGGGGCATTCAGTTTCATTTGGGCTCCGATTCGAAGGAAACAACGTCAGTTGCAAGTTCGCGGCCATAACTACTAGGCTACGGCGGCCACCCCCAAACCCCAGAAGGACAATAAGATAATAATCAGTTTAAAGTGTAGCAACTCCTATTATTCCACATGTTGGATTTTTAATGGGGTTAGAACTCCAACACGCGGCCAACCGTGAAAGCCGAAACAAAGATATCTCACTTTCCATGGCCATTTATAGAAGCGGTTATTTGCTCGGAAAATTCTGTAATTTAGATTCAAATTAAATGTTATATTTAACTTGAAATTTTAATTGACTTCTAAGGTGTAATATATGGATATTCACATTTTATGACTGTGTGAGAATGGTATCGTAAAATTTTAATTTATAACTAAGATATAACTGAGGTATCTGGGTGAAAATAATTCTGCGTATTAATTGATCTTTATGTACACAACGCTGTATATTACAACCAATGATGTTGATTTGTTTGGTTTCAGGAAACCGTAGATTGAAGAAACCCGCAGTATTATGAAGTTTTAATCAATATTCCGGGTTATTATAAGGTTTTAATCATTATTGAAAATAATTAAGACAGAGAAACTTAATTTTTTTATGTAAGACTTCTCTGTACATGATCACAATAAAGTGCTTTACATTTCTCCCAGTGTTTTTAAATATCTTGAAGGTTGTCGTTCAAGAACTTAGTAGATTGAACTTAATGTTCTCCATATTGTGAATTACTACAATCTACAGCTTCGGGAAAGCAAAAAAAAAAAAATCAACATTAATAGCTGTAGTTCATACCATTACGTGCATAAAGATCAATGAATATACAGAATAAATTTTATCGAAATATTTAAGTTATTTTTTAGTAATAATTATAACTTTACAATACATTTTTATAAATTTGTTTTTTTGGGGGGAAAACATTGGAACACGTGTTGGAATGCTCTAATTTTATTTTTAGACTCCATATATAATAATTTTTCCTAAAGCGTCATCAGACTAATTTTAATTTCAATTTTATTCTGTGCAATATCGGGCACCATTCGCGTCTGCGAAAACAAACCTCATTCTTTCTTGTAATTTACATTTATTTATTTGCTACGCATTTGTGTGTTTGATCAGTTATAAAATAACGTCTCCTCATGCCGATAACTGTCTTAATCGTGTGGATGTAAAGCACTCCATTCTGTGTCACGAAATCCTGTTAAAATATTAAAATTCTGGAAAAATTCTAGAATTCTGGTTTCGCAATAAATTTGCATTCTGTGGGGGAAATAGATTGAGCGACTGAAAAACAGCTTCAATATTAATCTAATTATAAAAACATTTCAATGGCTGATTTAGTTTACACTGCATCTTATTGCTTCATTTTAACCAGTAATCGCTACTTGATGGTCCTCTATCCCCTGATGGGGTGGAAGAATATTTCGATAGTATGTGCTGAAATTAATGAATATCATTTATACTAGTAAATTTATACCCTTTCGCAATATTCACAACTCAGAATTGACAATCCCACTTGCATTTTTCATAGCTTTTTCCCATAAACTTATTTCAACGTGATTGTTTATTAACGTCGCTCTGAGAAACAATAAGAAGGCTGTTGGCGACTGACCTCGTAAATTTGAACTTCGATTTTTGACGAGGATGACACCTGAGCTGGTACCTCCCTCTCCAAACTTCCACGATATACCACAAGCAGGACTTGAAACATCTTCTAGATTTTACATGCATCTCCCCCATGACATGGTGGGTCTTTAGTGAACCAGAACTCGAGCCTACGACTTGACAAAAATGAGTCCTCCACCCTGACCACTAGGCTACTGCGGTCAAACTTATTTCAAATACAGTAACATAAGTATTACATCTTTCTTTATGTCGTAGTTCAGTTCTACTTCAATAAGCAACAGTTTTCAAAAACATATCATAATAAATAAAGTCTCCTTAATTTCAGTGGATTTAGATACAATTCACGTAAAAAAAATTTAGTATTTCTTACCTATTGTTTGATGTGTTATATTATTTCATACGCAGTCGGCACTCCACGAAATGAATAAAAATAAGATCAAATTGTTGCTAATTATTCGACAATTGCGAGGCCAATTTTTTTCTTTCGAAACTCTGAAACAATTTCTTTTTAATATACAAAAGGTCATTTGCACTCTAGAAAAACGATTCTTCTGTGCCACATGAGTATCATATTTTTGAGTCTATTTACTTATAACTACAGTTGTAATTCAAATAACAACATTTCAAATTTTACAATTCTTTCTAACTTGGTTCTTAACTACAGTTCTCTTACTCAAATTTTCCATGAAAGCAGATTTTTTTTTTCTCCAAGAGATCAAATCAATCTCATATCATTCTTCCTGAGTGGTTTCTCGAAGACATAGTGTATGCAAATACCGGTTTAATACAGCATGTTTTATTCAACCAAATCACAATAATCAATTGAGGACAATAATTCATAACAGGCACTTTTGTAAACGACATACATTTTTACAAGCATTCAATTTTCTGATTCTATCCTTGCTTTATATATATATATGTGTAGGATTTTCCAGCTAATTATTAAAGAATTAATTTTATTTTCCAATGTACTGTAAAACCAGTTCTTCCGATACTCGATAGATGGCACCACGAATCAGAGTCATGTGATAGCTCATGCAGCGCCACCTATTCCAGAACAAAACTGAGTGACCTTTCGTTCTCGTTCTCTTTCCCCTCCACTTTCCGCTTCTCTTCTTCTTCGCATTACCCGCGTCGGAAGTAAACTCCGAATGCCAGAGCGAGTTCCAGCGTCCTTCGCCCATATGGGTTAAATGAGGCAGCCATCTATTTTGCTGCGATGAACTAGTCAATTCGTCGTCTCATGGTGTATATATTTTCATCCTTCATCTCTCCATTTAATAAACAAGTAAAACTACTGCAAGCATTGTCAATGAATTTCTACCGAAACACCACAGAATCCGAAAATGCAATTACCCCCTAGACAACCAGCCCTTTGGGTAAGAGCAAACTATCGTAGATTCGGGATGTACAATCTCATCACCCCACAGTCTACATATACATATAAATAGTAGATTTTGAAGTGTGACTCGGAGCTTTATTCTTATGCAGCTTTACTTTAACAGTGTCTTTACCGTATAAAACTGAAATTTCTGAATTAAATATTATTTCTAAAATTTTCATTTAATAATATTGAGAGTTTACTTGCATTACTTGAAATGTTTTCCAGTTATATATATATATATATATATAAGTTTCGTCATCCGATTCATAGCTTTCCACCATCAGACGTGAGACCCGCACACGAGTCTCCACTATGACCATTCACAGATAGACAAAGCTTAAGCTATCTGTTCAGCAGAAAATGTAATTTTCATAATTGAGTCGCTCAGAAGCCAATGTGTTTAAATTTTGTAAATTTTAATGCAATAAATAATATTCTTCTTAGTTGTCAGAGGATTTGCTTCGTTTTTTTCCCACGTCAGACAGCTCTTTTTTGTAGCTCCTGAATATGATGAATAATAAGTCCTCTCTTTATCAATATTTTTTACATAAACTATGAAATAAAAACTAAATTATTTTCTTATAGATATTTTTGGTAACGCTGAAAAACAACAAATGCATAACATTTGTTACTTCTGCTATTTAGAATTGATCGAGATAGAAACTCGTAAAAACTCCAATTCTAGTGAGTTTTATGTACGTACTTCCATTTAATTTGAAAAATCTAAACTTTGGTTGAAACAAAAAAAATATAACATTGAAGTGTTTGTGAAAATTATTATGTAATCAAAAATGTAAAATAATTTTTTTAATAACTATATAAAAATTCTTACTTTTTTAAAATAATAAAAAAAGATTTATTGTAAGGATATAAAAATGTAATATCTACGAGTATAAAATTCATGAAATAAAAAGACATAAAAAGCAAAAATAAGTAAGCTAGCAATCTTAAAATATACATATTAACTGTTATTGTATCGTAATGAAAGAATAATTTCAAAAGAAACAAAAAGGAAAAAGAATTCATTAAAGTACACACCTCTAATAAAACACAACTTTTACAGGACATTAAAAATAGCACGTAAAGATAAAATTTAGATTTTAATTACTCGGGAGGAAAAGATATGATATTTGAAATAATTCATGGGCATAACACGTATGACAACAAATGTTATAAAATATTTTTATGTAAATTTCTTATATTTTTCAGCAGCTAAAATGTATAAGTCACGAAGTTTTTAGGATGCTGCCATATTTACGTTTTTATTTAAATTTCCTGTACATATCTTGTTTCGTTGCAGAGCCTACCCTTAGAAAAAAGACTTTATAGACTTTTCTGATGAAATTAATAAACCAAAAATTTTAAAAATTAATGTATTAAAAAAAAACTTTCATTTCTTCAATTTTTGTTTTCTAAACTGAACCGCACTGGCTTCAGAGCGACTCAATTATTGCAAACTGTATTTGCCACAAAATTCATTATTATTTATGAAAATCAAATACTAATGGGAAAGAATGACGTTTTTGAAATTTATATGAAAATTTCTCATATGCAATAAGATTTAAAAAGCAATTATATTAATTGACACTTTAAAAAAAAATAAGTTTGTAGTAAAACCTTTCAATAATATATTACGCTTCAAGCCCATCTCTTCACTTGAATTTTCCTTACCCCCTAGAAAAAATTCTTTAAATCCATAATTTTTATTGACGAATTCAACTTATTCTTAACTACTAATTATTTCAATCAATTATAATAACATTATAGAATACTTTTTTTCTGAAAATATTTTTTCGCTGATAAGTTTCAATTCCTTTTTTACCTTTCTTACATTTATAGAATTCAACTTTCAAAAATAAATTCCGATTTAAAAATAAATTCTAATCTTCTTAAATTAAATTTTTTTATCCTGCAATGGCAGGAATAAAGGCGTGGTTTCGAGAGAATTTAAGGCTTTTGCCTCACAGAAATTTGCCTTTAACCCCAGAATACCCCTTCTTCTGCGGTTTAATTTCTTTAGGTAAGTGTGATCCGAGGTACCACGGTGATCTCTCTTCCCTTCCGTAAAACTTACTATCTTTGGTAAGTAAGAGACGATAATCCCCAAAGATACTCTAAAGCTCTATCCCTATTTTCCTCTTTGTCAAACAATATTTCTTTTATTCTTTTTTATCATCTACATCTGAATCACAGATACATATTGTTTGGTACAGTTTAACCAAATCTGACTCTTGTTCTAAGAAATGTGCAATTAATCACTCACCCGTTAGCCTTAGAATGCATCGAATTCTGCGATTGCGATAATTTGTAAAGTCTCACTGAGAAGCAACACGAGGACTATTGGCGGTGGACCTCGTAATTTTGAACCCCGGTCCAGTGATTTCACCAATAGTTTTTACCTGATACCATTCTCCCCAAACTTCCCCACTACGCGAATGGAAAGAATTAGGATCCCGACCAGATTTAATGTGCATCAGATCAGCTACATGAAGATCTTTAGTAGCCTCAGGGATCGAACTCAGGAATCGACGAAAAAACGCCGACTGCGAGTCCACTACCATGAACATTAGGCTACTGTGACCCATCAGAATGCTGCAGTTCTCCATTAAATCAAAGTTTTCGATTTATGTTGTACTTCGTACGTTATTAAGCATTAAAAATTGATAACATCAATAATTATAAAGTACTCGTAAATCTTTCCTTCAGAATTTTTCCATAAGTGGGAAGATGACGTAATACTGGAATTCATCAATAAAGGGCATATCTCTAATAAGGTGTAATGGAAATGACCTGATACTAATATAATACACTAGCATATCAAACTACTAGTATATATCACCCTTTAAGTAAAATTGTTTGATATAAGTACTCTATTTAAAAATATATAATTATATACTATGAGCGTGAAATAATGGTGTTGTATTAAATGGCTATATCTGCGGAACAAAGCATTGTATAGGAAATAACTATGCCAAATTGAGGAGAAACTCGCCAAGTTTCTTAACCGCTCGGTAGACTTCGACCTGAGTTTCCTCGGTTGCTCTGAAGACAATATTCAGTCTCTTCCTACACACGGCAGAGAACATCTGACTTGATAATTTTAGTGAGATTTTCTTTTAAATGGTCCACATTTCAAATTTGAACGGAATACGCTTGTATTTTTAAATAACCTCAAAAATACAAATGCATGAAGTAAAATTCGGGAGACTGTGGGGGTGAGGCAACTCTTCCTTTTCGTCCAAAGCATTGATGAAGAAACGTTTCCTTCAGATAATCCTGCATGGATGTAACAAATTGCGGAGTGGCTCCATCTAACTGGAAAATTGAATTCTCCAATATTTGGAGCACTGCATACTCTACTGAATATACAGTATGATGATGATGATGATGATCCCCTAATTCTCTTTTTCAGCAATAAAGAAGGGGTCAATAATTCGGCCTTGTCTAACAGCACATCACACATTCAAATTTTCACTGTCAGCCATGTTCTAAAACAAGGGTGGCCAGACTTTTTGCAGGAAGAGCCAAATTTACCTATCAGAAACTCTTTAAAGTCGCACCTAAAGTTATTAGTAGAAAAAAATATTTAGAATCCTAATGTATTTATTTTGATAGTTTTCAAATATTTATCAAAAAAAATTATTTACTCTTTGCTACAACAAGGTAAAAGAATTTAAAATGTAGACACTAACAGACCAATTGAAAAGTCCCCGGCCTACCATATTAAAACACATTTTTTTGGCAAAATTAGTTTTTTTTATTCAACATAATTCTCTTCAAGGGTGATACACTGATTATAGTGACCCTCCAACTTTTCGATACCATTTTTGTAGCACGATTTGTCCTTTGCTTCAAAATAGGCCTCAGTTTCGGCGATCACCTCTTCATTCGACGAAAATTTCTTCCCAGCGAGCATTCTTTTGAGATCTGAGAACAGGAAATAGTCGCTGGATCTGGAGAATACGGTGGATGAGGAAGCAATTCGAAGCCCAATTCATGGATTTTTGCCATCGTTTTCACTGACTTGTGACACGGTGCATTGTCTTGGTGAAGCAGCACTTTCTTTTTCTACAAATGCAGCCGTTTTTCGGCGATTGCGTCCTTCAAACGGTCCAATAACGCTATGTAATAGTCGCTGTTGGTAGTCTTTCCTTTTTCAAGGTAGTCAATGAAAATTATTCCATGCGCATTCCAAAATACAGACGCCATAACCTTGTCAGCCGACTGTTGCGTTTTCCCACGCTTTGGAGCGGGTTCATCGTGTGCAGTCCACTCGGATGATTGTCGATTGGACTTCGGAAGGAAATGATGGAGCCATGTTTCATCCATTGTCACATATCGACGCAAAAACTCGGGTTTATTACGCTTGATCATCTTCAAACACTGCTCCGAATCATCAACTCGTCGTTGTTTTTGATCAAAAGTGAGCTCGCGCAGCACCCACATTGCACAGAGCTTTCTCATACCCAAATATTTGTGAATGATATGATGTACACTTTCAATTGATATCTTTAGAGTGTCTGCTATTTCATTCAATTTCAACTGACGGTCATTCAAAATCCTTTTGTGGATTTTTTTAATGTTTTCGTCGGTAACAACCTGTTTTGGGCGTCCATTGCGTTCACCGCCTTCGGTGCTCATTTCACCACGTCTAAACTTAGCATACCAATCCTTGATGGTTGATTTTCCTGGGGCAGTGTCCGGAAACTCGGCATCAAGGCAAGTTTTTGCTTCAACTGTATTTTTTCCCTTCAAAAAGCAATATTTTATCAACACGCGAAATTCCTTTTTATCCATTTTTTTCACAATAACAAAAGTTACTTCACTCAAAATGCTATAATTCACAAAATAATGATCCGACAGCTGTCAAATTTATACACGCATCTTTTGAGGGTTAGGGCTAACTAAAAAACATATGGATTTAATTCTAGTAGCGCCATCTATGTGTCAGACCGGGGACTTTTCAATTGACCTGTTAATTTTTATAATCAGGTTGATAATTAGAAATAAAACATCTTATTAATTCTTTTAGATAGTGGTTGAACAACTTTCAAAGGAACTACGATTTAATAAACTTCATCGTAGAGTACAATGCTTCAAAATCGTATGTCGATCCAAAAATCGACAGTAAACAATGTGTTGCATTTTTTATATTTTTGTACTTGGTTTCTGGTTCTCATTTCCAAAATTCATCAATCACTGTTGCTGATTTATGAAACATTTGAAGACCGTGATCATCTTGTATCTCTATTAATTCAAATTCTCCTGATTCAGTTTTAGGAAGTAAATAATTATTCCTTGCAAAATCATTGTTAATCACATCGATTTCAAACGGATTTAATAAAAATGCAACTCTCTCTTTGCTGATTTTAATGCCAGTAAATCTTCAAATCGTTCGCCAAAACCGTTTTGGATTTTAAATTTCACTTTATAGTTAATGATGACTGCAAGAGGAATATCAAATTATGAAACAGCATTTTTACGAGTGGAAAGGAATTGAATGACTGTTCTATTACATCCTTTTAGAATAGTTATAATTTTCTTTTCAAATCAAAAATGTTGACTTAATTCAGAAATACTTCAGTCCATACCCTGTCGTGATAAATTAATTTTTTAAATGTTCCATTGTGTCGGTGTAGAACATTAAGCCATAGATCTCTTCTTTTAATATTGCCGGTTTGATTGCTTCATCATCTAGAAAGGCAATAATAGTTTCCAACGAAACTACAAACTGGTTCAATACATCATAGTTTATAACCACTATGCAGTACAACGATAAATCATGAATTTGTTCATTTAAATCGAGTGCGTCTATGAAATTCTGAAACTTACGGCAGTTTTTTGCGTTGGTTGGAATAAAATTTACAATTTTAATGACCGGTGTAAACATGAATTCAAAATTAAAATTTTTGGGAATGTGACGTGTGCAATTTAATAAATTAATGATTTGTACTAAAACATTTGGACTTTTGATTGTAAAGTTTTTCTCATACATTGCAGAACAAAATGGTTGAACATGTATTGAACCGAAATAAACCTTTTTTTTTTTTTTCAGTTCAGCTCCGGTTTTAATTCCAACTAAAATAACGATATTCTCCGGATTTCGTTTCAGTTCCAGTTCGAAGCCCTGATTTAAATACACCACTGACTGGGATTCCGATGCAACCCACATGAGGTTTGAACAAGTGCATTATCATTAGAACACCTAGATTTTTACGAAGTTTGAGCCCGATCGAACCGAAGAATACCGAATGATTGTACGAATCATTTCATACGGCTGCAGGTATTTATATGATTCAAGAAACTTGAAACATTACAAATATTTTTCATTTATTTGTTGACCCGCAATAAACTTCTTGAAGAGCCGCATGCGGCTCGCGAGCCACCATTTGGCCAATGTTGTTCTATAAGGATATGTATAAGTACAGCCTGTGTTTTATAACAGTTGTATAACAGGTGTGTGAACAGTTGTTTTAGTATTACTCAACCCCTAGAATACTTCTGCGCGAATTTCTTCGAAACTTGTGCGAACAGTTTCAATCATTTTATCAGTCACCGAAGGCCTTCTCGGGCGTGTTTGCTTCTGTAGGCTGCCTGTTTCTTCGAGTTGTTTATCCCATCGGCGAATGTTATTTTCGCGCGTGATGTCTAGATTACACACATTACAATATTCCCCTCTTGCACGAGTAACTGAAATCATCTCGTAAAAAACATGTGACCACTTGAAAAAAAGAATCACTGAAACTATTTTGGGTTCCACGCCAGAGGTTCTTTAGCAGTGCATGGGAAGAACTGCAAAATTGTCTTAACTTTTTCAGGGTAACTTAAGGCAACACATACCGAATTCTACTGAACAAGTAAGAAACCAGCAGCGTTTCTTTTCAATTTGACGTATAGTTTATAGCTTTGGGCTATTCAAGATTTTCTCTTCACTGACCTCGGGGACTTATAGGTAATTTGATTCACATAAAATTACAATTTTTCTCAACCCAAAAGAAATGTAATTGGATAAATTAGACGAAAGTAATAAGTATAGTGAATTTAATTAGAGATGGATATATAAGCGAAATAACATTGAAAGAAAAGGGAGATAGTTGATAATGACACACTGATGAATACTTGTAATTGGATTGAATTATCATAACTAATCGCTTGTTTTGAAGTGACTCCTGGTTAAAAGTAATAAGATTCGATTCTACTATAATCGAGAAGTGTTTGAATCAGATTGAGTGATTTATTAAGTAAAGTCTTTATTATTATTAAAATATAAACTGTAATTGACCGAGTTAAGAGGGATTCCAGACAGAAAGTGACCTTATATATATTCGTTGATAGTTAATAAAAGGGATTTATTCTGTTCTTAATATCTTCAATTGGAATTTCGAATTTAATAATTATTTAATTAGCCTTTAAAATGGCTGTTCAGTTAAATAATGAAGGAAATACATCACAAGTTCATCTCTCTATAATACTTTGTACCAAAGCTATAATCATAAAGACCACTATAAACAGAACCATTAACTCAACCATTATTTTACGTATACACTTTTTTTACTCGGTACATATTTACTTTTTCAATCGATGCAAAACCATGGCAGCTCAATTAGTGAAGCTACGGCATGAGCCCGGTAGATTATTGGTTCGAAACTCGCTTCCTCACAAGTCGTCCTCTATAATAGTTAAGTAATTGTATTTTAAATTCTGTTTGAATTTTAATTTCTTTTACGGCATGATGAGAAAATTAAGAAGCCAAATTATGAACTGTCTTTACCATTTAGTTGAGTCTTCACCATATTATTTTCTACTTTCAATAAAAATCAGTAGCCCCCCAAGGGGCTATTGTTTTAGTTGGATGACTTTTGGGAACCAGATCACGTTTCAATTTCTTATCTTTTGCTTCAATTTTAATTACATTTAATTTAAATATATTCAATTTAATAATTTATTGTTTCCTTTAATTTTGATTAAGTATAACTGATAGGAAGATTTAATTTAATAGTTTATCGTTAAGTTTAATTACCTGTGCAAGCTATGCACAATGCAGATTACATGCCAGTTATGTTTGCAGGTAGTTCACATTGTGTTATGGCCAACTATCCACAAAACTCATTATATCCAGTTAAATCCTTACCTCCGGTGTTTTCTTAATTCGAATATAAATTAACACTAAAAATATCAGAACACAGCATATATTTAATGATACGTTAATGGAAGTATATTTTTGAGAGTAGACATATCGAAAATGAGATTTCGAGGGAATAATTTTTCTTTATTCTTAACGAAAACTTTAAACCTAGATAGGGTGTCTTTTCAAATAAGGGGAAGCCGTTAAATCATTGTTACTCTAATACAACTGAATTTCCAAACGTCTTGAAATTTTCAAGTTTTTTTTTTATATTCAGCTTTAGTTTTCACTAAATATTAAGTAGAAATATTTATTTATTTTACCATCGATAAGTTCTAAGATCCCCATACAAACCTAAATTATGAACCCATAATTCGTCATATAAACCTGTGATACCTGCCCCTTCCGGGTTGGCTCTTGTGCCATGGCTAACTCAATTATTAAACACTAAGACACAATAATCAATCAAAGAGACACTAGAACAATATTTACGGAAATTATTAACTTCTATTTACTATAATAACAACTATATATGCTCTCCCGGGGAAGATTTCCACTAACCTAATTCAACCCACCAATAGTAATCTAACAGACTCTTACCACTAATCCTTCCTCGACTGCAACTCAAACTCCGCAACGAATGTAGCAATCTGGAACACTAAATCTCTTTAAATACTACGCCTTTAATCCTATCGTCTATTTCAACCTCACTTTTCAACTCCTCCTTCAACCTCTCTTTCTACTTCTCCTTCAGCCTCTCTCCAATTCTCCTTCAGCTTCTCTATCGCGACTTTCAGTCGGAGTTTATATATTTCCTAACTTTCCCGCTTCACTTCATTTCTACCTGATTACTATCTGCATATTAACGTTTCATTTTTGGTTGGGCAAAGGTTGTTTAGCAAAAGCAATCAATCTTAATTAAAAGTCCCCAAGGTTAGTGAGGAGAAACCACGAATAGCCCAATGTCACAAACCCAATTATGTAGTTGAAGGCTTCTTAATTTACAGTAGGTCGTAAATGTTTGGTAAGAGATGTTGTATTTGTGGGTATGGCATAGTGCCGTTCGTTCCCAATGCGATAATAGCTCAACTTTATTCTCAAAAAGGATATTTTTCTAAAATTCTATAGGCCTTTTTATATAAATTTTAGCAAATGCCAGTCTGGTTTTTCGGCTTGCGCTATTTTCATCAAATATTTCTAATAGCTTAAAATTTTCTTGTACACGGATCCCCTATAAAATACGGCACTTCTATAGTACGGGTTCATTTTAACACGGTTCGAGAATTGGGAACATCCCCCGTATGACAAAGTACTTGTATTGCACGAATTCACACTAACCCTCGTCCTATTTAATAGACTCATCCATTTGAGAAAAAAATGACGACACCAAAAAGTTGCTGAAAAAAATATGGCCGGAATCATTTGAAAGTGAAAATTTTACTGAAACGACAGGAAATGAATGGATACATTAATAGAAGTTACTAAGTCTTTTGTACGGAAAGGTTTTGACTATATGAACTGCACGAGATATCCAAGAATTACTGGTGGAAGAAGAAATTGATGAAGCAGGTTTGGTAAAAATGATATCTAGAATCCATTATAACTCGAAGGATGATAGCATAGGTGAAGACGAAATCATTAAAAAGTTTGTTCTACAACCCAAACAGAAAGGCTTAGGCTAACCCTAATAGCACGTAATCTAAAATAACATATTTTTTTTTACGAATGGTAGAGTATGGATCAGAAGATAATGCAGAAAACTACTCAGCGAATGAGGATATCTCGCCAAAAGGAAAAATGCCCTGGTTAATAGAGCTTAGTGATGGAGAAAAAAACAATGTTTAATTCAAATTACTATGTATTACTTGTCAAGAAATTTTAATAAGGTCATTTATCTTAATTATAAAAATACAATAGCATGTTTTTTTTTTCTTAAATTTTGGAACATAATCCCCTTATCGTTCTCGTTCTTTGTTTCGTATAACACAGAGTTGCATAACGCGGCAATTTTTTGGAACGTAATTCCTGTATTATACGGGGGTTACCTGTATTTTAAAATGAAGCTTGTATTTTCGTAAAATATTGCTAATAGTTCATAAAATTTTCTTGTATATTCTTTCAGCTTTCAAAGTTAATATCACAGCATTAGTTTTTGGAATTATCTAGCATTTGTTCTGACTTAGATGTCTCGATCTTAACTTGTTTTCGACACAGTTTTTCTGGAATATGCGGGACAATATTAAACACAATAAAACTATTGAGCATCAAAGCACCTACAGAGCGATTGTCCACTTTCCCCCAGGAATATAATACTTTAAAATATTTCATCGCTCAAAGAAAGTCTTTTAATTCCTCCATCATTTAAGGCCAAGAGTATGTTCTCATGAACCTTCCCGTCTAAAATTACTTTTAAAACATAGTGGTAGAGAATGAAAATTTTTACTTTCCATCTTAAAGTACAACAGAATATTAAACAATTATTTAAGTTTAATATTTATATGAACAATAAAATGTACATTACAAAATGTATCATATTAAAAAACTAAAATAAAGAATCTACAGTATTTTAATCACCATAATTTCATGTTGAAATTACAGATTTTTAAGTGACAAAATTGAGTATACACGTAGTATAATTACTTAAAACTTTTTTTTTCCAAAAACATAAATTATAAATTCGTTGTATGACATTTTGCATTCAGAACTCCTTCCAAACAGTGGCGGCCGCGGTTGTCAAGAAATCGAGGCCGGCATTTATTTCATCGAGTCGTGGGTTCGAGCCCTGGTACCACTAAAGACCAATCATGTAGCGGGGCTGATGCAAGTTAAATTTGTTCGAGATCCAAAGTCCTCCTTTTGTCACGGTGTGGCTAGAGAGGAGTGTCGTCCTTGGTCCAGCTGATGTGTCGTCCTTGTCAATGGACCGAGATTCAAAATTACTAAATTCATCGCCAATAGCCCTCGTGTTTCTTCTACGTGTGACATTAATAAATAATAAACCAATCAATCCAAATAGTGTGCATTGATCTGATAGGGGTTTCGTAGTTTCATTGAATATTTTTGCCATTTTCTTGAAATATTGTTTGTAAGTATTCTCTATATAAATATTATGTTTTTGAACAAATTTTTTCAACTGAGAACACATGTATTCCATCACAATGTGATCGAATGGTCGAGATGGTGTATGCAATTGTGTTTTACGATTGTATAGCAACCATAACTTAACAACTTTAATTCTCTATCTTGACACGTTATGTTGTGGGAACTTACAATGCGGCCTTTTAAACTTACTTCTGAAGAATAATTTCAAGCACTCATTTTAAAATTATTCTTCAACACATCCAAGTATTTCATTTTATTCATGACTGCGTCAATGAAAACTGATTTTCCAGTGTCTTTCTCAGATGAGCAACCCCATACAAGAGTCAAACCACCTCTAAGCTTAACAGTGAAAATGGCGTCTGGGGCTAGGGGGGAAGGGAAAATACCATAGTTCAGATTTACGATTCGGGCAAAATTACAGTCGTCCATCACTTCCGAAAACATTGAATTAACTTTCATCACTAAATATTAAGTTATTTTAGAAATATTGACGCTCTGATTTTTAATAAATGTAATTCTTTTGTATATATTTACTTTGAAAGTGAAGAATTTTCTTCTATAGTTCCATGAACATTATAATTTGCTTCTTGGAGTACTCGTTGATTTGTTTCTGCAGGAACAAATTTTCCTACTGATACGAATCTGAGATGATGTTTTTCTGCAACATTACTCTTATAAAGGAGGAAAGACATTTACTGTGATTTTGTCGAATACAAAAGAAAGCTTATGCAATGACTCCGAAACCTTAGCGAATATTGTGACGACACGAAGGTTCAAGAAAATGTTGGAATCCTGTCGATATCTCGATTAGGGCGAAATTTAGGGACTTTTCCTGAACTCTCCAAGTGATGTCACACCTGGCCGGAATAGCTATAAATACGGAAATATGCGAAGCAAGAATTAAATCGGACTGACCGAGAGAGAAGTAACCTGAAACTGACGGGAAGAATTCTGTATCTATCGTGAAATATGTCGGAATTGCCAAAAACTTTGTGATTCCCTGCAAAGTATTTTGGAGATATATCCGTAATGTGAATTAGTAAGCAGATGAGCTAAATGTTATTTAAAGTGTTGTTTTATATCTATGTTGCTGATCAGTGCAAGTGCTGTTTTTGTTCCCGTTGTCTCGTTAACATGTACAAGTGCTGTGTTTCCTGATTGTACTGTTAATCTGTCCAAGTTTTGCCACCAGTGTTCCTCTTGTCCTTAATATTTGTGAATAAAGCGTCATTTTCCATTATCCTCCATATTTGACTGATTTTACCGTTACATTCACAAGATACCAAGAGTTTTGTAACATTGGTGTCAAAAATGGGATTTAAGAGGGAATGCCTACGACCAGAGCAATTTAGAATATGTTCGAAGAACTGTTTGTTTGATGTCAGAGAAAATATGACAAGAACTCTTCCTGAAGGAAATGAAAGTCAGATATTAAGTACGCGACGTGAAGCAGTTGGAGGGCGTACAAGAGGAAACGTACAGGGTTATAACAGGACAAGAGCGATTGGTGAAAGAAGTAACGTCGGAAATGAAATCTTGGCTAAAGGAACTGAAGGTTAGGGCCGATTTTAGCGTTGAATATTAGATGATTGCAAAGAATTGTGCAACAGAAGAAGGAGGAGGAAATTCTACAGAAGAAATTTAAGAAGAAAATGAAGTTAGTTCGAAAGAGAAGATCGATGATGAAGTCGCCGTAGAGGAAAGACAGAAAATAGGGAAATTATTCCAAAAGAAATGAGTGAAAATCTGAAGAATCCATGGTGGAGACCGATGAAGCCGTTGAGGAAGCAGTTACTTATAATGCTGCAGTTCAAGCTATTGTGTTGACAGGAAGCACTGATGCGAAAGTCTAGGATATGCTATGAATTGCTTCACTGTTGGTGGAATCAGGACCAAGGTCACGGGGAGAAATACAAGAATTCCTAGCGAGACCTCTCATATGTCCAACACATTCTCAGATGACCAGCCTCCGTTTAAAGTCCGTGTGTATGAGGCGACCAGAGGCACTTCAGCGAAGATGCTTTATGAGCGTACGCTGCAGTTACTCAGTGATATCCTTTTTGGACGACCGAGTAATGGGGAGTTTTCATGTATTCTCGCCAGGAGAATACATGAGGGGCTTAAAGGCCCGTTTGGAAAGCGTACTTGGTTTCACATAAAAATTTTGCTCAATGAAATATTATTGATTTTTCCCTTTTGTTTTTAATCTAATATATTTTGTTATAAACATATAATTGTTTCTACAAAAAACTGAAAACTAAAGGGAGTATTTAATAATATTGTTTTAGATCTTACAATAACAGAGTGAATAAGTTTGGGATCCAATGTGTACAGTTTTCTAATACAGTATGAACTCTAATGTATGTGCACATGAAAGAGAATCTCATATAAACGAGACTTCTTTAATAGTGGCAGACGGTGTATGTGTATATATATATATATATATATATATATATTGCCGTAGGAACCATGATAAGTTCTTTAAAATTTTAAATAATTGTTTGGCATCGTTTTATTTTTCATATGGTCATTTATTTAGTCGTATGCTCCCTCAGACAAAGCGGTTCAGTATGGAATAGCGTGGAAAAGGAGAAACTACTCCTCTGAAACAAAAACTCGGTTATCTACTGCAAAAGTTCTTGCTACAGATGTTAGGATATATACGATAGTGTGTACGTTGTGTTTTTTCAAGACCGAAGAAGTATTAATGTAATGTACTTTGGAAAAGATGATTAAAGCGTGATATCGGCTCAAAAGACGTTCCATGGTGATTCACAAAGTTCTCCTTCTCCCAGACTCTTCAAGACCCCACAGAAATTATGTAACCCAAGCAAAATTAAAGAGGCTTACCGGAAAACATCTAACATCTTCTATGTAGTTCGGATTCAGCACCTGCGGATTACCATTTTTTGGACCCCTCAAAGAATTTGCAAAAGAAGGATGAAAAAGAGTTTTATCAATTGTCAAAGTAGAATTCATGCGCAATTGACTCCGAACTGATTACAAATCCGAATTCTTTCGAACACACAAATAAAACAAAAAATCACAATACGTCGGAAAAGATATGTAAATCTTTACAGTGGATGTATAGGGAAAGTAACATTAGTTTAATTTACGTAAGTAGTATGAGTATTTCAGAATAAATATATTTAAAAAAGTCTTGTTTCTTTTTCATCCGTCTTTGTACTCGTATATTCGCAAAATAAGAAATAAAAGCATTAGTTTACATTTATTTAGGGAAATTTTGCAATTCTAATATAATAATAATCATATTAATATAACTTTTAAAAACAACAAATTCCTTACATGTGGCTTTTAGCAAAAATAATAATTTTTTACTCATATTCATCAATATGTGTGTACAAAATTTTCTTTGCTTACTCCATACAGATATCACGATTTAAGATTTTCTGAATAATAGGATCTTAGAAACAGAAGAAACAAAGTACATCTACATGTGAAAAATCAGAGAAATCAATCTGATTAATTATGTACATCCATTACATTTATTTTTGCATTAAAACATTCTTTTAAATGTTTAAATCGCACATAGAATGTGAAAAGGAAATTTAAATTTAACTTATACGATCAAAGTCAAAATTATTTGATTCAATTAAATGAACGTCATATCCAGATGTACATATTTCCAAGACTGATTCATAATTAATTCCTATTAAGAATTCCGAAATTGCAATTGGTTCAAAACATTTTCTTCCACATGCGTCTTTTCTATACGTATGCCAGGTGCTACATTCCGCAGAAATCACGGAACATGAATTTATTAAATTATTTAATGTTTAAAAATTTGCATCAGACTCAAAATGCGGATCGGAAATGTTGACCCAACTGTGAAAGATCACGCATTTCAAAGTATAAAAGACGCTTGATATCCAGCAAGAAAACATTGGATTCAGAAGAATCATTATAACAATGACTTGGACAGCTCGCCTCGTACTTTTATTTTTCTTGGTGCTCAGCACCCAGAAAATGTTTATTTTGGGTCAAATCACTCCATGGTCAAGCACAGCATTAGCAGATAAATTTATTAATAACTTTATGTCAGCTATATCATATTCAGGAGCTTTCAGTGAAGATCAACTGGACGATATGTCATCCATTGGAAGTACTTTAAGAGAAGTTTTGGATAAAATGGGGAGAAGCCAAAAAAGTTCAAAATCCAAGTTACAAGCTCTTAACATGGCTTTTGCCTCTTCCATGGCAGAAATAGCAGTTGTAGAACAAGGAGGCACAAATGTGGAAATGCGGACGAATGCAATATATGACGCTCTAAATACAGCTTTTTATCAAACCACTGGTACAGTAAACACACAATTTGTTGATGAAATCAAAGGGTTGATCGATACGTTTGCTCAAGCATCAAATACAGAGATCAATGGAGGTAATGGTGGTGGTGGTGGTTCAGGTGCTGCCACCGTTACAGCTGTAAGTAATGGTGAAAATGGAGCAGCATTCTATGGGAGACCAAGGAGTTTAGGTGGTGACTCAGGAAATGAAGCCTCAGTACCTTATGGAGCTGCGAGAACTGATCTAGGAGGATATCGTGGAGACTTCGGTAAAAACTCAGCAGTCGCAGTTGCTGCAACAAATGGTGAACTAGGACGAGGAGGCATAGGTGGAACAAAGAACTTAGGTGGTAACTCAGGAGAAGCTGATGCTGCTGGTGATCGGGGGTTTAGAGTTACATATGAAGCCCCATTACAGGATGCTACACAGGGAGGATATGGAGGTCTAGGAGGACAAGGCACTGGAGCAAGTGCTGCTGTAGCAGCAGCAGCTGGTGGCGCTGGACAAGGTGGATATGGAGGTCTTGGTGGACAAGGTACTGGAGCAGGTGGTGCAGCAGCAGCCGGAGGTGGGGCGCTGCAAGGTGGATATGGAGGTCTTGGTGGACAAGGTACTGGAGCAGGTGGTGCAGCAGCAGCTGGGGGCGCTGGACTAGGAGGATATGGTGGTTTAGGAGGACAAGGTACTGGAGCAGCAGTTACAGCAGCCGCAGCTGGTGGTGCTGGACGAGGCGGATATGGAGGTTTAGGTGGACAAGGTGCTGCTGCAGCAGCAGCTGGTGGCGCTGGACAAGGAGAATATGGCGGTAGAGGAGGACAAGGTCGAGGAGGCATAGGTGGAACAAGGAGCTTAGGTGCTAATTCAGGAGAAGCTGATGCAGCTGGTGATCGAGGGTTTAGAGTTACATATGAAGCCGCATTACAGGATGCTAGACAAGGAGGATATGGAGGTCTAGGAGGACAAGGCACTGGAGCAGGTGCTGCAGCAGCCACAGCTGGTGGGACAGGATATGGTGGTATAGGTGGAGGATCGGGAGCCGCAGCTGGAGAAGGTGGTACTGGTCAAGGTGGCTATGGAAATCTAGATGGAATAGGTGCTGGAGCAGCAGGTGCAGCAGCAGCAACAACATCTGGTGGCGCTGGAAGAGGTGGTCTAGGTGGACAAGGTACTGTATCAGGAGGAGGAGCTGGTGGCACTGGACTAGGTGGATATGGTCTAGGTGGACAAGGTGCTGGAGCAGCAGCAGCTGGAGCAGGTGAAGCTGGTCAAGGTGGATATGGAAGTCTTGGTGGACAAGGTACTGGAGCAGGTGGTGCAGCAGCAGCTGGGGGCGCTGGACTAGGAGGAAATGGTGGTTTAGGAGGACAAGGTACTGGAGCAGCAGTTACAGCAGCCGCAGCTGGTGGTGCTGGAAGAGGCGGATATGGAGGTTTAGGTGGACAAGGTGCTGCTGCAGCAGCAGCTGGTGGCGCTGGACTAGGAGGATATGGTGGTCTAGGAGGACAAGGTCGAGGAGGCATAGGTGGAACAAGGAGCTTAGGTGCTAATTCAGGAGAAGCTGATGCAGCTGGTGATCGAGGGTTTAGAGTTACATATGAAGCCACCTTACAGGATGCTAGACAAGGAGGATATGGAGGTCTAGAAGGACAAGGCACTGGAGCAGGTGCTGCAGAAGCAGCACCTGCTGGTGGCACTGGACAAGGTGGATATGGTGGTCTAGGTGGACAAGGCACTGGAGCAGGTGCTGCAGCAGCAGCTACAGCTGGTGGCGCTGGACGAGGCGGATATGGAGGTCTAGGTGGACAAGGTGCTGCTGCAGCAGCAGCTGGTGGCGCTGGACTAGGAGGATATGGCGGTCTAGGAGGACAAGGTCGAGGAGGCATAGGTGGAACAAGCTTAGGTGGTAACTCAGGAGAAGCTGATGCAGCTGGTGATCGAGGGTTTAGAGTTACATATGAAGCCCCATTACAGGATGCTACACAGGGAGGATATGGAGGTCTAGGAGGACAAGGCACTGGAGCAAGTGCTGCTGTAGCAGCAGCAGCTGGTGGCGCTGGACAAGGTGGATATGGAGGTGGTGGACAAGGATCGGGAGCCGCCGCAGCTGGAGAAGGTGGTACTGGTCAAGGTGGCTATGGAAATCTAGATGGAATAGGTGCTGGAGCAGCAGGTGCAGCAGCAGCAACAACATCTGGTGGCGCTGGAAGAGGTGGTCTAGGTGGACAAGGTACTGTATCAGGAGGAGGAGGAGCTGGTGGCACTGGACTAGGTGGATATGGACGTCTAGGTGGACAAGATGCTGGAGCAGCAGTGGGAGCAGCAGCAGCTGGAGCAGGTGAAGCTGGATATGGAAGTCTTGGTGGACAAGGTACTGGAGCAGGTGGTGCAGCAGCAGCTGGGGGCGCTGGACTAGGAGGATATGGTGGTTTAGGAGGACAAGGTACTGGAGCAGCAGTTACAGCAGCCGCAGCGTGCGGTGGTGCTGGACGAGGCGGATATGGAGGTTTAGGTGGACAAGGTGCTGCTGCAGCAGCAGCTGGTGGCGCTGGACTAGGAGGATATGGAGGTCTAGGAGGACAAGGCACTGGAGCAGGTGCTGCAGCAGCAGCAGCAGCTGGTGGAGCTGGACAAGGAGGTTATAGTGGTTTAGATCGACAAAGATCGGGAGCCGCCGCAGCTGGAGCATCTGTTGCTACTCAAGGTGGCTATGGAGGTCTAGGCGGGCAAGGTGCTGGAGCAGCAGCAGCTGGAGCAGGTGAAGCTGGTCAAGGTGGCTATGGAAGTTTAGGCGGACAAGGTACTGGAGCAGGTGGTGCAGCAGCAGCAGCAACTGGTGGCGCTGGACAAGGTGGCTCTGGAGGTCTAGGCGGACAAGGTGCATCAGCAGCTGGTAGCGCTGGACAAGGAGGATATGGAGGTTTAGCTGGACAAAGGGCTGGAGCAGCTGCAACAGGTGGACTCTTTGATGGGTCAAGGGACGTAGGTGGTTTCTCATTTGCTGTGTCAGGTAGTTCTGGTGGATATAGACGAGGAGGATATGTTGGTAACTCAGCAGCTGCAAATGCTGCTGCTAGTGGATCCGCACCAGAAGCAGACGGTCGTATTTTAGGTGGTAACTCAGCAGTCCCTGCTGCTGCTTCAAGTGATGCGAGTAGATCTGGTGGTAGAGGATACGGCAGTAGCTTAGGTAGTGTTTCAGCATCCTCAGCCGTTGGAGCAGTTGGTGGTGCAAGATTTGGACAAGGAAAATATAGTGCAGACTTAGGTCGTGACTCAACAGCTACATCAGCAGGTGTAGAAGGTGGTTCTAGTCGAGGGAGAATCAGCTTAGGCGTAGATGATTCTGTATCCGTAAATATTTCTGGCGCTGCTTCGCGTCTTTCTTCTCCGGATGCTAGTTCACGAGTTACATCAGCAGTATCGTCACTGATATCAAATGGCATTACTAACACAGATGCATTGTCGAGTGCTATTAGTAGTGTAACGTCCCAATTATTGATGAATAATCCTGGACTATCTGGTTGTGATGTCATTGTTGAAGCACTCTTAGAAATTCTATCTGCTCTTGTATGTATTTTGGCAAATTCAAGTATAGGTGACATAAATTATAATTATTCTGGTCAATCTGTGGAAATCGTTAGTCAGTCTGCTCTTCAAGCGCTTGGTTGAAAATTAATTCCATCAACTTGTAATAATAAATTCTTTAAGACAGCTTTATGTGTAATAAATTCCAATAAAAGAACTGCATATTCAAAATTTATTTGTCCTTTTCATTTAAATTTTGTACTGTTTTTAATATTATTTTAGCACATTGAAAATCAAGTTTTAAAAATGTTTTCTTAACATTTATAATAATAAATTTGAAAATACTGCATCATCTCTTTTTCGATAGCTCATAGTTTTTAATGCACTTAGCTTTTACTGCTTTCGATTTGTAAAGATGAACATGAATGCATAACTCTCTGAATGATATATCTTTCAATTCATTATTTATTTATTTATTTTTTGAAAATGCGTTTTGGAAATGTAACGAATTGAGCGCCTCTTTTTAAGTTATAATTATATTGAATAAAACGGAAGCGAATTCTACATGTTTTTATTTGATGTTAAATTTTGATGCATTATTTCTTCCATATTTCCAATTAAACTTTGAGGTGATATATTAATATGAAACAATATTTTATTCATTCAATGTTAAACACTGTATCTTTTTTAAAAATTCTGTTACATTGACTATTGTATGTATTAGATAGACTAGAAAGCTCTATCCGTTTGTGAATTGAAAGAAAATAACGCATTTTCCATACGATTAATAATATTTTAATCAATACTAATCCATCAATTCAATGAATACCTAAGTATATTTTATATAAGCAACTGTTTCGAAAAGGTTTGTTGGTCAAGGTTATTGAAAACTGTATTTCGCTAACATGCAATTTTCCGAAAAAGTAATTTGTAAATTGCAGCACCACACTCCTCCCTGAAAGCCTACTCCAAAGCAGTTGCGGTGAGGGACGGGGGGAAGATGAGATACCTCATTTTCCTTCTTTGGAGGAAGTTAAATTTTTATTCCATTTTAGCTCCTTAAATTGCAGAAATTATATACAAAACATCTGCATAAGTCATGTTGTCTTAGCTCTCTCTCTCTTACCTAATTGTCTTTCATTTCTTTAATTACAAAAAAAAATTTACTTTGAGGAAATATGCGCAAATTGTAATGCCATGCATCGTGGCATGATTGTCAGTCTCTGAAAAACTTATTTTAATTCTATATCTTTCTTTATACAATAGAATTAATTGCATTGACTTGAACATCTAATTAAGTTTTATTGAGAGGACATATAATAATTAAAAAATTGAAAAACCAATAGATGGCTCTGATTGCAACTCGGTTTTGAGACGGGCAATAAGGTTTGTTACTGGTATTCATTCCTTACTATTATTACGGGGTTTGAGTGTAGTTATTGACAAAATTTTATACAAAAGCAGTAGGCTCTTGTGACGCATGTGCACTTTAAAAAAATAAAAGTGAAAAGAAATCTCAGTGAATATAATAAAATATTTAAACTTCAGATAAATAATTGGGGAAATGTGTTATTTTGATGAATATTTTTAACAAAAAATACATTTATTACCATTAGCTATTATTTTTTATTATATTTTCTTGGCATTATTTAATTATTGTAACCATCTAAATGTGTTTGATATATGTTCCAAGCAGTAGAGTAAATCATTTTGTCTTAAAAACTCTACTTTAGCAAATGTTTACAAAAATCATCGACCAGAAGCTATTTGTCATATGAAAAATAACATTCGAAAGCTCATTTACTACGAACTATTAATAATTTAATGGCAAGTTGGACGAAAGATACGTAAGAACAAAAAAATTATACAGTGCATACTTCTGTGTTTTTATCTTTTATCATATTAAAATAATAATGAGTAATCAGCACATGATGCATTTTAGAAAATCATGTTCAAAGTTCAAATTACAAAAAATCATACAAAAAAAAAGAACATTACAAAATTTCGTACTCACAATGGCGGCGTTTGAGTACATAAAAAGGGGGGGGGGGAGATAAATTTCTAGACATAAAAAAATACAGTGGTTGGGGAGAATAAGAAAGTAGACAATAACATTTAGAAATTTAAATATGAAATGGTAAATTTTTGAATGGAAAATGTAAAATACCGTTATAGATTGCTTGTACGAAATAATATTATTTAATTAGCCATTGAAAAAAATATAATTTACTATAAAATAAGGTATACAATGTAAAATAAGACTTTCCTAATTCTGTGTTTTGTCTTTCTGTTTTAAAGCGATGTTAGATGTTTTTGTTTACGACTAATGTAAACCTCCCCATTTATTCAAGTTGATTCATTATTAGCAAACTTTATCAAGTATGATTGATGTTCTTGAAGCATTGAAATTCTCAAATAATTTTTCACTCAATTTAACCGACACGCAAAAATCAGATTACCATGCCATGCTGTCTGACACTTTTTACGTATTTTTAAGGAATTTTTTTTTTTTATAATTAGAGAAACGAAAATTAAAAGATAGAAAAGTAAAAGAAATTGTAAATAATAAGACAATTTTGGTTTTGAATAAAATTCCTTTATATAATTCCTAGTTTAGGCGCCTAAATTGGAATAAAAATGTAATTTTTGTTTCTAAAAGAGTTGAGGCTCCCTTGATCCCCTTTAAACATTATATAACTATATCTGTCCGCTGCATATAATAAGTTTATATCTGAAATCTGAGCTCAATAAACGGAATATTTAGCAATAAAAAAACACTGTTGCTTACGTTATTAATCACGAAACATATAAAGAGAAGTTTCTATATATTGTTTCTATACAGAAATATTATATTATTATTAATAATTATTACGTTTGATATCATACAGATAGTATTCTATACTGTTTCACCAAATTATAAGATGAGACTTTCCATTTTTACAAAATTAAAAATAAATCGTCGAACTATACTTGTATCTTTATGGAATACTTACAAAAATTACGTGTTTTTATAGATTCGTGATTCTGTAGTGTCTATGGTAAACTAGTGGTCATGGTTGTGAACTCGCTGCTGGCGTTGTGTCCGTTCGAGTCCTGATGTCACTAATGATCCACCATTGTTTAGTGTGGATGATGTACGTTTACTCTGTCGAAGCTCTAAGTCATTTCGTTGGCGTGGTGGGAAAGCTTGGAAAGGGGCGCGCCAACTGTGGTGTTGCCCTCGTCACTTGACCGAGGTTCAAAACTGCGAAGTCCGTTCAAATATTGACTGATACTGAATTATTAAGATAAGAATCCCGTAGTGTAACCGTTGTGCGCAATGAAAACATAATGGAATATCACGGTATCAGTTCTGTGTTGTAAATATAGGTTTACTGCAGCTGTTTTTATCAGCTGCATGTCCTGTTTTATTAATTAAATGAAAAAGGCTGCATTTGTGTTCATTAAGTAAATAAAAGTATCATTCCGCGGAATGAAATATTGTTATCCTTAAAATAGGACATTCGGATTAGACAAATTTATTTTTATTTTACCTAAAACTCTTTACTACAAATCTAAAAGTGAATGATACACGTGGCTCCATCTATGTATAAAATACGAAATACTTCCGAAAATGGTTGAAAAAGTTCTTGAAGCAAGGATACAAGTATTTTTCGTAAATTTAAAAATATGTAGACAATTTTTTAGCAATTCCATTCTTGTTGATTGATTTAAATATGTGTTAACTTCATTTACAGGAAAATTTTCAAGCATGAACAAAGTGATTTTATTGCGTCAGAATGTTCTGCGGCTTTTAAGAAGGCCAGAAATCCGCCATAAGCAATCTATACGAGTATTTTATTTTATTTTTCCTTGTGCAAATTTTATGGTATAATTAGGTATAAACTTGACCTTGAGTAAACTCACTGGTTAGATTTAAGCAAATTTTAATTTTCTGGTATTTTTTAAATGAGCCGTTTTTAATTATTATTAAACTAAATTTAAATTATCACTGATCTTTTTTTTGATTTCTCGAAATACAATGCAATTGCAACTATGAGTAATATTATTCCTTTGATGAAAGTTATATTTTATATTATTAAACAAATTCTTTAAAAAAAAATAACACACTCCCTTAAAAATTACACCACAATAAAGTTAATAATTAACGCCTCACTTCCAAAATTACAGAACCCGAAATGGGCCCCACCTGATAGGTCATTTGTACCAAATAGCCGAGAATACGTCAAAATCTTACTAATTTGTAACTCAATATTTAATTTTGTGCATCTACCTCCCCTTATACTCTTCCAAACTCCTTTATTTATTTGTTGTCTATAAATTTTACCCCTCTCCTCCTCCTCTTCCTCCTTCCACTTCTTATTCCCAGTAGCCTCTACTATTCCAAGGAGTGGAATAGCTCTGGCACTGGAATTCATATTAAATAGATCCTACCTGCAGTTAAGATTTAAAGTTTTAAAAAATCCCATAAGCCCTAGCAGTGCTGTTGGAGGTTCAATGCATAAAGTCTTTGATTACTCCTGTGTCATGATAGGCTAGATAAACATCTGTAATAGGCAAAAAGTACGAAAGCCAGAGGCAAAGAACAATTCGTTTATTTTAAACTTAACAATAATAACTTTAAAACTTGACCTTCACATGTCTGGAATCTGCGAAGCAAGTGTCTCGAGAAAAGATCGCTCCCTCCTTTTCTTTAAATCGGCTTACAGCTCCGCAATCAAAAATGACGTCGGAAGCCGCCAAATATTTTCAAAACTCAGAATTCATAATAAGAAGTAATGGGAAAAAATTTAATAAGTTATAGAAATTATTAACGTAGATTCACAGAATCGATTAAAATGCACTAAAGATATCTTATTAGATCCAGTGATCATAATAGTCCATGAAGGTTACATCCAATTCATTAAAATGAATCTTCCAATCGGAAATCTTTCCCTAGAACCTGAAGAAGCACTCAAAGCCCTATTTCTAAAGCGAAGGTCCTTTGGGTACAATAATAATAATAATGTTGTTTGAGATATTTTAGTCTTTACCCTGTGATTAAACTATTTAGAGAAAGGTAAAATTCTAAATTTAGAGTCGTATTTTGTTCGACTGCAATTTTATTGGCTTCCAAAAATTGAGCAAGTGACTGAAAAATCTACGAAAATGGAAAAACAAAAAGTCATATAACTTTAAAGGTAGGTCAAAATTATGTTTAAAACCTAAAAATAAATTTAAATTACATTAATAAGGTATGTGTTTACCCTAGACCGTTCCACAAACTTACAGCAAATATTCATACTTTCAATGAAGTGATCAAACATCGCAGATGCTAGCAATTGCAATTTCTCCATTAAAGCACTTTTCAACACTCTAAAACTGACTTGACTTAATGTAGATGAGAATTATAATCCGTAACGAAAGAAAAGAGACCACTTGCTGCAGTGCAGATCTTAACAATGGGATCTAGAACTTCCTCCCGATACCATGCAGCCATCACAAAACGCCTTTAAAAATTTGCATCTCGGTGTGATATTCCATTGATATCCCAGTCTATATCATGACGATGCCACCTCTATATTCAATGCTCTGTGATCTCCTTGGTTTAATTGAATGTGCCTCTCTTGTTTTCCCCTAAACTCTTATACACTTATAACACATCAATCAATAACTCCCGAGACTAACATTGAAAACAACATTTTTTTTGCAAAATTTTTTTTTATTCATCAACATAACACCTTTTGTTAATCACCTTTTAGGGTGATACAATCGTTCCAACGCTTTCCCAAATCTTTTTTTTTTCCCGCAAGAAATCTTTTTTGTTGCGAGTAAATAGCGATAAACAGCTTTCTGAATCATCCACTCGTTGCTGTTTTTGTTCCATCGAAAGCAATCGCGGCACCCACTTGGAAAAAACCTTTTTCACTTCACTTCAAAAAACCTTTTTCAGTAAATACACTTCCATATGATATCTGTGTCATCTCAGCAATCTCACGGAGCTTCACTTTACGATCTTTCATTATAATTTTTGTCACTTCACTCACATTTTCCGGTGTAACGGCTTCCACAGGTCAACCCGAGCGTTCCGCGTCATTTGTGTCGGTACGACCACGTTTAAACTCGACAAACCACCGACAAATCGTTGCTTTTGATGGACAAGAGTCCGGGTAACATTTTTCAATCCATTGTTTCGCTTGCACGGTGTTTTTACCCATTAAAAAACAATGTTTTATCAGAACACGAAACTCGGTTTTTTCCATTTTTTAAACAAACTACAAAACGACTTTACTCCAACCTCGATAACTCAGCTGTTTCTGGTCCGATCGACTTAAAATTTTGACACGTTTCAAGCAAAGGTTAGTACTCTAGAAAGACCTGGTTACTGGTTTATTACGAGCGCCATCTCTGGGTTAGTCTCGGGAGTTATTGAATGATGTGTTAATCTGATAACAGGGCAAATCTGAATTTGCACATGAGCTGAACCCCGAACCCATCTCAGACAATTCAATTAACAAGCTCGCGGCACTACTTTAATTTCACCCCTCTCAATAAGATGGTTAGCAAACCCAAACAAGCAGCACACGGACGTACAATCCTTTTGTGTGAAGCCTTTGGTGCATAACACTGCTAGATATTGTCTTACCAAATATTGCTCTAAATATGATAGTAACAGTTGTGATGATAACTAGTCAATTCGCTTCGCCACTGTAAGCCGATATACCGATAAAAAAAGGTAATGTATCCCCTTGAACGACAGAACACTGACTGCGGATAACTTCTTGACTGTTTGAAATTGTTTCCTCTATCGAGAAGTTACAGACTAATCAACACCATAGAAAAGACAAGATCTCTGATCAACTGTCAGGCTTCTATACTTCTGACAGTCTTGCAGCGCTCACTATCTGCCATAAGTATTCTTTTAGTCACAAACACAAGTATCAACAAGAGTAATCCAAAGAAACTTGCAAGTACTTCTCATCAGCATTTAAATCCAAGATGACGTCTTCAAGAATGGTGACGTCTTCAACAACTGCATAATGCGCGCGAATAGTCAGTCACTATTGGCTGTAACAAACGACATTTGCATACAGATACCTAGATTCGTATCGTTTTTATGTATCTCTAACTAAAATACTCTTTTAAAAATTGAAAATTTAGATCACGAGCTTAATTTTTGGGATCAAATGTATAATTACAAGGTGTGTGCTTAGTTCATGGAATCATTTATTTCAGTTAAAATTCTCATTTTTGTGTTTAATATCATGAGTATCACAAATTAGATGAATGATTTTCTCCGAACTTTCCTCTCTTTTTACTTAGGGTATGGATTGATTGTTCATTAATGTTTCACTTAAAAGCAATACGGGGCCTATTGGCGAAGGAATTCGTAATTTTGAACCTCTGTCAAGTAAGGAGGACATCCTTCAATCCATACTTCCATACCATGCTAATGGAAGGACTCTGTGCCTAAACAGATTTAACGTATATCAGGTTTAATACACAACCAGTGGCATCAGCCTCGACATATTATATAAAGGGTATTTCTGAATTAATAGTTGCAGCTGTGAAGATATTAAGCGAGCATGATCGAGAAGAATTAATTTTTAAACCTGAAAATGTCTTTAATGGAAAGATTTTCCAAAACACTGACGTGATCAGTTTATCAGCACTCATTTGCGAAACAATAAAACTAAATAGAGCTTGGCTATTAAATAACAGACACAACAAGTTTTGAGATATTATCGCTCCAATGATTCTAATATACACTCTAAAACAAAAAAATTCGACCCACCAAGAAGGAATTGCCCGATTGGAATGAAATTGTGTGTGGGAAAACATTGAGACCGTACATGCAAATGATTAAACTTTGGTGTCCAATGCGTGAAGAGCGGGAGCTACAGCGCATAGGATCTGCGCATTCAGCAGATGTATATAAGCAGCGATTCTCAATCAGATGATCAAAATTTCTGTTGCATTTCGACTGTGCAAACCTTACATCGGCTATAACAATGCGTTGCGAAAGGATTCGAAAATATGTCAGAGTTTAAAAGAGGCTAGTTGTACGAATCAAACAATCATTCGAAATCTGGGACGAAGCGAAGCGGCGATTAGACGATGCTGGCAAGAGAAGATCAATAACGGCAGATATCAGCATCAAAACGGCAGCGGTTGACAAAGGACCACAACAGAACGGGAAGACAGGGTGATTGTCAGAGCAGCTGTTACATCACCGGATTCATCGTTATCAACTATCCACCGTATGGCTGCACACATACATCCAACATGACCCTCGACAGACGATTGAGAGAGTGGAATTTCCGCTCGTGCCAACAGTTACAACGCTCACCTCTCACGCCTGTACACCGTCAAGTCCGATTACGATAATGTCGAGCTCGATCAACTTGGAATTGCGCTGATTGGGGACGTATCACGTTTCCAACTGTGTTCTGACGACAACCGCAGAAGAGTCTGAAGACTTCCAAGAAGCGTGGAAATCTTGCCCTTACTATCGCACATCACACAGGCCCACAACAAGACGTTATGATTTGGGGTGTCATTTCCTTTCATAACTGGAATCCTTTGGTGGTCATTTCTGGCACACTAACAGCACAGAGCCACGTAGACGACATTCTAGACCGGTTGTGTTACCGTTCCTTTTGCGACACCCAGAACGTACTTTTAAGCAAGTAATGCCAGTCGCACACGGTACATGTTGCTATGAATTGTATGCAAGCTTTCCTTGCACTTCCTTGGCCAGCTAGGTCACTTGATCTCACTCCTATAGAACACATTTGGAACTTTATGGGAAGACGATTGCAACCATCCCGGAATGTTGACGATTTAGCCCAACAGCTGGAGAAAACTTTGCCACCATCTGGGAACTTTATCAGTCTATGCCACGCCGGGTGACAGCTTGCGTCCAGACCAGAGGTGGACCAACGCCTTATTGACTTTCTTCGTTTGTAACGGTCAAACTCTGAAGTAAATCATTCAATTGTTCTGAAATTTTAATCGTTTGTTTTTCTATGTATGCTCTGCACATCCATTCATTTGTATCGCAATTGAACAACTCCTTCTTCGTGCGTCGGTTTTTCCCCCCTTTTTTTCTGTTATAGAGTGTATTACGACTACACTCTATAACAGAAAAATGAGTATTTGTTGGAAATAAATTACTCGGATCCAGCCAGGAGGTGCCTTGTCTCGTGTGAGTGAGAGCGCACGGGTTCATGGGTAATATTTTGAAGAATGCTATTGGATCTTGACCGCTTAAGGCGGGTTTTTTCCTTGTATTGGATATAATTGCTCCTGACCGCATAAGCGGGTTGAATTAAAATATGGACTGTTTGGAAGCTTGTATAGTTTTGTAAATTGTATAAATATTCGATTATGTGTGATGGGCACGTGGAGTCCTTAAATAAATGTGTATTGAAATAACTGCTCTCCCTATATTTTGGACTTGGTGGATAAGACATCTCCAACAGTATTCAATATATATTTTCCACAGATTCTAGAAGAGAAAATCGAAACGAGCACTTTGTTATATTTAAATAAGTACAACCCCTCTGATTATTGCGCCATAATTTGCAAAATTAAAAGAATCGTAAATTGTTTGTAATTAACCCAACAAAAATTACTGTGATGAAATTACAGAATATCGAATTATTATTTTACAATAGTTTGTTTGGGATACGTATTATTAATGATAGCATGTTTCAGATTTGTCGTTATAAAAATGTATCTGCATCCATTATTCAAACTGCTCAAGATATTTATACAAAAGACGAATTTGCAATGTGAAAATATATCGAGTTGTAATAAATCATAAGTCATATTAAATGCAAGAAAAAAGACATTAACATATAAATTCCTTTGATTCCCTATTTTATCAACAAATCTTTGAATTTTACTTTTAAATCTTGACTTTTGTAATAACGGTTGATCAATCTATAATTTTTAAAATTATCATTTTATAGTTTTTTTAAAAAAAAAAATATACAAATAGTAGCTATTTTTCAGAAAAAACTTCTATTTTCTCCCTTCAAATTTAAAAATGCAATTTTTACTAATAGATCATTTACAAATAATACGAGGATCGATCAGTAAGTTCTTAGAAAAAGATAGAAAAACAAATTATTTTTGGTAGATTTCTTTAATTATTCAACAACCAAGCGTTTCTCTAGCTTTTTTAAACCATCTAAAAAAATAAGATTTTGATAGGTCCTCAGAATAGGCATCTGTTTGGGAGATGACAACTCCGTTCGACGAGAACCTTTGTCTGCCGAGCCATTTTCTTAAGTTAAGAAATAAAAAATCACTGGGTGGTAAATACGGTGAATACGATGGATGTTGTGATAATTCGAACTTTAATTCCATGATTTTGGCCACATCGAAACCGCACAGGTGTACCCCCGTGCATTATCTTTATGAAAGAGGATCATTTTCAAATGAGAACATTTTTCTCGATTTCTTCTTCATGTTGTCGCAGCCTTCGTTCGTGTTAGTTAGTATTTTTTTTTTTTTTGTTTGTTTGTTTGTTTCGCCGAGAAAATGATAAGTATAACAATAGAGAAACGAAAGGTTTTAAATTTTCGCATGAAACTTAGAAAAACCGCTACTGAAACTTATGATTTCTTAAAAGAAGTGTATGGCAATGAATGTTTATCGCGTTTACGTGTTTTTGAGTGGTTTAAGCTTTGTCAAGATGGCCGAAAAGACATTGAAGATTATTCACGCCCGGGTCGCCTTTTCACGTCAAAAACGGATGACAATATCGAAAAAATTAGTAATCTGATTCGATCTGACCGTCGGTTAAGTATTCGTGCGATTGCTGAGACTGTAGAAATTGACACAGAATCCGTGCGACAAATTTTACTTAGCAATTTTAACATGCAAAAAGTGTGTGCCAAAATGGTGCCTTAAATCCTCACATTCTTCACAAGAAGCTCGCAAAAATGTTTGTACTGATACTTTGAATGCCACTGAAAAAGACCCAAACTAATTGGAATGGATAATAATGTGTGACAAATTACGTTTTTCAACTTATGATACTAAAACGAAGTAAGAAGAACGAAAGCATGCACTAGAAGAGTCCATCTTCACCGAGAGCAAAAAAAAAAAAAAAATATTGGAATGAGCAAATCAAAATTCAATGTAATGATGTTTAGATGTGTTTTTTTTTTCGATATTCATGGGATAGTGTACATTCACAGATTTCCTTAAGGTTTAACTATTAATCAACATTACTAATTTCACGTTCTTGCTGAACTACGCGCAAGAATAAGGAAAAGACATTCAGCATTGCCTGTCAAGAGGTTTCTAGCCAAGTACAGTATCCTAATGTTGTACCATCCGCCTTATTCACCGGATCTTACGCCACTTGAATTCTAGCTGTTTCCTAAGGTGAAATCTGCACTAAAAGAAAAATGTTTTGAGTCTGTTGGAGCTGTGAAAGAGAAAGCGTCATGCATTCTGTAGGAGCTGACAGAAGACTTCCAGTACTATTTCGATCAATGGAAGATTCGCATGGAACGTAGTAGATAGAAGAGGTGTGTATATTGAAGGTGATAATAAGTAAAAATGTATGAAATCAAAATGAAATGTTTTACAGCATTAGTCTGTTATTTAATAGCCACACTGTGTATATCTAACCAGCAAAGCTACTGAAGAGAGCAGGTGATTATTACTAGACGAGGAGAGGGAATGCGACGATCAGATCATGCAAAAGAGCAACAGGCAGTCTGTCTGACACAAGTCTGACTAGAAGCATATGGAGCATATGGATATCTGAACTAGAAGCATATGGATCCAGGCAGACTGCTCGGTGTCTTTTGATCGTTAATAATTTAGCGCCAAATTATAACGATCAAACTTTGTGTTATAACTGCAGGAGGGTTTTTAAAATTATATTTCGTACAAATACTTTTAACTCAATAAGATATGATTTCCTTTCATTTATTGAAGAATGCTCTTGATTTCTTCAATGAGATCGGAAGGATTAGTTATTTTCTGCAACTCGAGAAGTGAAAGAGTAAGAACTTGATTTAGTGTTAAACGAGTCAAAATTAGAAAGTGATAAATAGAATCCATCACTCACAAACAGACAGACACACACATATTTATCTGTATGTGTGTGCGTGTGTGTGTGCGCGTGCGTGAGTAGGATTTTTACATTTTGAGACGCCTGCCAACACTAGATGGCGTGGCTAGCTCTTTTGGTTAAAAGCGCTAGCACGGCAAGAGCAAACTGGATTAAAAAGTGCGACCAACAAAGAAAGACGTACGATCTGATAGCTCTTTAATATGTATAGTCAATAGTTCTGTTTTAACTTAGTAAATACTGTACAATAATATATGGTTTAATTAAATATCATCTTCTAAAAATCCATTTTGTTATTGAATGCAGAAAACCCTTAGACATCTCTAAAACGAGCCATGTACCCCATTTCTGTAGTTAGGATTCGTTGTGTGTGTGTGTGTGTGTGTGTGTGTGTGTGTGTGTGTGTGTGTGTGTGTGTGTGTGTGTGTGTGTGTGTGTGTGTGTGTGTGTGTGTGTGTGTGTGTAATCCTAACTACAGAAAAAATAAAAAATATCGACTAAGGTATTGAAGTTGGTTATTACTGTCGATCATTATAAATTCAGCGCTAATTTGCGATAAACGAGTTTCATAACGTAGGCTGAGGAATTCTTGATATGATTTGAAAACTGTTGGTTCACGATTCAGAATATGCATGATATTTTTCAATGATAGGGGGAAATTTTGTCAAAATTTGTAGTATTTGTTAAATATATAAATAAGATACTTTGTTAAAAAGAGAATCTTATTTAAATTTCATGTCACAGTTGATAAATCATGCACTTCACAGAGTTATAAATGAAATGTGGACCTATTCTTTTAAATTTATTTTTTTTTCTCGTTATCTTTAAAGAACATCTCACTCTCGCAGCTCAGGAAATTCTTTATTCTCATACTCTACCGATTAAACAGGGAGAGTAAGCATCAAAAACTCTTCTGGCTTTTTAAAACTTTCGAATAACCACGGCATGCGGAAGTCGATTTATACCATCCATACTCTTCCGCGGCCAGCTCCAATATGCTGCCCAAACTACAAAATTCAGACTCCAGGCCATTAGGAACTTTCCTGTAATCCAATTATATCCATCACTTTCAGCTTATGCCAAGAAGAGGTGCAAACTATAGCTAAACTTTTTGGAAAACGCAAATCAAAGTTGCTTCTTCCTGATTGATCGGCTTAACTCCCCTCACCCACCTTCCTGATAGTTTCCTAGCATTTAGCTCAAAACAAAATAACGTTTTAAGACACGATTTTTTTTTATTGCAATTAAATTTTATTACAGGAAATTAATATTTTATTAATTTTACTATTTATCCTGTTAATTACACTTTGTATTCATTGTAATTGTAAGCTATTACCTAAAATCACCAACAAATATTTTACAATTTAAAACTTCCGAGCAAAAGTAAATCCAATGTTCAATCTCGATACACACTTCAAAATCGGAGTTAAAGATCGAAAGAATTGAGAGCTTCAGTAAAAAATTTCCCACATCCTTCTGAACTTTATTCTCTGGGAGATAGCTAACTCCTTGACAGCGCTCAAAGCTTCACCACACTTTTAGATGCACTGTCACGGATTTATTAATAATTACCAGTCTCCATTAAAAAAAAAATAAGAAAAATGTATGACTAAATTGAAGTAAAGATAAAAAAAATTTAAATCAAGTGCTTATTTAGAGAATGGACTAAAAGTTATAAAAATATTTTTAATTGTAAAATAATGTGTAATTCATAAAAGCTTGACACGATTAGCTAAGATACTCAGGTAATTATCGATAAATTAAGTACCCTAGCTACTCAAAATCAAAAGAAGTATCAAGACCTCAAGCTTTTATAAATTATGTATTATTTTTTATTTAAAAAAATTTATTTTTATATCTTTTAGTTCATCTTCAAATAAAAGCTTGATTTCATTTTTTTTCTAATGTTTAATTAATTCTTTTTGGTCCGGAAAGTTAAGACGAAAAAAGAAATGCGAGAGCTATAAGTGCGCAAAATTTCCTCTGAATTGAACGTTGTTAAGTGAAAAATAAGGGGGGGGGTAGGTTCCCCCCTTTTTTTTCAACTCGAAATTTCAACTCGATCGGATGATAGGAACTGGGTAACAATTTGAATATATTTTGAACTGAAAATAAATACATACATATAAACACAGCAAGTTCAATAAAAACTTGATGAAGCAAATTGTGCATAAATATATTTCCTTACTTAAAGGTGAACGAATGAATCAACAGTTTTATAGTAAATTCAACGATCGTAAATATTTTTTATGCTTCTCATGGCGCCCCACCACCTGGCAATATAACACCTCTGAAAGAGCGAATCAGCAAGTGCTAATCCTTAACACATTCTAAAAATGCAATAAAATTTATGACGAAAAATATTGCAGATTCGGCAGTGACGATGTTTATTTATGTTGCCTGTGTAGCTTGCACTTGATTTATTAATGTTTGTAAAATATTATATATCTTTCTATTATTAAATCTCTAATGTTCGTAAAATATTGAATATTTAACTATTAAATATCTATGACTTTGTTAGGGATTAGTTTAAATTAATTTCCAATTAATTTTTTTCATATTAGCAACGGATGTGTACTTTATAACCCCAGCAAATGGTTTATTACAAGAATTGATATCATTAAACGTAAAAGATTTTGAAAAATACATTGATAATGAATATCAAACATATTTTTAAGAAATACATGTAATTAAATATTAGGTAGACAAAAATAATGAGAAAAGAACAAAAGAATACCGGCTACAAATATGATGAAAACGTAAAGAAGCAAATTTGATTATAGAAGACACAATTTACCTTAAAGCTAAAGCATGAAAAGTATTTAAATGAAGCATATTGCGAAGTGTTTAGATTTTAAAATAAAAAAAATATTGCAAAAAATAAAGAGAATCACATTCTGATTTCTTATTTAAAAAAATCTAAAGAAATTGGAGGGGGGGGATAATACGCAATAAATACTAAAAATATATCTCTGTCGCGATAAACGGGAAAAAACATCAAGCAAATACAGAAATTAATAGAAATGGATTGTCCACGAACAGTTGGCGACTTATCGAAATTTCCTTAACAAGAAAGTCAATTTCAAAATACAATAACTATTATTCATTTCACAATTCACATAAAAAATAATGATAATAATTTATAATTAGTATAGAGTTCACACACAAGAAAATAAGGGAATTTAAATGTAAAATAATGATGTATTATTTGTACAAGAAGTGGCGGGGCGCGCCCCAGCCCAGATCACGTATTATTGAGGAGAAGAAAATGTGAAAATAAAGATATCAAGTCGTCTTTCCATATTATTTGCCATAAAATAATGTTATATTCATACCTGCTTCTAGCATCAATCGAAACAATTATAGAAGGAAAAATGAAATAATAATAATAATGAATAAATAAAAATTGAACTTTTTTTTTTTCACAGGGCTTTTCAATAAAATTTTAAAACTGTCTTATTGGTAGCAAGTAAAAAACTGGACCCAAAATAAAGAACACTTTCAAATAGAAAAGATTCTAATAATAGTATAGGATTTGCAGTTTTAACTCATATATTTATTAATAATATTGTGCTCTTAAAATTCTTAAATATTCAACATAAATAGACAATTTCTTATTTTAACGTCTGAATTTTAAATCGCCATTTCATATATAAATGTGATAAAATGTGAAATAAGGAACGTTTATGATGAAGGATATAACATATTGTTTCAAAGAGAAATAATTTGTGTACACACACAGAGTTACGTAGCTTTTCCTCTCTCTTTAGTGAAGTCAGAATACGATATTAATGTCGATTTATAGAACGTTTTTCTACTGCCTCTTTCTGCCCAACTTAATGTCCACTACCCACAGCAAATATGTCTCGTAATTTCGATCCATGGTCAGATGGCGAGGTCAACATTAGTGTTGACACCCCACTCCCTCTAGGTCAATATGAGGATGCAACAAGGTTAGTGTACATTAGCCACTCTATACGACGGATCCTTAGTGGAAAAATGCCTCGAACACGCGACTAGACTGACATATAACCGAGCACGAGCTTGATGCCACTTGGTATAGATTTTCACTTTGTAAAGTGTTCGAATTTTGCGTCCTATTCTTTATCATCAGGCGAAAACAGTATTAAATAAAAAAAATCATTTAAAATACTTTGTTTAATATGGTATGCGCGCAGACATTTGAGTTACTTTCAAAAACATTTACTCCAATCGGCTTACATTTCTTTGGAAGGTAAAAATATTTCTTAATATTTATTCTATTTCCATTTTTTAAATGAACTTCTATTTATAAATGTTTTTATTAATATTATGATTAAAAAAAGCATTTAGCTCAATGATGAATTTGAAGTCCAGGATAGCTCATAGTTCTAGAGTTCTAACTTAAGGACATAGGTTAGAGACTAATTTAACACAGTTAATGCTATGAATAATATAGGCTATTTTGTTTCCTCAAAATAAACTTCACTTAACTATGATATTAAAATTCTTATAAGATGGGGGAGGGGGTATATATGTTCAAGTATTACGTTCTGTTCATAATTCAAAGTTACAAAATAATTCGGCGCGGGTCCGGTGTAAAGATAAAATTCCTACTTTTGAACATAATTCAAAGCGATTCATTCTAAAAATTAATTTTAACTTTAGATTTTGCAGTCACCATGAAGTCTATCTGGCAGCTGTAGAGAAGCAGACCAGCCGAGTGTAAACGAACAGGTGTAAAGAAATGAATTCCAAGTCCTTCTGTATCAGATACATAAACAGCAGCTTCAGCTCCAATTATTAATCCGAAGTATAATATGCTCTGAAAAGGGATTATAGTCTTTGCTGCTCCACATCCCTCATAATACAATTTATCAATCATGCTTCAACCTCGACTTCAATTTCTGACTCCGATTCCCAATTCATTTTTTTAGTTGTCCAGATCGTAAGCTGTTAATTTTTGTTAATTTTAATCATCTTTAAATGTGTGTACAAGCTTTTACTTATTTTCTTAACTATGTGCGTGGGTATGTCTTAACGTTCAAAATTTGTTCTCGAATTTTAACCCACTTCCACACATTACTTA
>BMAW01132848.1:48853-59224 GCA_019974015.1 Nephila pilipes
TTTAACCCACTTCCACACATTACTTAATTTCTTATATATGTATGTGGATATGTCTTAATGTTCAAAATTTGTACTCCAATTTTAACCCACTTCTTACATCCAAAATCCTAAATTTTGCATTCACGTATTATGACAAATTAACTATACGTGATTCTGTTTTCACACGATAAATACGTTCACGAAGATTACGTGTAAGACAATTCATAAAAAAATACATCGCATTTATGAAAAAAATAAAAGATTGGCTCCAGTCTTTAGAAATCGGCAAAAATAATACAATACCTTTAAGCTTTCGTTATAGGTGAATTATGTGACATTATGTAAGTGCTACCGAAAAATATATTTCGACTTTAATTAATAAGATAAAAGTTTTGAAACTATAACTTACCATTTATTAACTTTTGTGCAAAATTAATAAATACATATGTCCCACTTCTTGGTGGGCATGTGATCAAAACGCAGATATGAAAATAAATAAATAAATATTCAATCGTTGACTGGCTCACACGCACGCGCGAATTGTCATCATTTTTCGTGTTGAGGGAAAACCATTTGTTTAAATTATTTTTTCTGACACTTGTTTAGGTGTGTTTAAAAAAACCTTTCGGTCAAATTTTAAAAAAAAAAGTGTCGCAGATATTTTGTCTTTGAACACCAAATTCAGAATGCAGACAAAATTCCATATTTGAAGTTATAAGATTCGGGGAATTCTTACAAATGGAAATTGCTACATTCCTCGTCTCCAATGTCAAAGTTATAAAAATAAAATTAAGAGCAAAATTTTCTTCTTACAATTTAGATCGATTGAATTAAAGCTATTTAAGTCGTGTAAAAGGGGAATTAATTTTTTTTTTCTAATTCGTGTTAAATCAAAATCGTATAAACAAAATCCTGTAAAAATAGAATTGGGTGTACTATGGTATGCTGAACCAGTAACGAACATAGGAGGTGCCTGGGAGCTCGGACCTTGCACTTTACTAAGTCCTATTAAATTCAAACTTTGCATACTCGTGTAGTTCACATTATTACTTTTTAGTCCTAAATTTCCAGACAAAAAATTAAATAAAAAAATAAAAATTGAAAAAAAATTGAAAGATAACTTTTATTTAAAGAAGGAATAAAAGTTATAAAAATAATTTTTAAATGAAAAAATAACAAATAATTTATCTAGTAGATGTCATAGTTAACCATCTCAAGATATTTCAAATTATATATTATTCTACCTTTAAAAAGTTATTCTTATATATTTTTGCTCATCTTTAAACAAAAGCTTATTTTTAAATTTTTTACTTATATTTTTGTTAATAAAAAAAAATTTCCGTTGAGGTGCCTGGCTGATGATTATTAAACTTTCTGTTTTAAACCTTATGTTGAAAGAAGAAAATTGATTCCGAAGCATGAATGCATAAAACATTATAGGATATCAGAAACATCCTAAATGTGACATCAAAATTACTAACATTTAGATACGCCGTGATATATCTCTAGAGAATCTTAACAATATTCTTTTTTTTTTATTGTTATTACCTTTAGCACGAGGTATATCTCATAATGCATCGATTTGCGAGCCTGGATGTTTGCAATTGATTTCGATATTTGCAATTTCAATATTCAACGCCTTATTCCAGTTACTTCTGTTGATTCAGTTTGTTCTGAAAAAAGATATCTGGACCTTTCTGTTTACATGGGATGTCACCTTGGAATCTTCCCTCCGCTTTATCTTCGTAGCGCAGGTCCTGATTAAATAAATAATGAATAATTTATAGAATGGCAACTTCGAATTGGTATAAATATTCTAGCGATCCAAAATACCGACAAGAACCGAAAGCGGGAGAAACAATAGCAAAATAAATACTGAATATAAGAAGCATGAATATTCTATTGATGATAGATAATAGAATAATAATAGATAGATGGATTAATCAGAACATTAAGATATAGAGCCTTTTTACTTCAGTTTCCATTATTCATAAATAAATTGTGCAACCACTATTCTAAATAAATTGGTTAAAACTTACACCACACCTATATATATATATATATATATATATATATATATATATATATATATATATATATATTGATTGTACTGTTTTTTTCTAAATTGATTTATGTTATTTTAGTTTGCATTTAGATTCTTTTCATTTGTATTTTTGGTCTAGTAACCATTTTAATAAATATTTTTTGACGGGCCAATAATTCTAGAATAACTCAGACTAACAGTCTAAAGCCTATTACAACTTTAAACATATTATTTTCCAATATTTTGTTATATATATATAATATTTATTTGAGGAAATTGCAATGAAATCCCTGGGAAAGGGAAAAAAAGTCCTTCATTTCGAAGACCATAGGAAACATCACTCGAATGTAAGAAAAATTCCTGATGTGAGTTATGTAAGAATTGCGTCATTCATTTTTACATCAATATGAAGTTCTTTTTTCCAATGAAAAATAAATTCGAAGAGTATTTCGAGAAGCAAATTAACATACAATAGTCACGTAGCTAAAAGAAATTCATTCTGTTCTAAAGGAAATTGAGAAAAAGGGAATAATATTTATTACAAATTATACTTCAAAGTATAAATATTTGGAGATTTAAGTAATATTTAGCGATGAAAGATATTTAGATTTTTTTGGAAGTGATGATCTATGAATAACCCATGGCGGTAACCTGACTCTGAATTATTTTCCCCAAACATCTGTCTCAATGCCAAGCATAGAGGTGGTTGACTCTTGAATAGGGTTGCGCGAAAGGTATGAGAAAATCAGTTTTCACTGACGGATTCATTGATAAAATAAAATCAAGAACAACTTAAAACTGCTTTAAGTTATTTTTCAGAAATTTGGTTAACAGTTGTATCGTATGTTTCAACAAGATAACAATTCAAAACATAAAGATAAAATTGTTAATTTATAGTTATTGTACAATTATAAAATGCAATTGCAGAATCCACCTCAGTCACTCGATCCCATAGTGTTTGAAAATTTGTGATCTCAGTTGGAAAAAATTAGTTTAAAATCGTAATATAAGGAGCTAAGAACCTTTTCAAATAGTATTACAAGAAAAGAAATGTGTAAAAATATCCAGCACAATGAAACGAATCTTCAAAAATAATACATATCGTTTGGAAGGTGCTCTAAATGCAAAACGATATGCAACAAAATATTCATTTATGATTTTTGAAAGAAAAAAAAAATAAAGTAAATATACAAAATATATTCTCAATTTTGTAATTAACAAATCTGTAATTTCAACGCAAAATGTATATTACTTAAAATATTACGGATTCTTTAAATTTTAGTTTCTTTATCAAACACAATTTAATAAGTGCATTTTATTGTTCTTATCAAAATTAAGCTTATATAAAAGTGATTAATGTTTTACACCTTTAAGAAGGACAGTAAGCGGTATGTGCTCAATTTTGGGAGTCATTGCACATACGATTTGTTAAACTAACAAATATTTCATACTAAGCAAATATTTCATCCCTTATTTTTAAAAACAGATTTGCAGATGCAATAGTTTGAGAATTCTTTAAAATCTTAATGGATAATTTAATCTTTATCGAGAACCTTATAGTTCAGTAAAAATGCGTAAATATTTCAAATGTAACTTGAAATATCTGCTATAATATCATATTAGCAACTTATGCGTAAGTTTTATTGTTACCAGCATCCTAAAATACCATCCTAAATGTTCGTTTATGATTTTGTATACTTTTGTATAATTATTCAGAAATTCCTAAGTTCCATTTCCGCACTTAAATCTTACTCAGCATATATAGAGCTAATTATAAAAGATAATAAAGAAATATTATATTTCTTCAAAGGTTTGATAATAATGGTTTTGAGAGAAATTTGGAACAAACAGGACAGAAATAATTTTTAAAAAACTAATTCCTTTTATCCCTAAGAATAATAAAAAAATGAAATTCCAGCTTGAGCATACCTGACTAAATATTAAATGGGTTTATGGGTTTTTTGCACACTTTTATTAATATTGTTCATTTGTGTGTTTGTGGAAATTATCCACCTTCTCATAGGAATTGATTGAATTAATTTTTTGAATAAATTATTTCATTTTAAAAAGTTTTCGATTATTATTAAACTTTAATTTTATTACAAAACGGTTAAATAACATTATATATAAAATACTGAAATCGAATTTTTAATACAGATAAAAAAAAATTTTAACTAAAATTTGAAAATGTAAAAGTTTGAAAACAACTGCTTTTACCACTATATGAATCTCTTTCCACCTTTTCATATCTTTTATAGTAATTTGCAGTAACTTCAAATATAATAAATTGCATTACAATATTTGCAATAGTAAGAGAGGCAAAACTTGTAAAATAATTAAGAACAATATAATATTAATTCGGATTTTATTTTCTGTAAAACCTATAATTGCATCTATTTACTTTGCAAAATTTGTGATTATTGTAAATATATATAAGTCAAACAACTGATTATATTAATATTCGTATATAATATAACACTAAACATTTTAAGGAAATAAAAAAATTGCAATAATATTGAAATTAAATACTTTTATAATCATAAATATGAAAATGTTGATTAAACGTTTATTAAGTTACGTATTGTTTCACATTTTCCGGTGCAATCATTTGTCAGGTCTACCTGAGCGTTCTGCGTTACCAGGCCGACGACGTTGAATTCAAACCACCGACAAATCGTTGCTTTTGATGAGTCCGGGTAACATTTTTCAATCCATTGTTTCACGGTACGGTGTTTTTACCCATTATCAATGGTTTTATCAGAACACGAAAACCTCGGTTTTTTTTCCATTTTTTTAAACAAACCACAAAACTATATTCCATCCTCGATAACTCAGCTGTTTCTTGGGTCCGATCGACTTCAAAATTTTGACATCGCTCGCTGTGTTCGTACTCTAGAGACTGGTTACCGGGTTTAATGAGCGCCATCTCAGTTAGTCTCGGTGCTATTGATCGATGTGTTATTAGCTCTCGTGAGAAATTGCATTTTCTGTTAAAATGTCACACTATTGATACTTGAGGTGCTGCTGCCGAGGGACCTTTGTAAATTTAAACATATGTCGCTGCCAAGACGACACCTGAGTTGGCACATCCCTTTAGACTTCACAACACGCTATAACGATATTTATCGTGCATCAGCCTTACCACTTTTTTGATCTCTCAGTGGCATCAAGACTCTATTTAAAGAAAAACCGACAGCAAGCTCGTGACCATTTACCACGTCTACCAAGGCCTAGTTTTGAAATAACATCTGCTAGTTCGAGTAAACATTTTACTGTGCAGGCGTTATTGCATACACTGTTGGTAAACATTGTGCAAATATTATATGTATTCCGCTGGACTGCACTGAAATGAATACCGACGAAGCTGTATTGTAAAACATTCAAGGAAAGTACAAGTTGCGCAGCTGTCGCGGGCGATCAAAGTTAAAACAACCATACGGAAAATCCGAAAGTTACTGAAAGTTTGATCGGTACCGACTTCAGAATTGTGTTCGAACCATTGAATTGCTCCATTAATTTGATTATTTATTAACGTCATAGAAGCGTCATAATGACTATTGGCAACGAACCCGTAATTCTGAACCTTAATCGTTATATCGGGGTATATAACGGAGCTTGCACCTCTTCCGCGTTTCTGGTAACCACGCCAGCGGGAAGATTCTAGCCTTAACAGCTTTAATGTACCTACCGTTACGCTACACGGTGGATATTCAGGGACACGAACACGCCCCCTCTCGACGCAACACCAGCTCATCGTTTTTTTACCACATCTAATTACGCTACCATGGTTATGAATCTTTGATTAAAAAAAAATGCTTGCTGTAACTATCCAGTTCCTCACCCATTTTTTTTTCTGACTGAGACGTTGATATTTTTCCTCCTATTTCGTTACCTATGATTTGATTTACTTATGGATAGTGAGAAAGAGAGTAATTTATTTAGTATGTTCTTTTAATTTATAAAAAAGGTATAATGTAAAATAATCAAAATGAAACTGTATCAGTTTCATTAAAAAACTGTGTAAAAGAGTAAATATAAAGAGTTTAAGTGCCTTGTAAAACAACAAGGAATGGACACACACAATATTATGTTATATATATATATATATATATATATATATATATAACACATCAATAACTCCCCGAGACTCAACCCAGAGATGGCGCTCGTAGTAAACCAGTAAACTGTATTCTTCAGAAGTACTAACCTTTGCTTGAAACGTGTCGTGTACTCCTTACCGATCGACCCCAGAAACAGCTGAGTTATCGAGGTTGAGTAAAGCTGTTTGTAGTTTGTTTAAAAAATGGAAAACCGAATTTCGTGTTCTCAAAACATTGTTTTTAATGGTAAAAAACACCGTGCAAGCGAAACAATGGTAGATTGAAAAATGTTACCCGGACTTTTGTCCACATCAAAAGCAAATGATTTGTCGGTGGTTTGCCGAGTTTAAACGTAATGTATCGACGCAAATGACGCGGAACGCTCGGGTAGACCTGTAGCCGTTAAACCGGAAAACGTGGAGGAAGTGACGAAACATTTAGTAATGAAGATCGTAAAGTGAAGTCTGTGGAGATCATTGAGATGACAGATATTCATATGGAAGTGACATCATCCATGAAAAATCTGATACGAAAAGTTTTCCAGGAAGGATTGTTTCTTCGATGGAACAAAACAGCAACGAGTCGATCCAGAAAGCTGTTTTATCATGCCATTTTACCGCAACAAAAAAGATTCTTTATGGGAAAAAAAATTTTTTGGGAAAAAAAAAGATCTGGTGCTATTGAACGATTGTATCAATCCTTAAAAGGTGATCAAAAAAAAAAAAAAAAAAAAAAAAAAAAAAAAAAACGTGAACACCAAAATTGCATTAGTCTCGATATTGATTGATTGGGAAGATATATATTATTATGATATATTATATGAATAAAACATCAAAATTGAGATCCAAACATCACATTATAACAACTGATAACAATCAGAAATCATTACATTAATCGTCTAAAACCATTTAATCAAATAAATGAACAAAAAGTGAAATTAATATAATGAATTTACAAATTATTATAATTAATTAAACATATTAAAATTAAAAATAAAAAAAGTCTATTAAGAAACTGAAATTATGAGAAAGCCCAGTGAAAGAAAACGCAGAATTTAGAATGATGGAAATAATGTAACTAATATTGTTCCATACTTTGGAATGGAATAATATGTGTTTATAACGTTATCACTCGATCAAAACCATCACACTTCAAAGTGAATTATATTTTAATAAAATATGGTGTAACAAACCAAAAAAATCAAAGTAGATATTCAATTTCAGAAAAAGATTGATTGATTGATTTAAAAAGAAATCATAAATAAAAATTAGATACCTATCATTTTAAATAAAAGTTTTACTAATAAGATTAATTACCAAAAATCAAACATTTAAAAAAGCAACACAAACATATTTTTTTTTTCACGGCTACAAGAAAAGTTAAAATCTGTAAGAATGAAAATTAGCTGAAAACAAAATTGAAGGAAGATTCCTCATTTGAATCTCGAAAACCATGTATTCAAAACATTTAATATTGAAAAATATTAAATTAAAAAGAGAGAGAGATGAAAAAAATCATGTAGAAACAAAAGATTGATTTATAGAGAGAGATATAGAATCAATATACACCAGAAAATATATCTTAAAAAAAAAACAAATACACTGCTGGCCAATAAAATGCAACAGACCCTGAAGGAAGCTTAACCATGTGAATATATCAAGGCAGTTTGCGAGCCAATGAACTGGTGCAAATCATTAGCATTTGCAGCGCAGACGTTCATCATATGACCGTAGCGTAATTCGCAAAGGCCAGAGCAGGGAAAACAGATTGGCATACCAGCGCAGGCAATTGTTTTTTTCGCGCGTTTTTTTTGCGTAAGCTGCGCTTTACCTATGCCGGAAGATATTATCTGAAGGCCTTTGACCAAGTTTCAAATCTGACCGAGGAAGCACACACCATAGGAATTGCAGATTATCCCTTCAGAGAAATCGGTCAACGTTGGACGGAACCAAGCACCAGATGCGGATCTGTGATCGCTGGATGCAGGAGGGAACGACGGACCAGCAAATCTGCTCACTCCACCTCGTTGCAACTACTGCCCGTAATGACAGGCAGATTCGTGCGCATGTATAATGATGGTTCGCGCAGCCACATCACGAACCATAAAGCACAACATCTCAGTCTGCTACGCATCATTCGGTGTCCGCTCGTTTAATCAGACGCCATTCGCAGCAGAGTGGAATGTCCTCATGTCCATTTATTTTACCGACTCGAAACCACTGGCGTTTGCACCCGCCAATGGTGCAAATGAACGGCGGACATGACAACGGAATGGAACGACATTGTGTGCTTACTGACGAATCCTGCTTCGCCTACAACCTCAATGAGGATGGTCGGACTCCGAGTTTGGACACCGTGGTGAGAGTAATGCTGAACTGTTGCGTTATCGCCACACTGGTTCTTGCGCCCCAGTATCATAGTTTGGGGTGGTATTGGAATTCACTCCCGCATCCCTCTAGTACGCATGGCAACACCGGAACAGCCAGCGCTACATTTCTGAGGTGTTGTAGTCCGTGGTCCTCCCATACCTTCCGCCACATCAGCCATATTCCAACAGGGAAAATGCGTACAATCACACGTGGCCCGCAATGTTCAAGAGTTCTTCTCTTTACCCATCAGATTGAATTGTTTCCTTGGCCTGTTTGTTCTCCGACGCATCACCAATCAAAATGTGATCCATGCTTGCTCAATGACTGGTCTGGGATACACCCCGCTGCTACATCAGGATCAACTTTGGCAATATGTGGAAGCCGCATAACTGCTGTACCTCAAGGATACATCCAAAGTTCTCTTGATGGTATACGAGGCGTGTGGCAGAGGCTATAGCCGCAAATACAGCGGCTGCACTAACTACCGATTTTTTTCATATCTTCCACTCTTCACCAGAGGCTGTAATTTTAATCGTTTGATCTTTACACAACATGTTATCTGCCAAATACTTTTGCTGTGATATCTCTGGTCCTTGGGATCACTGTTCTAAATTTAGCAGGAACTTCGTGAAATTTAGGTTTAAAATAAAATATGGAACATCAAATTCAAAGTAAAAAACCTATTTTCTTATTCAAAAGCTTTAATTTATTAGTTATTTCTCTAATAGTCACTATTATTAACATTTGTAAAGCTTTATTTTAATCAAATGCTTTAATGTCAAATTTAAAACAGTTTCTTACAAATCATCGCATAATTCTGGTTTACCACAATGTAACAAATGAATTCAACTTGTAACACTTCCTTAATAGACCGTTTTAAAAACTCTAAGCTTAGTGTTATCATTTATCTCTCTTGAAGTTAGTGTTTCAATTCTTCATTAATATAAAGAATTGATATTCTATAAAAGTTTCAATAGGTCAACTAATTGTTAATTTTTTTGCTAAGAAATTATCAATATCTTTGTTAATTTTTTCTTGCAAAATTATGGTTAGTTTATAAGTAGTAATTCTAAACCAGTATCTTTATCCATACTTCTTCTCAAATTTTAATCCCAACGATATTTAGAATAATAATCACATGTTGGTATTCTTCATTTAATAAATTCTTATAATCTGTACAAAAATTGAATTCATTATAAGTCTGCAATTCTTTTGCATCATTATAGTTGTATAACGCACGTTCCATATTTTTATTAAATTTAAAAAAGCATTTTTAATCATAATATTATTAATAGAAATAAGTTTTTATTCTTGTTAAGAATATTAATAAAATTTATTTTTATTAAATGATTTATTCATGAATTTTTGTACAATATTGTTCACATTTTGATGATCATTATTATCAGTATCCATTTTATATTTAATAAACTGTGATAATTACAAATATTTCTAACAATAAGGAAGACAAATAATGATTATGTTATTTACATTAGCTTATAAAAAATCATTTAGAATTTTAATTCTCTCTTGTTCATACTAAACAAAAGTATTCAATATTTTCAGTATTGAAGTTCTTTCAAAGTGTATACCTCTAACAGCAAATTGTTTCTTTTAATAGCTTCCAAATTCCACCATTTTCTCTTTTATTCTTACATTTGTATTTATCTTTTCTCTATTAACCTTATTAGAAATACTGAGATCCTCATATAACACTGATTCTAGTATACATACACTTCGTTATCCTTTTTGTTTAGGCATTTGTAAAATATTTTTTATTAATAACTGCTGTATTAGACCTATAAGGATAAACAGTATTATAAGACTTCAATAATAATTTTCAAACTACACAACTTTCTTTTTAGAGTTAGTGCACTATTTT
>BMAW01132849.1:0-58362 GCA_019974015.1 Nephila pilipes
TTCTAGTACGAACGTCAATAAAAGCAATCAACAATCAATATTTTCAAAACTTTTATCTTTTATTAAATAAAAAATAATAATTTCAAGAATAATATGAGAGGATTGCAACTGTAATTCACAAGACATGATTGTAAAAATAGTTCTGAATATTTAATTTGTGTAACACGTAATTTTATTGAAATTATCTTGCACTTCACATGTAGAGTTAAATCAAATCAAAGTGTTCTAAGGAATTTAGGTTATCAACTTACCACTCCATCTGCTATCGATATGTTTAATGCAATCATTGCCGCTACCTTCGTTTTCCGCTGCAAACTAGTAATTGCAACATTGACGTTCATTTTATTCAAAAACAATCTAAGAGCTAATAATAGATACGAATCATGCAACTAAGTTGAGTAAAATGAACAAACATTGAATTATGAGGTAAAATGTCCATTAACTCATAAAATGTGAAAACGTCGATATATCATTTATGGGAAAATATTGTTGCAAAACGTAATTTTTACGAACTGATAAAACTTTAAATATGTAATTTTAAGATTTCATCTTATCCTTTCACGTGTTGCGAATATCACGGAAACATGTTGCAAGCTTCATTTTGCAGAGCGAGAAATTTATATAAAACAATGGATATATATATATATATATATATATATACACAACCTCTGACAATAAAATTCGGCGAATAGTCATGTAACATTAACGTAGATGAAATATTAACGAAAGCTACTTTACTGTCCTTCGAAATAACCACCTCCCATAACTATGCATCGCTGAGATCTAATATACATGTGTCCCGGAAACTTTGCAAGAAGTCTTCTTTTGGGATGGAGTTCAAAAGCCTCGTTACGTTTCGTTGTATGTCAGGAGTATCGTCAAATCTCTTTCCTTTCAAAGCCAGTTTGAGTCGTGGGAATAGCAAGAAGACTGGAGGATTGAGATCTAGCGAGTATGGTGGATGTTCAATTTGCACCACCGTCTTTTTTGCCAGGAATTGTTTGACGATACTGGCTATGTGAGGTCGAGCATTGTCGTGAACAAAAAAAAAAAAAAAACATAAACCTTGTTGTGCTTACTGGGATCGTACCCTGATTAGACGTTTCATTAAACGGGTCAAATTTTTAATGTACCTTGCAGCATTTAGTGTCGTTCCCTCTGGTAGAAATTCCTTGTGAGTAATGCCTTGACTATGAAAAAAAGTAATGAGCATCGCTTTGTTGCGGGATATTTCTGCTCTGACCTTTTACCGACAAGGTGATGCAGGAGAACGTCATTCCATACTTTGCCGTTTATTTCAGGATAGTACCTGAGACACGAGGACTCATCCTCAGTGACAATACAAATCAAGAAATTTGGTGTCGCATTCGCCGTTTCGACAAAATCCTGTGAAGCTTCTAAACGTGCCTGCTTCTGATCTTAAGTCAAGTGATGTGGCACAAGACGACAACACGTTTTTCTCATCCCTAAATTCTGGTAACGATTTGTCGCACGGATTCATTATTAATCTGCAGTTCATCAGCTATCATGTGCACAGTTAATCGACGATCTTTCGTGAGTAATTTACTCACTTTCTCAATGTTTTCGTCACTGACGGAGGTTGCCGGTCTTCCGCTACTGGGGTTGTCAGAAACACTTTCCCGGCCTTCTCGAAAACGAGCGAACTACTCGTACACACACTTCATGGACAGTGCTTGATCTTCATAAACACGTACCAGCATCGCATGAGTTTCTTTCGGTGTCTTGCCAAGATTAAAACAAAACTTTAAATTGATCTTTTGTTCGTCCATTTTCCTGTTCTCTGTTAAGAACCATCGCACTAAACAAGCACTTTGTAAAACAAGTCTTACACGGAACACAAACGACGCTTAACTGAAGAATGGTGGGGACAGATGGTCAACACCTGCCGCTACGCAGGTGCAGTATTTTGTTTCGCCTGTGCTGCTGGATTTTGTTTCGGCCAGTACTTGATCGTTCTGACTTCATTCAACAAACTTTATTGTCAGAGGTTTTATATATATATATATATATATATATATATATATATATATATATATAACAGGTCAATTGAAAGGTCCCCGGCCTACCATAGTAAAACACATTTTTTTGGCTGAATTAGTTTTTTTATCCAACATAATTCCCTTCAAGGGTGATACACTGGTTATAGCGACCCTCCAACTTTTCGATACCATTTTTGTAGTACGATTTGTCCTTTGCTTCAAAATAGGCCTCAGTTTCGGCTATCACCTCTTCATTCTACGAAAATTTCTTCCCAGTGAGCATTCTTTTGAGATCTGAGAACAGGAAATAGTCGCTGGGGGCCAGAATACGGTGGATGAAGAAGCAATTCGAAGCCCAATTCATGGATTTTTGCCATCGTTTTCACTGACTTGTGACACGGTGCATTGTCTTATTGAAGCAGCACTTTCTTTTTCTTCAAATGCGGCTGTTTTTCGGCGATTTCGTCCTTCAAACGGTCCAATAACGCTATGTAATAGTCGCTTTTGATGGTCCTTCCTTTTTCAAGGTAGTCAATGAAAATTATTCCATGCGCATCCGAAAATACAGACGCCAGAACCTTGCCAGCCGATTGTTGCGTTTTCTCATGCTTTGGAGCGGGTTCATCGTGTGCAGTCCACTCGGATGACTGTCGATTGGACTTCGGAGTGAAATGATGGAGCCATGTTTCATCCAATGTCACATATCGAAGCAAAAATTCGGATTTATTACGCTTGATCATCTTCAAGCACTGCTCCGAATCATCAACTCGTCGTTGTTTTTGGTCAAAAGTGAGCTCGCGCGGTACCCCCTTTGCACAGAGCTTTCTCATACCCAAATATTCGTGAATGATATGATGTACACGTTTAGATATATTTAGAGTGTCTTCTATTTCATTGAATTCCAATTTACGATCATTCAAAATCATTTTGTGGATTTTTTTAATGTTTTCGTCGGTAACAACCTCGGGTGTCCACTGCGTTCACCCTCTTCGGTGCTCATTTCACCACGTCTAAACATAGCATACCAATCCTTGATGGTTGATTTTCCTGGGAAAGTGTCCGGAAACTCGGCATCAAGCCAAGTTTTTGCTTCAACTGTATTCTTTCCCTTCAAAAATCAATATTTTATCAACACGCGAAATTCCTTTTTATCCATTTTTTTTCACAATAACAAAAGTTGCTTTACTCAAAATGCTATAATTCACAAACTAATGATCCGACAGCTGTCAAATTTATACACGCGTCTTTTGAGGGTTAGGGCTTACTAAAAAACATATGGATTTAATTCCAGTAGCGCCATCTATGTGTCAGGCCGGGTACTTTTCAATTGACCTGTTATATATATATGTGTGTGCGTGTTTCTGTAATGTATATTTACACCCAACTCTTTTTTTTTACACGATAGATACGTTCCTCAGGAAACAGTGCAAAACAATTCGGGTAAAAAAATATTTGCGACGTATGGTAAATTTCTAGATGTGTTCCATAACTTTAAAAAAACGTGTGAGTGGAAAAACTCTAAATATTTTCCCAAAAAACCGTGCGAAAAAGGAGTAAAGAAACCCATATTACATATTTATGAAACAAAAACAATTCATGTTTATTACAAAAAAATTAAAATTAGTGTACATTGAAAATTCAGTCTATAGGTACTATAACATATAAAAATTCAAATTGAAATTAGGTATAAAACTAATAACTAATAACTATTCCTCGCTACTTGATAACAAGCGTGCACGTTTATTACGAACTGGATCAAAAATGCTGTCATCAGTAGATGCGTCAGATACGTCTAGTTCAACTGTCGGCTTTGATTCAAATGAAGAATTTCGTTCGTTATTAACGACTTCTGTTGGGTTTTTTTTGTAGTTACAAAGTTTGTTATTGGCAGCCATTATTTTGGTTTCTCAAATTGCTTATATAGTTCTTGATATCTTGCTACCAAAAACTTAAAATTACGTTGAAATTTTAAAGCACGCTCCACGTCAGATTCATAAAAAATATTGCTTTATACCTGGAGTAAATTTCAAGCCCTCTCAAATTAAATGAGCCGTTAATAGCTGAGCTACACCTTCGACTTCATTATTATCGACTTGAATTATCGAAATGAAAAAAATGCTTAGAAATTTGAAAAAAAAATCATACATAACAGAAATCGTGATTTTAAGGATATATTTCGAGTAAATAACATGTTAAAACAATTTTTTAAAGTAAGGGAATGGATATAATCGAAACAGTGACGTGACTGATTTCCAGTTTGGCTGGAAACCGAAATGCTGTTTTCAAATTGAAGTGCAACGGAAAAAAAGTGATTATAAAATTTGGGTATTCACCGACTTCAAAATACAAAATAAACGAGCCGTGATGTAGACCAAATAACTCACCGCATAAAACGACCATTTTCTGATTACACTGTCAAAATTAGTACTAAAAAATGGGGGATTCGTGCTAGAACAAAAACATTCGTGTAAAAAATATATTAATGAACCGTGTTATTTCAAAATTGTGTAAGAAATACCATGTAATATAAGTGTTTGGTATATATATATATATATATATGTGTGTGTGTGTGTGTGTAAATAATGTTTTTGTATATATATATATATATATATATATATGTAGTTATTTAGAAGAAACACTCGATCATACAGGGCCCTGCCTCTGCTAGAGAAGGGAGCATACTCTCGAAGGAGAGACGACGGTAGTCAAATAAGATGCTCTGTAATTGTGCAGACCAGAGGTTTTCAACCTGGGATCCGCCGAACCCTAGGGTTCCCTGGAACTTTGACAGAAGTTCCGCAAGGGATCACTATTTGCTTAATCAAAGCGCCAAAATATTAGACAGTTTTCTTGTAAAAATAAGTGTAAATAAATATTTATGGCTAAAATAGAATCACGTGCTTCAAATGCATTAATTGAGAAGCATTAGGTCACATATTGGCCACCGTTCATTGGCTTAGGTCAGGGGTATTCAACACTTTGGGGAACCCCTTTGAGCTTAGCACGTTTTCTTTGATGCTTTTTCGAGAGTTATAAAACTACTAAACAGATAGCTCCCTATGGCCGTGAACTCTCCGAAAACATTTCAATTAGACTTAATCGTTTTAGATGTATTTTTTAAATTCTTCGCCCTCTTTAATGGTTTGACTTCGTGATAGATATTTGGGGATTGTTGTAGCAATACAATAAACGTTGACAGAACATTCTATGGCTCATTCAGGACCGCCACTCTTTCCCGTAGGGTTGAGGCATTTTCGATTGAGACATTCGTTCAAAAGGGTGAGAGTAAGAACTTCTTTAGCTGTGTGGCGTAGTGGCAAAATATACGAGGCATCAATTATTTTAAAAAAAATCATTTATTAACATCTTCATGACCATCATTCAACTACAGAGCTCTGCTCTCGCCAATGACAACGTGTCGACTGCGAAACTGTTTGGTGTTTGGCGGGCAGTGTAACGGTTTCCGCTGTTGCAAGCGGAAATGACATCATTCAAGGGGAGTATAGTTATCATTTCCAAGAATACAGAAATAAACAACAAAATATGTTTACAAGCTATGACGTCACAACTCCTCCCCCGTTAAGATCTTTTTACGTTAGTAAAAAGCATTTCAGAAAGATTTACACATTAAAGGAATTACAAAAAATGCATACTAAGGAGATAACGTAAAACAAACATTACAATAATACACTGTGATTCCATATACAAAAATTATTTCCGCGAAATTATTACATTAAATACATCATCTCCATATATAACTTTCCCCTTAAAATAGTCTACTTAGGCAATCAAATATACATCTGCAGCATCATTAATCTTCCCCACAAATAAAGCAAAGTATGAATATATACTCATAAAGCATTTTACACATATATATGAAAGTTATGACACATACAATCATCTAAAATATCTGCAATACAAATATTCAGCAAATACCAGCAATATAAATTAACCTTTAATTATGTAACATTTCTGCAAAGCACATTAGCCTTTTCATACCATGACAGTTATGGATCATTAATATTAATTTATATGAATTTTTTTTTAAATGTTTCAAAGCAGTACACTGTATTTTATTATCAGAGATTAAAAAATTTACTTATTGCCAAAGAACTGTCTACACTCTCAGCTATACTTGAAATTCTATCATCATCAATGAGATAATAAACAACATTTTACGTTTAGATAATTTATAGTCTGATTCATTACTCGTAGAGAACACTTATGAAAATTTTCTTTAGCAATTTTACCTACACATTGAAATTACATTATCTGAAACTTTAAAAATGATAAATTTAGAAATAAAGCTGTTACTAACATGTTGGTATTATAAACACAAAAAGTAGGTAACAATATATAGAAATAATATAGATTGAATGGGGTTTCATGACCTTCCTTTGAATGTTTAAAATACTGAGTTATTGATTTATTGCAATTTTTATTAATTATAACTAATCTCTCTCCATTATCTAAAATTATTTCACTCTCATGCAACTGTAAATTATAAGGAATATTTAAAGACTTTTCTCTGTCTTTCAATCTATTTCGGTCATTTATTTTATTCAAATAACCCAACATTTTTCTCTCTGTATTGAAATAGATCCCATTTTCTTCATCTTCATTATTTGCAGTGAATTCGTGTTTTTCTTTTTTGTTCATCAAACAGTGCGCATCAATCTGATGTTCTGCATCTTTTAAGAACTCAGTTATATCATTTTCTTCACAATTAAGATCTTCATAATTTAATGGATTATTTATAGAAATACTTGACTGCATTTTCTGAAATAAGAAAGGCATATTTTCTTTATCAAACACAACATCGGCATGTTTGTCTGTATCTTTCTCATTTCCATTTTTTTAAGTGACATTCATCTCGTAGAAAATCTGATTCTGTTGAAAAGATACATGATACAGTTTCTCTACCTTTTAAATCATGATCAATTTTATAACCTTTTGAGTTCGACAATGTTTTAGGTGACACATCTTCGTTACTTAATTCTGGTCGAATATCATATAACATATCACCATCTTCTGATACTGAAGTTTGAGTAAACTTATTATCTAAACCATCTGATACTTCCTCACAAGTAAAGTATCCAGCAGAACAGTTACTATCAACTTGGATGTTCATAGAATCATAAAATGGAATTTTAATATATTCTGTTCTTAATCTAACATTTTGATCAACACTTTGATGTGGTATAATTTTGAACAAGGCTACTGAAGCAGAAACTAAAAATTTTTAGGCACATCTCTTTTATCTAAAATCTCACAGTCCATATGCTCAACTACTTGAAGATTAGAATCTGTATTTATGGTGAGACAAGGAGAACCAAATATATCAATATTAGTTTCATCAAGTATAGGATCTGTGATGAAAATAATCTGCTCAGTTTTTTTGGAGTTTTCCACCTCTTCAACATCTTTTATCAATGGAATTAATTCAGCATCTTCCTTTTCAGCTTGCACAAGCTGATCCACATCAAGTTTAGTTAATTCAGCCTGGAATTCATCATCAGTAGGAAGGGTTTCATCCACTTCTGGATTTATATCTTCACTGTTAATGACAATCCTTTGGGGTTCTTCTACCAACTGTTCAGAAGTCTCTTCTTTTCCCCTCAATTTCTGTCTTCTTGTTTGAACCGCACTAACTTGGTGCAATGAAGTGTTTCCTTCCTTTTCGAAGAGAGCAGCAGTCCTATTCCCTAGAAGATAATGACCACGATACAGTTCATCTTGAATAACAGCTGCTTTTGTGAATGTTCTGCCCCACTCACATTCAAGAAGAACTTCTGCTAGTGGTAGGCAAGTCGAACTAGCATCTAAAGGTTGTTGCACCCATACATGTTCACCAGTCATATCTTCAGGTGTCACAAATCTACGGCAAACAATATCTATAGTGGCTCCAGTGTCGCGAAGGATTTCGGTACTGATACCATTTATTTTTCCGTGAGAAGTATATGGCTGCAAAAAATTTGTCCTTACATCACATTCAGAAACAGAATTTACAGGCTCTGAAGCTTTCTTCAGTTTTGGACAGTTTGGACGTAAATGATCAAGAGCGTTACAGTAAAAACATCTGAGTTGTCTTCTTTTTTCGAATTCCTTATTGTGACTAGGTCCAAAAAGTTTTTTATCAGGCTTGTTTGACTCATATTTGGGATTTTCAACCTTTCGAGGAGTTTTGTCAAATCTTCCAAACTTGCTTGGTCCTTTAACTTCATATTTGTCTCTCGAAAATGAATTAACTGGCTTAGCTCGAAATGTTTTTCTCACATCTTCGAATTCTTCCAATTTTTCAGCCAATATACTAGGTGAACTAATTAGAGACCATTCATCCAAATAGTATTCTTTAAACTCAAACGGTGCACGTTTTTTCATCTGATCTGCAATGATTAAATCCCGGAGTTGATCGAAGTTTTCAACTTTTAGTCCAGATGTCCATCCATCGAAATAGGTCTGTAGTTCATGATAAAAATCTTGCCAGGTACGTTCAGCAATTTTCTGGTGCGTATGAAACAGTTGTCGGAATTTTTCGGGAGTTAACTTAAATCTCTTTAACAATAATTTCTTCACGTGATCATAATCATTGGCTTTTTCCTCAGACTCACGAGCAATTATCTGCGTGATTTCTTGCGGTAGTAGCCCCAACAGATGGGTTACCCAAATTTCCTTTTGTAGAGATATTCTACTAGCTTGACGCTCAAATAGTACTAAATACAGGCTAATATCTTCCTTCATATCATATTTATGAAGAAGCTTGCTCAATTCCTTACTGGGTATTCTTGAACCTTCCATTTGTGGTTCTTGAGCTAATCTTATTTGAACTTCTAGCTTTAATTTTTCCAATTCAAAACTTTCTCTCCACCTTTTTTCCTCAAATTCTTCCTTCTGTTTTCGCTCTTGAAATTCCCTTTCTTCTTTCCGTTTCCGTTCCTGAAATTCCAATTCTTTTTCTTGAATTTCCCATTCTTCTTTCCGTTTCCTTTCCTGAAATTCCAATTCTTTCTCTTGAATTTCCCATTCTTCTTTACGTTTTCTCTCTTTAACAAATTCCTCAAACATCGATTTGACGAATTCCTCTTCATATCCATCACTCTTAAGAATAATTTCTTTTAAATTTATCATCTTCATATCCTGAGTAATTTTTAAGTCTAATTCTTCCGCCAATCTGATCAAATCCTCCTTTTTACCTTTTGCTAAATAAGCCATTTTCTTAAGGAAAGAAAAAAAAATAACACCAGAAAGCTAATTGACTCAAACAAACCTAAAATGTTGGCCTATCTACGAATTTACAATATCAAACTGAAAAATCTTTCGAAATGTAACTTATTTACCTCCTCCAAAATTACATAAAAGTATTCACATAAATACAATAAAAATGTTCACATAAATACAATAAAGTATTCATATAATTCTTATATTTCAAAAACAGAACTAAATGACTTTCTTTTAAATTAAAATTTAAAACGAAATTGACACAATCCTTATTACCTTAAGTCTACTTTCTGTGATGTTTTTAATTAAATTAAGAAAGATCATACACACTCAATAAAAATATCAAAATTAAATTTGCATTTGAAAATCAAAACGAAAATTATTCCTTTTAACAACACAGTTTCAGTTCTTAATTAACACACATAAAATAAGAAATGCAGTAAATTGTTAGAATACTAATACGATTTTCATACAAAAATATAACTCTCCAATATTATCTAATATCTCAAAACGAAACTTCTCTAGATTTTTCTTAATAATAGCTATAAGATATTTATGATCTCTACACACACAATCTTTTCATTAAATTTCAATAATAACACAATATATATATCGTTGATAAATTAATAGTTTAATACAAAATCAAAACAAAACTATACTGCATCACAACAAAATTTTCTTTGCAAATTAAAATCACAGAAAATAAATTTTTCATGTAAGGAAAAAAAACACTTATCTTTTTTATTCTTCTTTTCTTTTGACGACAAGACACAATTCCAAGATGCAATTCCAAATTATTTTGATGTGTAAAGGAAGTAGTTGAGAGTTACGATTGAAACATACGAGTACTATCGACAATCACTTATAAAAACATTGAATTAACTTCATCACTGAATGTTACATGATTCTAGAAATATTGAATCTTGGAAATATGATTTTCAACGAATGTAATTTTTTTTCTCTTTCTGTTTGCGAACTAAAGAATTTTTTTCGAGTTATGTGATTATTATAATTTGCTTTTTGGAGTACTGTTCGAATTGTTTCTGTAAAAACACATGTTCCTATTGCTCTCAAATTTCATGATATATTTTTGCAGAACTCACTTTAGAAGTTTATCTTACATCTCGAACAAGATATAAGAGTGTTTTCTTGTTTCTTCTTTCTTTCAAGTTTATTTGTTATATATGCCTAAATATTTTTTTTTATTTCTTCATAATAATTTGTATTATCCGCGACTACATTGATCTTCTTTTGCAATACCACGCAGAAATTTACCTGTCTCAGACATAAGAAAAATAAAACTTGCCGAATATCAATTTTATTTTCAGTCCATTTTCACATCTATAGAGATTTTCTTTTCCACTGCCAATCAAATATTTTTGTTGACTGTATACTCAAATTTTTGGCCCTGAAATTTGTAGATTTGATGCAGAAATTTTATTGACTCGTCCTGTTTCTTTTAAGTCTAATACATTTTAAAATGTGCGTTTAATTTAACCTACAAATATTTAAATCGAAGGAATATGTAACTACGTTGTTTTAGACCTTTCAAAAACAAAAACAAAAAAAAGGTGTTTTCCTAATTTTGGAAGCCACTATATTAAAATTTCATATGCATAGATATTTGAACCGAACAAGCAAATGATTAAAATTTAGTGTCCAATGAATGAATAGTGGGAGCTACATCGCATCGGAACTACGCACTCAACAGGTGTATATAAGAAGTAATTCTCAATCTGATGGTCAGTTTTGTTGCATTGCGATTTAGACTACCTTTCAACGACTGAAAAAATGCCTCGCCGCAGAATTCGAGCTCATTACGATCAAATGTCAGAGTTTGAAAGAGGTCGTATCATTAGATTGAAAGAAGCAGGTTGGGCAAATCGGAGAATCGCTCGTCATATGGCTCGAAGCGAGGCGGGGATTAGAAGATACTGGCAAGAATAAGTGGACAATGGTAGATTTCAGCGTCATAAAGGTAGCGGTCGACATAGGGCCACAGCAGATCGGAAGGACAGAGGAATTATCAGATCAGTTGTCACAGAGCTTGATTCATCATTATGAACCATCACACGTGTGACCCACATACGAGTGTCCACCATGACCATTCACAGACGGCTGATACAGCGAACTCTACGCTCGTATCGACCGCTGCGCCATCTGCTACTCACGCCTGCACATTGTCGAACCAGATTACAGTGGTCCTTGGCTCGATCAGGTTGGAATGATACTGACTGGGGATGTATAGTGTTTAGCGACTAATCCCGCTTCCAACTGTATCCTGACGATCATTGAAGACGTGTCTGGAGACTCCCTGGGCAGAGTGCCGATCCTGCTTTCACTATTGCACGCCACACAGGCCCTCAACTAGGAGTTATGGTATGGAGGGGAATTTCCCTTTATAGCTTTTTGGCCGTCATTAGAGGCACATGTCATTAAGGTGCAGAATCGTCGATAAATTGAAGACATGCTGATCACAAGGGCAGGTCACTTCAGAGCTCAAAGGTGGCAGCGGTATCCTAGTGGTTAAGGTAGCGGACTTGTGGCCGTTGTTTTTTTATCGAGTCGTAGGTTCGAGCCTTGATGCCACTAAAGACCTACCGCGTAGTCGTGGTTGATGTGCGTTAATTCTGTAGGGGCCCAAAGTCCTCCCGCTAAGGAGTGTGGAAAATAGGAGAGGGGAGTGCCAGCTCTCGTGTCGTCTTATTAGGTTCAAAAGTACGAAGTGCGTCGCCTATAGCCCTCGTTTTGCTTCTAATGTGACAAGAAAATCAACCAGAGCTCAATGCAACGCCCAGTTTATTCTGCAATTTATAGAAAAAGTTCCAGGACACTAGATTCATATCTAGAAGACCTGAACAATGTAGACAAAGTTCCAGAACGACGCATGAGAATTGTTATTTTGCACTTTCAGTGCTGAGACACATGACTAGCTTCAAAGCACTCACATAAGCTGTATGCTGCCACTAGAACCGAGTTTCACAGTCTATAGCTAATTGAAGGTGAGAGAAGTTTGAATGGTAGAAAACCCGTTGCTTGCGTGACGCTCATTGCAACATACAGGTGAGAGCTTTTAGCATAGTGCGGACAACTTGTACTTTCGACCAAATTTCGGATCAGATTTCAATAGAGTACCGTACTTTTTACAGATGAGTCAATAGTTATGAACGACACTCATTTTCAGCCCGTGTCTTTAAAGAGAGACCGGCATACGATAATATTCTTCCTTCATCGTGAAAACGATTATTACGGTGGTGGATGCGCAATGGTGTGTGCAAGAATGATGCTGGACGGCCGCACACACCAGCATGTGCTTGACCTAGGAAAAAGTTTCAGGACCTAGGAAAAGTCTGACTGCTGTGAGGAATAGAGAGGAGATCTTACAGCTCTATGTCCGATTTTCATGCGATTAGTTGATACTAGGTTTCTGTTAATGGAGAAAACGTTCCTCCACCTAAAGTTCAGTTAATAGACAATTACCCTGAAAAAATATATATATTCGCAGCAAGGATTGGCGAGCCAAATCTCCCGATATTAACCCCATAAAGCATGTCTACGACAACTGAGGAAGAGCAATTACATCTCGTCATACCCCTCCGAGAACCAACCATCCCGGAGCTAAAAACTGCCTTTCTGCAGGAGTAGGATCGATTGCCATGGCGACACCTTAACTGCATCCTATCCAATATGCCATTACGTAATGTGACCTAACTAGATGTGAGAGGGGACCATTCCCTTCAGACTTTTGAAAGGCACATCTCTTTCTCTGTTATAAAAGTATATTGAAATGAAATTTTATTACTGTAAGAATCTAGCACCCTCACCTGGCAGCAGATAAAGCAGATATGGAGATCTGGCAGCGGGTCAAGTATATAGAAGAGGACCTGGCAACGATGGATGATGTTTTTTTTGAAATCCAACGGAATTGGTTGGAATCGACTTGTTTGTTTGTGATGTGTCCCTAAGTATACTGAAAATAAAGAAATCGGGATCAATCCTAGAAAAGGACCCAATATCTAACAGTGGTGTCAGAAGTGGGATACAAAAAAGGATTTGATGAGATGTTAAATGAAAGAAATAATCTCAAAGTGACCAGTGTGCGAATAATTTTGCTTCCAGTGGATATTAGATTTCAAAAGGTGAAATCTCCAGACAGGATCAAAAATCGTGGCAGTGTTTTTTCAAGTTGATGATCACTTGCTTCCCTCCGAGTGAAAAGGAAATCGTCTACGTACGGAATATGTGCTAAAGGATAAGTCACGAGTTTCTTCTAATACTGATTAAGGTACGGCGACCTAAACATTCCGAAAGAAATTCCAATGGTGTTCAAGTAAGTATAGAAATAGCATTCGTGTCTAGGTAAGCGGCTATTGTTCCCCTAAGTTTAAATATCGTTTAAATATTTAAATGAATAATGGGATGCACTCATGTTTAATTTGTGTTAAAATATGAAAACGGTTATCTGAAAAGGATGGGTTGGAATCAACTTTTTTGTTTGTGATGTGTCCCAAGTATACTGAAAATAAAGAAATCGGGACTGAATGTCGTAATCATTATTTTTCCTTTTGAACACCGCACTGGTTTTCAATCCTAGAAAAGAACTCAATATCTAACAATTACAATATGTCTCTAAGTCTTTTATAAGCTCGACAAAATGTACAAATTCTTTTAATTTCGTACACGATATATATATTATATACAAGGGTCACTCTTAAATTTTTGAGACACGGGCTAACGGTTCAATAAACGAATTTTCCGAGCATTAAATTAGTTATTCAAGCCAATTTCTTGGAATCGAGGAAAAACAACTTTTTATGGCATCAACAATCTCATTTTCAGAATTAAATTGGCCGATTTAATTCTGAAAATGTAAATTTTTCTTAGATTAAAGATAGCCAAAAGTCACACGTTGTAAGATAAAGAGAATAAGATGGATGTTATAACACTTTGATGTTTTTTTTGTACAAGAAATGTGACATTCAGTTTTGCAGAATGAAAATATGCATTATCATGACTTAATGAAAGTCCACTAACATTCACTTATTGAAGAGCTTTAGGAAGGCAGTGAGTCGTGCATCATTTAGCTATGACTGTCTTCTGTCCCTTACGCTTTATGGCTTTGACCAGTCCTGCATTTCTGGAGAAAAGGGTATACATTACTTTTTTCATTGTTCGCTGTTTATCACCATGGTTGCCTTACGGTCACATTCAAAGATTCATACTTTATTTTCTTGACGTGTTGGAATGTCAAAAATGGTATGTACCCTTCATCACGTTATTAGCTTAGAAATAATTCACTGTCCACCATTGTTCAGTAACTTCAATTTTTCTTGACTGATTCTAACACGTTCCGCTTTTTTGTTGTTCTGTTAAATTTTGGATGACCCAATGACAAAGTAATTTTTCCCTATGGAATTTTTGGTGAATCATTTTATGGGCAGCTGAGGATCCAGTGTTAAGCTGCTTCTGTATAACTTTGAAGGTACAGCAATTAACAGTTTTCGTATGGTCATTACTTTTCATGCAATGAGAGCTAATAAATTTTAACTGTATGTTCTTCATCCAAAAGAGCACTCGTACTTCGACCTCAACGAAATTCTGTGAACCGTCTGAATACAATGGCACGAGATTTAGCTTCGTTTCCTTATTCTAATTATAAAAGTTGAAAATAATCTTCTTGATTTAACGTCACTTTAAAATCATAGAATCATAATGATCTTACATCAACTCCTTTTCCCTTTGTTTCAGAATTTATTTTATCTTGTAAATTTTACTTTGTTTATTAAATAATCCTTGACATAATATTCGGAAACCTGGGAGACGCCTGCGAGCTAAGAAAGCAGAAAGTGAAAGAAGCCGAGAAAGCAAAATAAATAAATAAATAAAAGGCCAACGTCAGCGTATGTACTCAGTAAAACGGTGAATTCTCAAAATTTTCAAAGCAAAGGTGTCATTTTGAGTTAATCAGCGCATGAAAGTTGATTCGTAAATTTGGTTAGGTGTTAAAAATAGAGTATGTGTGGAAAAAAGAAAAGAAGTTAGAAAGAAGAGAAGGTAATAAAGTGGGTACATCACAATCCCCCCTTCCCAAAACTGGACCCTGGAGGAACCTTTACAGTGTCTTAGTCCTGCAAAGCAATGTAAATTGTAAGACTGAATATTTTTTTTATATAATTTAAAATATTTTCCCTTTTTAAAAGAATTATTTTAAAATTGATAGAAAAAGAAACGTTGAAAAATAGAGCACTAGTTTCTGCAAAAGTATTATTTCAGTAACATGTGACTGACATCAAAATTCAAAAAATAATATTTACGAACAATGTACACACAAATAAGCAAATGCAATATTGTGGTGGATTTAAAACATGAAAAATAATTATGATTATGTTGTGTATGCTTAAAAATGTAACTCTTATTGTTGCTGTTTTGTGACATTGTGTTTTAAAAATTTTACATCATATTTTGGTAGCTTGACATCGTTTTCTTGAGTTTCAAAATTTCAAACACATAAACATGATTTTGTGTAGCATTTTCTATGAATAAATATTGAAAATAAGACAATAATATTAAATTAACCATGTCTGTAATTTAGAATTGTTTGTTTATAAATATTACATCATAAGTTAGGTATTCAAAGGCAAATACAACACAGTATTTTAAACAACGCATGTAAACTAATTATCAATGAAATCCATTAAATATTTCTTCTTTGCGTTCTGATCTTTCTCTATTGTCCCTCACTTTCTCCTTTGTAGCTCACAATAACTTAACAAAACCTTTTACCCATTATAGATGGAGAAGCATGGTTTGTTCTTGACAAAAAACCCTCCCATACTTGTCCGCCAAATCAAACATGATACAATTTTCCTTTCTTTATATATACATAATGCATTTAATTTCGCATCTGTCTCAGAAAAATGAAGCCTTCCACATATATTTGCGCGACGATTTATATATCACTTTGTTTAAGCGACACAAAAAATAGAGCACTTGAAACTGTTTAACTGCGTGTTTATAGTTTTGCCAGCTCGTAAAAGTTCCTCTTTCCACTAATATCTGCCCATAAAACATTTTACGATGTTTTAACAGCTTTTTGTTTATGGACATTTCAAATCGTATTTGAATGTTTGTTCATTCTATTCAAGTCGGTTGCGTGTTTCCTTTCTTTTTTACTTATAAAATGGAATATCGTACTCAATTAAAGCGTTTAGCATATGCTCCGATTACATGCAAAAGTTTTGAAAGTGAATTCCGTGACATAAAATGTATATCAATATATTTAAACAATGATGTCTACTTCACTGCTTTGAAAAAAGTAAGACCTAACTTTCTTCTCTCCAAAATTACTTGAGACATCTCCTTGTAGTATTGATTAATACTAATTATGATTAAATAAGTATCTTTAAAGACTTTTTTTTGCTTCTTTTAATTCAATCTTTATTCGTAATTCAGCATAACATGCAGCCTGAAGATATAATGAATATTGTCAGAGATAAATTCTTTACAATGCTAATGAAGTTACGTGGAAGATGCATGCAAAAATAAATAATTTCTTTTTAAATATTGATAGCAAAAGGTTTATTCCACTTCAATACAAGTATCAATTTTTAAGTCATAAAATACATTGAGAAATATATGCTGTTTTGCCGAAAATTAAGATATCATGTCATTTGTTCTGGAAAATGAGGACCAACTCTTTTCTCCTTCCTTATCATCCACAAAAGTAAACATTTCAGAACTGTAGCATTGATTAATTATTATAAACGTAGTTGTTGTGCAGTAAGAGACTGAACAAGAATTGAACAGCTCAGGTGACACTCATTATGTTTTTACGTCTCCTTTTACTTTAGAAGAATAAAATTTGGTTGTTGAGTGCCAAAGAGTGACGAAATCTTCTGGAGAGGGCAACATTCGTGTATAATTCGTGAAACATATGAGCCAAGGATACTGTACTTCGTACCCTTAACAGAATCTGAGTCAACACTTGTGCCTGCGCAGAGGGAGAAAGTTACAATTATATTTAAAAAAAATAAGGATCCCAAACTGATTCGTAGCTACTGACCTATATCTCACTTGGAAAGATTGTGAAGAAACCAATTCTTAATTGGTTTCTGGATAATAAAAACCTAATAGCCAATAAACAGACCGGTTTTCGTAAAAATTGTTCAAAAATACATCTGATTTCTTACTTCAGCCAAATTATAAAAGATTTTTTGGACAACCGAAATATTTTTATTTGTTTTAAAAACGCTTACGACTTGATATGGAGAGAAAGCTGCATTAAAAACTAATTAATGTTGGAGTTTGTGGAAACATGTTTAGGAGGGTAAGGTATTTTCCTGACCAATATATTCGCAAGGTCAGGTTTGGAAATGATTTCTCTAAATGTTATAAGCTGCGAACAGGATTGCCTTAGAATGCCTTTTGAAGTTTTACTCTATTTAATTTATATATCAGTGACTTGATTCCTGCTTTAAAAATGTAAAAGATGTCAGCTGCTTACTCCCTGCTGATGACCATGCCATTTGGACATATGCACCAAAGCAAAATGTAAAATCCTTGATAGAAAAAATAATTCGAGATAAAAACCAACGTTTTTATATAGTGGCAAAGTTTATTAAGAAAAATTATTGAAATATTAGTTAAAACTGGTCTCAAATATCTAAATATTGCATTGTTAGGCAAGTAAGAACGGTTCCTGAAATTTCAGAGTTCTAGCTTGATGGGAAGTCGGTTAATTTAACGATAGAAAATTTGATGACACACTGATACACACAGAAACACACACCAAGTGAAATACATAAAAACGTTAAAAGTAACTAAAATTAATTAATTCATCCGGTAAATTAAATGGTTGGAATGCAGTTTAACCCAATCACTTTGGGCGACAAGAATTATTTGGCAGTATTTTGCCAAATGTGGCTACCCTGGTCCGTTTTACGGACTTAACGTTCAGCCAAACAAAAAAAATCGCCAAGTTTGGTGCCAATTTTTGAAATCGCGCCAAGGGATTGGGATAAACTGCATTATTGAAGAAAATACTAGCTAAAACTTGTCGCAAATGTCTAAATATCGCATTGTTAGGCGAGTGAGAACGATTCCCAAGGTTTCAGAGTTCTAGCTTGATGGGAAGTTGGTTAAATTAACGATCGAAAATTTGATGCCACACACACCAAGTGAAATTCAGAAAAACGTTTTAAAATTAATCAGGCTCTTGATATTTTATGAGATTGGTGCATTGAAAATATTATGACTCAGCTTAGAGAAGACTGCCGTCTAGTCCATTTCTTTGACCTATCAGGCACTCCCTTTGATCTCCAGTACAGGAATGTTGCCCTTACCCTTACTGACAAGTTTAATTATTTGGGAGTGATTTTTGGAAAGAAACTGAACTGGAAGTCACGTATTGAATAAATTTCATGTCGCTTTTTAAGAAGCGCGACTATTCTAAAGCATCCCTATAGCTGAATCCCTATAGTGATGTGATAGATCAACTTTAAATACTACCTATATGACTTCTATCGTGTCTTTATTTGCTTATTGTTGTGAATCACTCGCGGCAGGTAATGAAATTTTGAGATAGTTGGAACTTTTACAAAATCTATCATTGAGGCTCATTATTGGTGTCGTTAAATCAACACCGACTGAGATACTAAGCTTTTATTGACAAACAGTAAGCTCATTAATGTTATCATTGAAGAAAAGCTCTGATTCCTTATAAGAAATTAATTATATCTGGAAATCCTTACTAGATTAAATATCCAACAAATATAAGAAATTTTATAAAACTCCAGATGGTTTCGTTCAATTTGTAAGAGATATCAGACGAAATGTCTGGAGATTTTCAGGCAGTTGCAAAGTAATCTAATCTACTTGATATTGTACAGATTGAAACAAAATCTGCTTCTTGCTGTTGAACTTTTTGTGAGGAACAAATCTACAGATGTTTGAGGAGTTATGCTCTAGAAACGATTGATACAAGGTACCCATAATCTGAGTGATTGCATGTGCCAGTATAAACGGGTGGGGTTCTTTTAAAATAATCTCAATACTGTAGATTCACGAATCTTTTCTTACTTTTTCTCTTTCTATTCTCCTGCAAAGAAATTTCAAACATCTTATGATGGAGAAGTGGAAGCTATCCGAATTTTTCTGAAATATTTATTGCTCTTGAGGATAAATTTGATAGAGTGGTCTTATTTTCTGATTCCCAAACCACAATTTGTTTAACTAGTCCGTTTAACCGTTGGAGCACAGAATTGCATGGAACGACAGAGTTCGCGTTCTCGAAATTTCAATACATTGAGCAACAAGAAAAACCTACATGAGTTGACATAACAATGCTTTAATTCACTTCACAGCTTAAAAATGTCAATCGTCAGGAAAGGGCTAAAGATTTAGCTGGCTAAGGAAATGTTTGACAAGCTGTAAGATAGTTCACAGCAACACGTGCCGTATGTGGTCTGGCATTATCTTGCTGAAAAATAAGACCAGGGAACTGCAAAATGAACGGTAGCCAAACATGTCTCAACTGTAAGTGTGCCTGTAATGACAACCAAAGGGGTCCGGCTATCAAAGCAAATAGCACCCCAGACCATAACTCCTGGTTGAGGGTCTGTGGGGCGTGCAACAGTGAAAGCAGGATCGGCACGCTCGTAATAAGCTCGAATCCTGTGCATCTCCAGACACGTCTTCGATGATCGTCAGGACACAGTTGGAAGCGGGATTCGTCGCTAAACACTAACGTCCACAGTCAGCCCCATTCCAATCTGATCGATCCAAGGACCAATGTAATCTGGTTCGACAGTATACAGCGTGAGTGGCAGGTGGCATAGCGGTCGGTACGAGCGTAGATTTCGCTCTATCAGCCGTCTGTGAATGGTCATGGTGGACACTTGTATGTGGGTCGCACGCATGATGGTTGATAACGATGAATCAGGCGCTGTAACAACTGATCCGACAATTACTCTGTCCTTCCGATCTGCTGCGGCACTAGGTCGACCGCTACCCTCCTGATGATAAAATTTGCCATTGTCCACCCATTCTTGTCAGCATTTTCTAATCGCCGCATCGCTTCAAACCACTTGACGAGTGATTCTCTGATTTGCCCTGCCTCTTTGAATCCGCTGATGCGTCCACTTTCAAACTCTGACAGTTGCTCTTAATGAGCTCGAATCCTGCGGCGAGGCATTTTTTCAGTTGTTGAAAACTATCTAAATCGCAATGTATCAGAAAAATTGACCATCAGTTTGTAAGGGTTTCTCTCTCTCGGTCCTCAGTGTGGGAAGTCGGAAAGATGTCTAGACATATTCTAAAATACTTATTTTATTTACTGCTCAGTTGGAAGTCTATCCTATCTCTCCTCTTATCTCTCTCTTGAAAGCTTATACTATATATATCAGTCTTAATTTGCATAATCACGTTCTCTTCATCAGAGAAAGTTTTCTAATAAAAATAATTTCTAAGGCCCGAAAATTCCCCAAGAGGACTGTTAGTGACAAGATCGCGGATAGAGCCGTTACAACCCCCTCCGTGAAGAAAACGTGATTTATCTGAGGATCTTAACGACCCGATAGAAATTATGTTAATAAATTTAAACACACTTAAATAACTAACAAGTGGAACATTTTACAATCATTTTCATTTTACAATCATCACAGTTGCGTCGCTTGTAGGGCCGAAATCTACTCCTGCTCCTCGCTGTTTCTACTCCTCCGGCTCTTGTCAGGTATGGACTTGTCCTTCCTGTTGCCACTTGCCTCTCGCTGATGCGCAATCTGTTGCGTAGGGAATATGGACTTGACCTTCGGGACTGCTCTTGCCTTTCCTTGATATGTCGTCTGCTGCGAAGCGGATAAGGACTTGACCTCTGAGGCAGGACTTGTCTGTCGTAGTCTACCACTCCTCGAGGTGGAACGGGACTGGACCTTCCTGACCGGACTTTTCTTTCGACGTTTACTCCATGAGGTGGACAGGGTTTGGACCTTCCACACAAGACTTTACTTTCGTCAGCTGTTTCTCTCCTGGTCATCATTCTTGTTCCTGGACCTGATGGAAATGATACCGGAATTGGCCTCTTTCTCCACATACTGCTCTCATGGTGTCGTCTTTTAACTTCAGTATTCTCAACTAATGAAGAAGGTGAACTGCGTTTTTTCCAGTTCCTTCTCATTAGTGGCCTCCTTTTACTCTGATGCTGTCTTTTGTGATTATTGGAAGATTCAGTCGACCTTTAACTTCTCATTCTCTTACCTCGCCATTGTTCCTCTTTAGAAGTTTCCTCCTTGGCTAGACCTTTGCTATCCTCAGTTTCTACTTGTTTTTCCCTAGACCCTTCACCATCCAATCCGACTGTCTCCATAACACCCTCATCCCTTTTTCTTGGGTGATAAATCCGTACCTGATCTACATTCACCGTTATCAGTTTACCCCCTTTCCAAATAACCACATTGTTGTGCTCAACCTTCATCACCTCATATGGGCCTTCAAATTTAGGTTTAAACTTACTCACAATCCTTTTACTCGCGGAGCTCATAGGATGTGTTTGCACCAATACCAAATCCTTTACCTTAACATCAACTTCCCGTTTTTCTTATTATAATATTTTCCCCTTCTATCCTGTTGAATATTAGTATTCCGCCTAGCCTCTTCAAATAATTTCTCAATATTACCACACACTATTTCTGCTCCTAGCTTCACTCGGACTCCTGGTCCATATTGATTAGACAGCTTTTTATAATAACTGGTGCTCGCACCTCTTCTAACAGAGTTTCTGAAGTGTTTAGAATTACTACTAGAGGCAAAAGAAAACTGCGATTAATATATTGATCATTTAATAAACATCTAATCCGCTTCTGTAATCTCTCAGACTTCTTTATCACAGTTTGTAGTCGACTCTGAAAGGCTTTAATAACATTTTCAAATTCCCACTTAAGGTATCCGTACACCTTCGAAGAAAATTTTTTGAAATACATTGATATTTGTTATAAAAATACTTTTTTATGCTAAATTATCACCTAAAACTATAAAAAACACATTTAATAATTTGCTTTTAAATCAAAAAAAAATTTTGGAGTGAAAAACATAGTGAAAATAGTACATAAATTGATTATTAGAATAACGCTCATAACTCAAAAGTAAACAAAACTATCACTATTCTGTAACTTTTATCTTATTCATCATAACATTTTGGGGGGCTGGTACTACTTTCATGATGAAAATCTTATTACAATAATTTTTATTGTGTTTCGAGTCAAATAACAATGAAAAATCATAAAAAAGTTACAACAATACATGATTTACACCTTTGTTACTAAAAATATATCAATTTTATAATCATGAAATTGGTAGGGGTTCTTAAAAATTGTATAAGGAAGACACTTGCAAAATTTCAATTAATTTGGTTCATAACTTTTTCTGATATCTACGTTGCCATATGTAAATATGTCGAGAAAACTCATTTTGAGAAAAATCAAAAACAAACTTTCAATTGCAATTTTTAATAATAAACATAATAAAATATATTTAAAATGCCCCTGATTTATATATAACACCTTCTTTGCTTTCTAATACATTAATTTTTTTTCCCCTAAGAGCTCTGAGTATTTTTCGATGCTGCTTTACATTTGGTGCTGAATGACGTGCAGCATCAAAATTTCGACAACTGTCAAGGTGTTTGTAAGATTTTAAGGTAAAATAACCAGGCGTTACATTTAATTTCCTTAAAATTTCAACACAGCCCTTGTACCCATCATTAAACTGTATAACAGCATCCAATGCACCAGATTTTAAAATTTTAAGGCACACAAAAACCTCTTTCGGTACCCTCTGCCAAATTATGCCATTAAAACATTCATTGGCATTCTGTGTCTTACCATGAAGGCACTTTGACAGAAGTTCTTTAGAACACAGTTCTAAATATGTAGGTTTAATTAAATTTAATATATCGTTGGATAAGCCATTATATTTTTCTTTGGGCTTTTTGCCGCATGACAGTGCTCGCTGATAATAACACCAGCTATCTTTCCCGATAGGGCACTGTCCATGCATGGGTTTCTTGCCACTCGATGCACAGTGGTACAAGGCTGCAATGACGTTCTGTTGAAGTTTGAGTAGATTGCCTACATTACTTCGAACAGAAATTCCATAGTAATTTTGCAATCTGTCAATAAACGAATCAGTAAGTTTACCTTTACCAGATAAACAATTATTTTTGGATTTCAGTTTGCGCAATCTCACACCTATTCTTTTCTGAACATGCCCAATGCATTCCAGTTTAGTTACGCTATCTTTCCCATATGTGTCTTTCACGCTGATGAAGTCTTTAGAATCCCCGTCTCCATAATAGTGTGAATATTTCAAACCTCGTTTCACAATTGATCGTTTGATGACCCTGTTTGCGCCAACAGCTTCCATCTTTAATGAGGAACCTTTAAAATTGCTTCGACACACATGATCTGCTTCAAGCGTCTCGGATACAATACCTTTAGTCATTTTCGAAAGCTTTCTGCAGGTCGGACAATATGATGACATTCTTTCAATGTCAACTACTTTGCCAGTGTCGATTGACAAAGCAGCAACACACCCATTCATAGAAGTTTAACCTCTACGCTGCCATGTTCCATCGACAGAAACACCGCATTCAGCTAATTTATTTTTAGATGAATGAATATTCAAAACTTCCTTAGCTGCTTTTTGCATTGACAGTTCACTTACTTCTGAAATCACAGACATAAGTTTATTCTCATGATTGGTGTATGCAGTTTTACTGAGCCTGGGTAAATTTAATGTTGCACATAATTTATATGCAGCAGAAAAACCTTTCCCAATTTGTCTCATGGCATAAACAAATCTTGCATTTATCTCAGGATAGTTTAATGTTTTCTTCGAGCTGGAAAATCCTGTGCAAAAGTCACAATGCTTATATTTTATTGCAAAACTTGAGCACAATCCATACCTCGAGTCTTCATGTAACAGCAAACCATCCTGGAAGCATTGGGGGCAACAAAGTTGTAAAATTGAGCATAGAAGGAGTTCTATGTCAATAATTCTGTTGCCGGTTAGCGGTTTATTTTCATATTCAGCAATTTCTTCATCTAGAATGGCAGAAAGGTTCAATTTTGAAGCACTGGCATTAGCAGTTACAGAACTATTTTTGCTATCATTTTTGGTACAACCATTACCACGAAATTGTCTTTTTCTTTTAACACTAATTCTCTTTTTTGAATTTCCCATTTTAAACGAAAAAAAATGAGCTTTTCAACAATAAAAACAATCTTAAACAGAAACTTATAAGAATGAGAACAGAAACCAAAACAGATGTAAACAAACAATAACGATTCTCTTTTCTTGCCAGATTCAAGATAAAAATGTATTTAAAAACCTGTTGCCAAATGTATTTTCAAACATTCTGAAAATTCAGATTCATGTTTTAAAATTTATTTATTTTGTACCATTGTACATATAAAAGATATTTCGAAAAATAAAAATGTAAACAAACATTTCTTCCAACTTCCTGTCTGCAGAAATGCACTTCCGGTTTCAAAAATCAGCTAACGAGTAAAATTTAAATCCCTGTAACTTAAGTTCTAAATAAGGTATAAGCAAAATTCAAACACTATTAGAAAGAAAAAAGTTTAAAATTTAAACTGATGTTAAAATTAGAAAATCGAAAATTTTGACAAAAATGACGTTTTAAAGGTGTACGGATACCTTAAGTTGTTTACAAGTCTCTGCTGATCTCACAGACAATGAATTCAAGGCTATTGGAGAGCGATCAAAACTTTAATTACGATTAACATCACGGTTCGCGATATTCTGGCATTGCACTTCTGTAGTTTGCCTTGTGTTATGTGGATCAAGAGCCATATCTCGCTTATGGCGATGTCTATTCGAACTGAAATTTCGAACATTTCTTCGATCCCCTCTGGTCCAATCATTTCTCGATTCTCTATTTGTAAAATTATTGCGACTCCTACGACTATCGAATCTATGATCACCTCGATCATTCCGAATTCTGTTCTCGAACCCTTGATTTCCTGCACTTCCGCGATATCTAAAATTATTCGAATCCACATTCGTCACCCGCTCATCGTTCTGTCTATAATCAACCCTTCGATTCCACCAGTTTCCTTCGAAACAACTGTCGGGGAACCTTCTACTCGAATCCCATTCCTTTCTACCGCCATTATTGCTCGAATCCGGGGTTTCCTTATACCCATGTCGTTCCTCATACTTTTCTACTAATTATAAAAGTTGGGCTTTTGTTGTGGGGTTTCGAACTTCTACATAATCCATTACCTGTGGGGATAATCTCATAATGATGTGATTCAACAGGTTTTCTTCCGTCATTTCAAAATTAAGGATTTTCTGTTTCTTCAATAATTTGTAAGCAAAATCTGATGGTGCCTGACTTCTAACTTGGAGCGACGAGTAAAACTCAGCCTCTAACTCCGATCTATTTCTGACCACCGGAAAGCTGTTTCTTAATGCCTGTTTTAATTGTGCGAAATCTGTTGCTGTTCCAGTCACGTACGAAGAACCTATTACCGCGAACCAATCTTTTGCTCTTGCAATAAGATGACCCATTAGGTAAGCACAGGCTAAATTTGTGAGAATTTCAAAATACATACAACACCTTATTATCGATACTATCTAAAAATTCCGACACTCTTTCCTTTCCGAAAAAAAAATTTCAGATAACTCTGAAACTCGAGCCGACGCCTATCTTGGGGTTTGGGTAAACGGAGCGCCATTGTAAGGGTTTTGGTGGAAGGAAGGGTCGACATTTCTAAAACACTCTAATTTATTTACAACACAAGTTTGATCAACCCAGGTTATGATAAGCACCCAATTAATACATATGAGGACACTTGACGAAGTATGCGAGATATGAGAAGACTTTAAATACTTCAGTACACTTACTAAATTTAAGAGCTCCGACTTCTAAGCTATCTAATTTCGATCGTCACCTTAAGTAATACAAATATCAATTATTAAATATTCATTGCTCCGCTAGAAGTCTATCCTCTCTCTCCTCTTCTCTTCTCTCTTCATTAAAAGCTTATACTATATATCAGTCTTAATTTTAATGATCACGTTCAGAGGAAGTTTTCTAATAAAAATAATTTCTAAGGCTTCTTCTTTGGAAAATTCCCCAAGAGGACTGTTAGTGACAAGATCGCGGATATAGCCGTTACAAGTTTGAGAATCTCTTCTTATATAGCCCTGCTGAGTGCAATGTTCCAATGCGCTGTAGCTCTCGCTAATCCTTCATTGGACACCAAATTTTAATCATTTGCATGTTTGGTCCAAATATCTTTGCATACGAAATTTTATTACAATCGGGCAACCCCTTCTTGGTGCGTCGTGGTTTTTTTTTTATTAGGCTTATAATGCGTCAAATTTTAACATCGTGTGATGTTTAATATTTTTTTTACATCTCTCTTTTTTTCAACATTTTCGTTTATCTGATATTCTTTTAGCTGTTTTATGTCACATAAGTAAGGCTCTACTGTATTAATTAATTAAAGAGGCTTTTGATTTTTACATGCAAGTTCACCCTATTTTTAACCTTTTCCTAAAACAGCTTCATTTGTGAATTTTGATTACTTTCACGCTACACTATCAATCGATTAAAAATTGTCCGCTCTAAATTAGGAATAAGTGAACTCCTTTGGGGAAAAGGCAGATAGTTAAATTTACAGGTAACAAACTCTAAAATATTTAGGTGGGTTATTCTACTCATAGAGCAACAAAAAAGTTCACTTTTTAATTATGAAGTGATAATTTTACATAATTTTCATGTACACACACATGTTGACACTTACAAAGATTATATGTTTCCTTTTACTGATAAACATATAAAAGAATTGATTAAATGGCGATTAATGTAATTGTTTTTCTCTGAGACAATATTTCATCATGCTGGAGTCGAAATCAATATTTCCTATAAGAAACCGTTGAAAGCTTAACCCGAATATATTACCAGAATGAAGGCAATATACACTGTTTCAGTGAGCCCCGAATATGTATTGTACAGGACTTACCTGACCTGAGGACTCTTCTCATTCTGGTAGCAAACAAATATTCACTAAAACCACCAGATTACCAGCTGCTGAATCTCCCTATAAAGAAAAGGCTAACGACACACACACATGCACCCTTCCTAACTGTAACTCGAATAGATCCTTTAACGACGAGCGCATGGATGAGCTTCCGATAGTGCTCCGCAGCAAGAATGTAATAAAAACGGAAGAACTAGATCGACTCGAATAAGAACGGCCCAAAGAAAACTGGAATGGAGGCGAAAAGATCCTCTGAGCGAGCTCATTCCGCAGACAGATTTAAGACCTTGCAAAGCGGATGCCCAAACTAAAAGATCCGCTTTGGAAGGTCTTCCAGTAAACCTACCAAAGCAGAGTTGAGGATTCTTTATTGGAATGGGTCGCTCCGACCTGGTCTTTGGTTATTTTATCCGTTTTGTAATTGATTCATGTTCATTTCCTAATAGATTTTCACACCCAAATGGAATCAAAAACTGAGGTGCTCTCCTAAAAATTTTTAATTTGTCCTATTTATCCTGTTGTGTTAAGGATCTTACCTTAACTTGGAAAATGTAGGTTAGAAGAAAGAGATTATATGATGTGCATAATAATAACATCTCTATTATGCATAATAATACTTAAAAAGTTTGCTTGTGCATTTATAATTCTCCCATTTTAAGGTTTATAATGTAAGAATAACTCGAGATGTTATGGTACAGCAGTATACATATCAATGTATATTGATGCAAAATCAGTTATATGTATTGGTATGTATATTGATGAATGTTATAAAATCTAAAAGTGATGTACAAACACTATTTTTATGAAAAAGTTCTCTTTATGAAAACTTATTGTTCTCTTTATGAAATTATTACTAAATATTATTATTATTGCATACATTTATTGGGAAAGCGATATCAGTAGATCAAGTACAAATGTTTATATATCATTCTGCTATCTTCTAATTCTTCTATTCCAGATTTACAAAAATATAGAGATAATCTAAAAGTATCTATGATTTAGGTATTTATGTTGAATAGTCAGCTCAAAATAAAACATGTTTATATTTATCTTGTGTTATAGAGTGTTACACCTTTATGTTTTGCATATTATAGCATTTGAAGCGGAATTTTTAATTAAATATTTTCTATAAATGTATTAAATGTTTTTTCCTAAAATTCACTGTACATTATATGATATAAAATGATTCTTAATATTTTTACGCATGACTTATTCATTTATTTATTTGAGGTACAAATATAACATATGTCTGTACGAAACTAAAATACTTTATTTTCGCTGTCTGCTGATAATATTAGAAAATAATGTGTTTCATTTAGTATAAATTTAATAAAAAAAGAACATGTTTTTCTAAAATTCAATCGATTTGATTTTTCCTAAAATGCGTATAATAATTCTAATTGTATAGTGCTAAATTCATTAGAATATATTTAATTGAGGTTTTGCTCGAGGAATCTAAAGAAACAACTCGGATCAAAGTATAGGTGAAAGTATAGTTATTTAAAAATGAATTGCAGAACAGATAAAAACAGTTCATTTAAAAGAAAAGAAATTTCCATCCTTGTTTCCTATCAGAAATTTTTTTTGTACAAGCTTCTTTGTAAATAATGATTTACATTGTGATTTTATTCTTCATTTTCGAAACTATCAATTAAGGTAAGTACACTAAACGAGTTTTATACATTCTCGAGATCGGCCGTAATCTTCCGAAGTATATTTATAGAATTAGGTTAGATCAATTATTAGCATATCAGTGTGCAGATCATTCACTTCCATCTGAAGGTCCTAATTGCACAGTCAAATGAGTCCAAATCGAACTATAGAAAATGTCATCAGAACTCGCATTGAATCCAAAAAACACTGTTGAAACTCAGAAAGAATATTAACGAAAGGACTGAGTTGTGGTTCTAGGTTTACTGATTTCTGGTTCTAGATCCAGGCCTGTCCAACAAGACTTTGCAGGGACGATTTTTATATAAATGTGAGTGGTTTTTGTTATTTCACGTTAAAACTACTGATTGCATTCTTTCTTGTCGTGTGAAGCGACTAATGCTCCAAAACCCTCAGAGAAACTGAACATTCAACATAAGTTAGGAAATTACATTTAATTGAATAAAATTTAATGATACAATTTAAAATCGTCCTTCAGTTACAAATGAGGCTTTGTAAATTATTAAATCAAAGAACGAGCAGCCACCTGTCTGAAACTACATGCTTCGCCAAATAACTTGAATTAGGTTTCCTGCAGATAGACATGTCTACTTGCATGTCGCGTATGTAATATCCCCCACGCCTAATAATGCACACCGTTCTTTAAAAATTTGTTTATTAGTTATAAGTACAGCGTAATCGCACCTGGCGATGCACGTTTCAAAGTTCTAAAACATTTGTCATGTGTTTGAACAAGATTAAAAAAATTGTGTATAAAAGTTGAGTTAGGTAGTGAGATATCCATGGTATGAGAGATAAGCAAATTACTTATGCAGGAATGTTCTTGGGAATTAACTATTACAAAGATTTAAATCTTTTAGAATGATCCAGGACAGCAGCGATATCTGGCGGAACGCGGTGGCTTTATACACACGAGATATCCTGGTGTTCCCAACGCAAGGTTGTACTTCCACCCATGAACGCGCTAAAATATATAACAAGGCAATCTGATTCAAATTTGGTGTGGAAATTAAGATTAACTACCGCCCCAAATAACATGCCGGTATAAGAACACGTGAGAAACTTATTAATAGTAAAATCAGCTGAAAGATCTGTCCTCATTTTAAAATGGTTTTTGTTACAGTTTAAAGCTTGTTCCCGACACCTTTGTTAGGGTATATGAATGAGCCGCAGCATATGAGAACCAAATTGCGGTGATACCACAATAAGAATGATCTTGACCTATCACAAAACACATAATTCATTAATAAGCTAACGATTAAGTATGATAAGATCCTTACTGCCACCTCAATTCACTCAATTGCTACACCCATCGGAGTTTCCTGATACTGAAAGCTTAGATTGTGTTACGACCTCATTGAATAAAGTATTGAAAAGCAAAAAAAAAGAATGTTTCTACGTGATTATTTTCTTTTCTACCCGAAAACGGTATTAAGTATCTATTATAGATCTGAAAACTCTTAATCATTTTCAACTGATCTTCAAGAATGAGTTTGCGTTTATGTTAACTTATCATTTTGAAAGATTGAGGTCTTTTTTCTGAAGAAAGAATTGAAAACTTGGGTACTGTGATGGAATGAAATTTCAAAAGGCATGCACATTTGAGTATAGAAATAAATTAAAATTACTAGATTAACTATTTCACGAATACAAAGAAAGCTGTTAAATCAGATGGACAAACTTTCTTTTGATCATCGATCCCAAAAATTTAAAGTCTAGTGGACCCCCTAGACAAATGATGAATCAAGAAAAAACTACTATTTCTTCAATAAATTAAATCTTAAGGAACGATTATTTTTTTTTCCCTTTGATTTGTCAACCAAATCATTACTATTATAAATCAATGGATAGACCTGTGCTCATGACTTTTATTGAATTCACCAATATGCTTCAACATTGAATTTCAGTCCCACTGTGCCTCCGGAGCTCATCCTTCATTGTATCTCTTCTTTATATGTAAGAACATGTACATGTTTAAGCCATATCTAACCATACATTGAGCTGAGATATACTATTAAAAGGGAAATGCTGTACTGTATAAGTTTTGAGTGATTTTTGGTAATATTTACATCTGACAAATTTACATAACGATTAGTGTCATAAACACATTTGCAATGGGTTAATCTATAATTCAAGACTGTCAATTCAATCGACGGCTTGTTATTTTCAACACTCATCAAAACTGGGTAAATAGATATTCTGGATTATCCTATTTTAATATCTCTAAAGTTCAATTTAACCATATGCCAATTTTTGGAGATCAGTTTGTATGTATCTCCTACTTCTTCATCAGGCTATCCACATGTAGTAAATCTCAAAAGTATTCCAAATCTTCGAAAACAATGACTTCTAAACAAGTGAACTATCCTTGAAAGCAGAATAACTTGTTAGTGCTTGAATTGAATGTAATATCCTTCCTGTGACGTCTTTTGATACATTGAACTTTACAAATACATCGGTCAGAATAGAAAATTGTTTATTTTTCAGCACTTAAGGCACTGGTAGAATATGAAGAAATTCTTCAGTGTTGTAAATAATCTAACAAGTTTTGTAAACACACCTCTATGAGCATTGCTGTATTCGGTGTGAAATAGAATTGGCCTTGATGTCTTCATGTAATACTCAGTGTCTTGTCAAAACGATCTGAAGGGATTGTGCTTTCATAATTCGGGCCATCTGTGAACAAAAAATGGAGAAGAATGTATTCTATAAGTCTGAGAATGACCCATCACGAATCACGTCAGCTTTAAACGGTAAAAAAAAAATTCATTATTTTAAAAATATGCTGGCGAAGGACAGTAAATAAGCTAAATCTGACATAAAATTAATTAACTTCATTATAATTATAAAGCCAGCATCTCAAACGAAAATGTACACTATGCTGATACATCCAAATTGCACCGATTGAATAGCATTGCTATTCATCACTTGACCCTAACATCGGATGAGCTTCCCTAATTATATTATAATGATTCACCAGGGGATCAGACACCTGGCTGCAGGCCTCTGGGAGAGGTTATTAAATGTTGAATGTTTATTGTTGCGATTTATGAAAGCAACAGCTTGACTTCTTTTTTATAGGTGTAACATGTTTCTATTTGCCATGGACAAATGGAAACTACCCAAGGCTCAAGTTTATCTTTATACGATCCAGTCTTTCTAAGCTGTCATCACGGCAGATCTACTCTACTCAAACCAGCATACTCTGCTACTTATCCTAATACATCTACATTTTGATGTACAATTCCATGTTTCCAATCACGATATTGTGGATCCATTGATACTGAAGAGCATTTTTGTATATTTTGAGCTGGATGAGCATTTTCCTCTAGAACTAACCCACTTCTATACATTCATATTTTATGAGATTCCGTTCAGAATTGGTTCCATTGACCTTCCCACACATGTTTCAATACAACGTGGTCGCTTTGTTTGTGGCAACATTTGCTTTCTCTTAATATTTCCTATTTTGGTTTTGTATAGAATATTATTTATTATTAATGTGAAACACTATATCAAAATACTTATTGGCTGATTGTATCTTACACTGAGATACATATGTGTGGTCTTATTTCCAGCGATTCAAGTGTTCCGTCTGATTGCAATAGAGCTATCATGTAGAGGGCAGATCATACGTTACAATTGTCGAGACTCCAAATTCTCCCATTACCGTGGTAGGGAAGTTTGGAAAAAATGGTACCAGTACCCGTCGTCATCTTACTGTAGTTTCAAATTCTACAGATCCGTCGTATCGCCGTTTTTATATAAATAAATCTCATTTCACTCCGAACTCTGCATTAAAACTCATTCGCGTCAGATATAATTTTATTTTTAAGAAAAATCTATTTATCGAATAAATTTAAAACTTGAGCTGTCCTCCCGATGATGATCTTTGATATTATTTATGAGTGGAACTTTCTGTCTAGAAATTCTCTAAACATTGTATGTTCGACGAAAATGTTCAACACTCAATGAAGTCACATTGATAACTTACCAGTGATTACTCAGACTTCTCTGGCCGATATATAATGTACATGAATTTATCTTCTGTATAGGTCAAATAGGGTCCGGAACCTTTGAATCCCCAGTTCAGTGGTAGTAAACCAAATATTTATTTTATTCTGCATGCGTCTTATTTGTGGTGGATGAGTTTTGACAATGACATTGAGCAGGATCCCGAGTTATGGTCTGAATCTGCGGTGATCCAAACACTTAGCCCGATTTTATAAATAAATAGCAGTTAAATAATTCTGAAAATCTTTAAAATTTCTTATAATCAAATTTCAATTTATGAATTAGCTGAAATATGATTCATCTGGAGAATTTTGCTATCCCTGTATTCAATTGTCAGTCTCGCCTCTAAACATCTTCATAAAAACAAGGTCCATACTACCATTATGTCCATCAATAAGTTACTTAATTTTTGTTTCAGAATGTCAGAATAAAAGCTTTTCAGAATGGAATAAGTCCAATTATAAAGAGAGTATTTTCTCTGACATAACAATTGATAATTTTCAATTACAATATAAAAAATAAAGATCTTTATATAAAAGGAAAATTCTTGAAGCTATAAACATGAGGACTGGAAGAACACCTTTCTGCACTAACAATGAAATGCAGGCATAGTTTCATACACCTTCTAGACAAGTTTTGAACTCGGTCTCTGAGGACATGTTAATGGTTCGTCTGATAACTATCCTGAGAAGAAAGCAACTTTAAAACGGTTCCCCTTCCAAAGTCCAGCTAAGAGACTTTTTTAATTAAATTCTGTACTACATCTGCCAAGTGGTTTCCTTCTAAAGGGGTATTCATGTCTTTAAAATCCTACTTGATGAGGCCTCCGATTCTTGAAACTTTTGGACTATGGCATCCCTTATGATTACAATTGGTCTTTTTCACCACATTAAGCAACACGGGGATCGCAAAGGACCCTGAAAACCTCCTGAACCCAGTAATGCGAGGACGCAGCTGAGGTGCAAATCTCTTTCTCACACTTCAACAACACGCCAAATGGGACCTTGAGCCACATCAGGAATTTAACACATTCAGCCCATCAAACCTGGCTGCATCTATGAAAGTAATGAAATCAAGATCCACAACAAGGAATGAACCTTTGCACGATTGACACTAGGTAACACGCGGCCACATAGAATAAAGAAAATACTTTCAAATTTGAAGTAAACTTTAGCTTGACTTTATTATTATGTGAGGCTATTTTCCATACTAAATAATTCAAAAAATACTAATTGAAACTCCTACCCCCCGTTAAGGACCGTCTATAAAGGGTGTAGACCAATTTATTTGTTACCAACCCAGGAAATGTGTTATGGCTATTTTAGTACAGTATATTGATACTTCTCGGTGTCGTCATACCTATATATTCATCTTCAATTTGAGATGTAAAAGAAAATTTTGAAAATGGCGCACTTTCACTATTTGGTTCCCTACATCAATACAAAAGATCTCTTTTATGATAACAAGGGCTATTTTGTCATCGGTGATCTGAATTTTATATTATATTTTAGAAACTCTTCTGCAACTGTTGTAAATATAACATTTATCCTCTTATAAATGACGCATGCAGAGTGGCAAAAATAACTCTGATTTTCAAACGAAATACAAAAAGCAACGGTGCTAGACAAAATTTTATTCTCCAAGTTCTGAGAACAATATTTCATCATTGGCTTAGACATCACTCATCGTTTTAAAGAGATAATCATCCGCATAAACATTGAAACTTCACCAAACAAATGCTTTCTAGAATCATTGATCCTCATTAACTCTAAGTCATTCTTTTTGTTATATTTCTTGGATAGAGCTTGTGGATTATCGTATTCTTGGCCAACATTATAGAGACTGACTAAAGTAGTGAGCAAGATACGGACAGATCGAGATGGCTTCTGTATCCTATGAGATCAGACGCTCGGAAACATTTCTTCAGCGATCCAACGATGTTCTGATCTGTGTGTGTGACATACCTCTTGGAATCTACATAACCCTAACTGTGTAGTCTGCAGTTGGGTACAGATGTTACATGCTAAGAGTATCCACAATAGCAGAAACTGTCTTTGCAGCTGTCTCCTCAAAAAAGTGATGCTGATGGTCAACTTGGCTCACTAATAGAAACTCGATCACCTATGGAGTTTCTATTCATGCATCATTTAAATTGGTTCAGATCCAGTAGCGAAAGTTTACGCCTCTTGATTCACCCACCCTGAGCTAAAATGAGCAGCCTAACACCATAAGAAAAATAACATCTGGGAACATTGTGCAGGAAGTATCCTGCTTAAGATATAGTATTTTCCTTAACTGTATTTCGTAGTTCAACGCATATTTTCTAAGGATTGAACTTCAGGTCTAAGTGTAAAACTCTCCTTACACTCTGATCAGAAATATTCATAGTAGTCGCTTGCAGCAATGTGCTGAATAGCAGGAGATTGGAGAACGCTTCTCCTCAAAGCGCTTTGTCTCTGAAGCTGAAGTGTACGCCGTCTTGGGGAAAATTTCACTTTGTGGGACTCCTGAGTCTTGTTAAGAATCAAAGAGGTAATTTTTACCGCCAGTCATACTGTAACACGTTACTGCTGATGATCACATTTTTTCGATCCTTAATCAAGATTTTCATCTCTTCCTACGCAATTGTCAGCACACATTCCTGTGAATCAAAGTCATGGGAGTCCATATCGTTTCATGTTCTTGAATTCTTCGCAATCTTGTCCGATATGAACGTGAGCTTAGGTAGGTATTACTTTGATCTCAGGAAATCTGCATGGAAGGCCTTTTGGAAAATGGAGCTCTCTTTCAAAGATCCCTTCCTTCTACATGACCTTTCACACCAACTTTTTTTGATGCCGGTAACTAATCTAAATGCTCGTTCTAAATTTATGAATGGTCTCCATTCTTGTTTCTTGCAGCACTTGTATGTTAACAACTGGCTTAGCCATCGATAGTCGCTACAATTTGATGTCATACTATCATCGAAGAATTCTTTTTGGTCCAGCAGAAAGACTTGTTGAAGATCAGCAAAATTCAGGCTACAACGTTACTTACATATCGACGTGGAATTTGTTCTCCTCATGGAATTTCAGCCGCCTGTTTCCGTTTTTTTTCTGTCTATAAATCCTTTTTCCTTTTCGTTTGTTATATGAACTCATTCATCGATATTTATTTAGGATGGTAAAAAGAGCGATAAAAAAAGTTCTTAAATATGCAAAAAATGAAATGTGAGATGGATATACACCCGAGTAGAGTAAGTCACTGATGCTGGATGTTCCAGATGGATGGTTACATTTTCCATTTGAAGGGATGCAAACTCCACTTCCGCCAATTCCACAATTTTTTCCGCCTTAAGATTCTGTCACCTGATTTAGTGAACAAGATGGAAAAAATATGTAGTCAGTACAATGGTATTGATAATATATATGATAGTAAATAGAGGTAGAGAGTAGTATATATATAGAGAGTAGTATAATATATTTCTATGATATAAGTGGTGGCAATAGTGTTAATTACAGGTCTAGATTAAAAAGTCAAAGTTTAAAAGAGCACAAAAGAACGACCAAATTGAATCAGACTATTATTAAGAGTGATGGAACGCAGCACGATGAACATAAGAAATGGTTCTTACAACTAGCTAGTGACTGAAAAGCAGAAAGATGATGTATAAATAAAAATGATACTGTCATCGCACGATCTGACCATCAAGTGTTATAAACGGCCCAATGAATAAGCTTTTTCCTCGTTGCGATCTGAAGTCTGCACACTGTTCACTGAAGGACGTGCTCCTCAAAAAGCTTTTAAGATAAACGACGCAACGTGATTCCTGTGCAAGGCAGAAGTCCGGAACTCTGAGGTTCAAAATAGGCCATCTGGATGACGCCAATGGTCCAGGAAACAGGATATGAAATTTGAAGACAGTGGTCCTTTTAGATGTACGTACGATAGAGGAGAAAACATTGATCACTATCTAAGAAATGGTAGCAGCAGTGCAGAGAATGAACGATGTGATACCGAGCGTCAGTGCACGGGAAATTCTTGAAATCTGACATGAGACATGAGTAGTGATAAACCATGCGAAACACCTCAGTGCACATCCCTTACAAAATTACATACCACGAGATTAGTTCTTCTTCTGATCCCTGCGAAACAGACTGTGCTGAATCTTCTTGCCGTATGGAAATGCGATCATGAATGCACGTGTAAAATTAATGTGTTAACAGATTGAAGCCTCATTCTCATTGACTAGGGAGTACTCATGCCAGAATGGTGAAGGCGAGCACAGCAATCCACCCAACCAACCAGTATCACTCACTACTATTCATGTGTGGGAAGGTTACGGCATGCCATATCCATCAGAAGCAGTACTTCTCGAAGAGATGGTGCTTCTGGTCCCATGCTCATTACCGTCATCGTGGCCTTAAGAGTGTCTTGGCAACCACTATTCCAGATCCTGCACAGCGCAGATGTGTGATAGGATCGTTTTATGCAAGATGTGCCATCATGCGCATGAAACCAAGTAAAGTCTGCTGAACTGATGATCGTGAATGCTACGATACTCAGCTTCGGTCATTTCAGACCCTGATCACAACTGTCCACACCTAAAGTGACTTCCATTGTGGTGACTCTGGCTGTGCCAGGCTATCTGAAGATGCACATGTATCTCGTTCTCCTTGCAAAAGACTGAACTGAGGCATGCACGCAGACACATTCTGATACATAGACCCTGGAAACTGATAGTGTGGAACACTGTTTCTCGATTTAATCTATTGACACTGGGAATCGGTGAAGATATTAAAACATGTTTTGTTAGTCGCTGTCAATTTGGAAAAAACGATCTGATAGATGCTTTGATGCGGTTTTGGCCTCAGTAGACATTAAACGATTTATCCCAACTCGATTATATGAATCCATTGCCGATTGGAGGGCCATCGACCATCATGATCAACGCCTGTGCAGTCATGCAACTTGGAACAGTACAGTTGGTTTAATCTGTAACTGTAGCATAGTCGATGCATTATACTCATTTGTAATCAGCCTTTAGATGATTCCACGCCATCTAAGTTACAAAATTTGGAATTATTTTTCTATCTTTGCTTCTTATCCACTCTCACTGAATACCGTGACACGACTTGGCCGTCTTCTATAGTACAGAGTTTTGAAAAGCTTTAATTATAATCACCTGGCAACATATATATAACATGTCGAACTGAAAAATAATACCTTGTTTTATAGCTTTGTTTTTTTATTTCATCCCCAATTTCTCTGGATTCTGTTGCAACTTAATTTTCAGTTTCTGTATTTTATTGCATTTCACATTCTACCGTCTTTTAATTTTATGTGATTTTTCCCAAATTTATCAAAATATATAATTCTTTCCTCAATCGCTGATATATTTATATATTTTTTTCATTGTTTATATTGCTTTTGAACATATAACTATGTAAATGAGATGTGCATACAAATTATTTAAAGGTTACTATTTCTTCTTGTTATTACACTTTTGTTTATGGCGCTTAATTTTTTCTAAAGTCATTTCTGTATGTTTTTATGTAATATTTTGATATAATTATTTAATTTTATAATTTTTTTTATTTTCTTCTATTTCTTAAATGTTTCATTGATTTTACATTGTTACTTTTAAGTGTTTTATCGTATATATAGGTATAGTCCTCAGTTTAAGATTGATTAATTATGACATTAAAAATTGGTTTTTAGAATTTTAGACCACAAAAAAGTGAAAATAGCAGTAAGAAAGATTTTAAAACTATTATTGAACTGTGGGATCGAATTATTACTCGAGATTTAGAAGGACCCAATAACCTATATATAAAAATTGCTACTTTTAATGAATTGATGGCATCTGAAATATAATTCTTTAGTGATAAATCAGAGATAGTATCTAATGAGAATAGCACCCTTAAAAAAGTGGTACAATATGAAGATATTACACTTTTAAAAATCTTTCTATCCCAACGTAAGAACTTCTAAACATTCAAACAAGAATTTAATGTTTCGAATACTGAGTACATGATGTTGCTTAAAAATTATAGAAGTTTCAAATATTTTAGAAGTTTAATGATAGAGGTTTCATTAAAAAGTAGTGCTGGTTTAGCAACAGTACATTAATAAACGACATTTCTTTCGTTTTATAACTTTGATCTTAAAATTTAGACTGTGATGGACTGATCTTGATTAATGCAAAATAATTTTGAGAAACAATATTCATAAGGATATTGTTCATAAGAAATTTGATATTAATTTATTCCTTAAGTACATTATATATTTTAAATATGAATTGACTAAACAGATAAAAGTTAACCACAATGAAATTAAGCTAAGAATTGTTCCACATTATTCTAAATTATTATGAAGATGATTTTTTATAATGACAAAAATTTTATAATTAAATAAATTCTGGAAATTATTTTATTTCAAATTAACGATAATAAAGGTGTTAAATTCTTTATATTTGTTTTCCTATAACATTTAAATTCATATTAACTTGATAAGATAAAAGAAAGAGAATTGAATAAAATTAGAAAGATAATATTAGAATAATAAATACAAAAAGAAACATGTTTTCATTCAGGATTCAAAAATTTTCACATTTAAGAGTGTTTTAAGTATTAAATATTTAGAAATTTAATCTATAATCAAATAGTAGAAATAAGAATGAATAACAAAACATCTAGGAAATTACAATATATGAATAAGCTTGAGAAAATATATTTGGATGCTTTTTTTCTCCTATTACTTTTATGAAGAGAAATTTAAAATATATAATACTTATAATTTTTAGTATTTCTCTGTTTAAAAATAAGTTTTACCATGTAATTATTTTTGTATTTTTTGTTTAATGTTCTCTTTAATTTCAAGTTACTTGTTTTCCTTTTGTTAGGCCTTCCAAGCCTTTTAAAATCGTACCATTTTTCACAATCAGTACTCATTGATTTCATCGTAATGCTTTTTGGTTCTTAATGCGGTTGAATTATTAGAAGTTGGCAACATTAAAATACTTTATTATTTAGGATAATAGTCTGCTTAAAATTTAAATCAGTTAACTAATTTTACATGTTGATATGCTCTTTCTTTACTTCCCCTTTTTCAGGTGGTGGTTTTCTTTTTTCTAACTTTTGGTCTATCTCATGTGTTTGATTGGTTACACCCTTGTCCAGTAGACTAAAGATAGCTAGCACTCTGCAACAGCATAAGTACAAACAACAAATGACGTTATTCATAAAGTATTTATTAAACAAAAGATATAGAACAAAACAAATGGTGCATGTATGAGATACTATCCATAATAATCACTATCACCCGTGAGCAATCATAAAACACCTCCCTCATAACTTACCAATAGGTTAATAGTTGGAAACGATACTGAACAATTTTCATAGCTCCTGAAGAAAGATACATGTGCAAGGTCTCGCCACAGGCAGATTGACCACAACCAGAGACCAAAGCCAGTGACCTGCAGGCGCCCTGTGTGGCAACTCTGAGCCACCTCCTCTTCACTCAAGAAACAGACTTACATTCTGACTGCGCCTCCGATTGCAAGTTTCGCCTGCTTGGGATTCACAGCACGTAGTCCAATGGTGGCAAATGGAACAAGGATCGAATGAAATGTTAGCAAATAGGGAAAGGCCTCATCCAAACCAACACCCGCAGTAGACATGTCAATGACGAACTTAGGCAACTGAGTATCATTAAGGTTAATCTTCGCAACATTCTATACCGCAAGCAAAGTCCTGAAGCGGACAGATAAAGGGGATTGACGGACTCAACAACGCGCTGGAGCATGTCCCCAACTTCCATCGTGAAGTCAAGTCGAGAATGCTGGCACGTTCCATGCGGGAGATCTAGATTGAAGGTATTGCGTTTATAACGTTTGTGTTCCGGGTGAGAACTGGGAGACATTGTAAATAAATCTAGCCCATGACATCCCCTAAACAAACGTGAATGTTGTTCCAGGCGAGTGTCCCGATAAATCTTGGCCTCAGCTGGTCTGCAATTCTGAACATGTGATCCTATACTGAGCCAATGTATGATCTCAACTAAACTATAATCTGCAAACCGCAGTAACATGGTCTATCTTAATGATGTTTTATTGAGTAGAAAGATACCTGGCGTTTATAATGAAAGTTCAGACGATAGGAATCAAAGCAAGCGCGTGGACCATGAAAACATCACTAAGACCACTGTAGACATGTCCAGCAGTTGTAATGCTTCTCTGCTCAAGACTAAAAGTGCGGGTACATGTTAGCTTGCTGTGAACGGAACACATCGAGCAGGCCCGTGGAATGCATATGAACCAGAGGTCCAAACGTCTGTACACTTTGCCTAATTTTAAACCGTCAATGTACCCATGGCTGAAGAAGCAGAGAAAGTCCACGTTAAAATTAGTCTGTTTCTTTACATTCTTCGCCAGCAAGCAGTCGTCATTCAAAGTATCCAAAGGATACATCGTTACGCCCATTGACATTGGCTCACATTTTGAACTGTTTTACGGTGCCTAGAAGATTCTCAGTAACTGAAGTCCATAGGATATCGATCTGCAGCCCATATTGGTAAGCAATGAGAATTCACCCCATAAAATCCATCCTGCATGTTCCCTGTAAGTCAAGTAACTATTTGATCGTGAACTGGGATGTCGGCAGGAATGTTTGCTGGTAGAACACCTCACTGTGCTACATAACTCCTGAGTACACACCCTCAACCCTGTCACCAGAAGCACATCACAGCCACCAGAACACCGGGTGCAAAACGTATAATTCCTTAAAGATGCAAAAGACACCCAAGCAGTTTCCTGCATTTCAGAGGCTCTGAATCATCCTGACCCATAGCAACAGTGTAAGAATGAAATTGCTCAAAGGTGTTCAATGTCCATGGTTAATGCTGACTGTCACGAGCTTAACCCCATATCGGCTGGCCAGGCCAAATCCAGAATAACTGAGATATAATATGACCATCTTCCTATTTCATCGCATTTCACAAAAATCACACCTAGATCATACTTTGTATACTTTGTGCCTATTTTTCTCTGTCTCTACTGAACTAGACTGTCTCTTCCTATTACCTGGTAACGTGGACCTCATTTTCTGTAGCTGAGAAAGACATGGAGAGAAAGAGAGAGAGACAGAGCAGAAGGAGCATGAGAAGACATGGGAGCAGGGTAAGAGGCATGAGGCATAGCATATAATAATAATACATGAAGGAAGACATTAATAATTAATAGCTTTCTTATCTAATTCCCTGAACGTTGAACTTTCTCTACTCTCACACTCTGATTTCCTGTTCTACCCATGCCAGAAACATCAGATCCCTTTAACTCCTGATCTACAAAATTAATCTGGGTGCCATTCCACAGAGCTTGGAAGCAATGGCACAAAAGTTCCAAATTCCAGCAAATAAATCCCAAGACACACGCAGTGACAGCCCTAGATTTTCAAGGAATATAAACATCACAAGAGGGAGGGCATATACAGATAGTATACATACAGGAGAGAGATATATAAAAGAGACATAGTATATATATAAGACATATGGTATATATGCACCTGAGGAGCTAATTAAGGCAGGGAACATACCTGCATTTAAACTGAAAATGTGATGCACAGAATTAAGATAACAAACAAAACATCGGCTGGTTGGAGTGCTAGCTTTTTCTTTTAACATCTAGTGACATTTGGTTTCTACCTCTGTGAACACCCTCCTTTTGCAGGCCATGTGGCCAGGCACGAAACCTCCTATCTCCTCCTTCAATAAATCTCATTCAAGGCTCACTTCATTTGGGCAAAAGAACAAAAGACATGGGTTCTTGACATTTTGTCAATTTTATTATTTTTATGAACAGAATTTTATTTTTATTTGGAAGGAAGGAGTCAAATGAAACTTAGAAAAGAAGTCGAGTTCAAATTCACTTTACTCTTATTTTCCCTAATCCTCCGTTTGTTTGATGATTCGTTGACCTGGCGATAGGGAATGAAAAAAGTTCTAATGAGAAAGAGCAGACTAAGAATAATATATATTAAAGATAATAAACATATAAAAAAAACATCGCGTGCAGGTATTATAGACATTAATGGAGCTAATACAGCCAACATCTACATATTATAGTTTGTTATTTTAGAATAGGAGTGCCAATGTGACTCATTTTCGTTTCTCTTCCAATGGTTACCATAGTAGCGATTAATTTACTATTGCCACTGCATTATTATTCAGTTGAGTCTGAATCCCTTAGCGTTTGGTCATGCTTCATGTTAAATGTACAAGTCTCTCAATAACATGTGTGTGTTTTCAAACTGATAATTTTTCTTCTGCAAGAATATAAATTATCAAAACATATTCTTTTAAAATATTAACATTCTTCCTATAGATAAACAAATTTATTTAATTAAAAAGATCTAATGAGTTGTTTAGTTCCGTTATATAAAGGTGTAAGAAAATTAAATGTTTTTCATTAAATGTCAGCAATATTTTTTAAATGTTATACAAAATTTAAGCAAATATTTTAATAATTCAGATTTAAAAAAAAACAATTATGATCACGAAACTCAAAATTTCATTTTCATTAGAAGTCTGTTTATGAAAATAAAACGAAGTGGGGAGGGGGAGTGATAGTCCATTCTCAATTGTTATTGCCAAAGTTACAGACGGCAGTGGGGGAAAAATTTGTAACCTTGAAACTAAAGTAACAGATAATAGTTGCCCCACTATTAGGCTTACACTAAAGGTTGATATTCATATTTGAGCGATAAGCGATCGACTAATTCATCATATGTTACTGAAGATCGCTTAAAAGCCAAACAGAGAATGGACACACTGTATTGCAATTCTTTCTCAACCACCACACCAAAAAGTTTGAACTTTATATCTATCCATCCATCCATCCATCCATCCATCTATATATGAATGAATGAATGAATGATCTGAAGAACGTCAGAATCACATGAAAGAAAGAAGTTTAACCACTGTCATGCGAATATGGAATCAATGGGTTTATGAGGGTCATACTGAACGTTTACAGCAGCGTGGATTGTCAGCACGGCGATCATTACTTCGGCTTTATTAGACAATGGAGCATGGAGAGAGACGGCGATTCTGGTTCGTCGAACGACAAAGCTGGATACAGGAGCAACACAATATCGTCTTTTCTGACGAATTCTGGTTCTGTGTGCAGTGCTCTAACGGCCGTATACATTTCAGGAGGCTCCGAGGAGACCGCTCGTCGCCTGCTTGGATTCGATATCGGCATAGGGACCGTGCACCTGGTGTGATGGTTTGGGCAACCATTGGGTACACAACACACACATCTCTTGTTCGGATCGATGATGATTTGAACTCAGACGGTGCATTTCTGACATCTTTCCAATGGTTATTTCATACCTTCCAGGCCTGCCAAACTCCATCTTTCAACAAGATATTGCAAGACATGTTGCACGTTATGTTCTGACTATCCTCGATATACAGGGTATTCAATTGTTACTCTGGCCAGCAGAGTCTCCAAGTTTGTTACCCATTGAAAACATCTGGTCATGGGTTGCTGAGAGACTGGCCCGCCACATCTCTCCAGCTATTACGGTTGATGAAGTGCGGCATAGACTTGAAGCTGCAAGGAATGAGTTGCCCGTTTCTGTCATCCAAGCCCAGTTTCACTCCATGCCTAACCAGGTAAGGGCCATTTTAGCTTCCAGGGGTGGCAGTTGTTTCTACTAATTTCCCACCCCTATAAACCCCGGAACTGCTTGCATATTTAATCATTTTGTCTTCATGCCATATTGTTTACGTACAATAAATATATTTTTGTTTTTGCTTTCCTTCACGGTGTTGCAATTTTAATGGCCGGTAGAAAGTTAATTGTTGTTAAAGCCAAGCTTTTTTCCAAGCATGGAAAAATTTTAACATTCACTTTCAAGTCGCGAGAATCGTTGCTTACCTGTTAACTTTTACAGCTTTAAATAATTCATTAGAAAAAGCTAAGAAAAATCTATTTTCTAAAGTTTCGGCAATCGTCTTTCTCTGCAATTAAAGCAGTGTAAAACATACAATACCATGCCCTATGCTTTTGTCATTGTTGGACAATACCTCAAATAATAGTTTGCTTCAAACGTCGCCTAAATAAACATCATGTTCAAACAAATTATTTGGATTAATTAAAACTAAGCGACTGCTAATTATTTATTTCCCCTCATTAATCACAATAACATAACATCGTAAAGATTTTAGAATATAGAGAAAATTATATATATATATATATATATATATATGGGAGGCTTATGTGTCTAGGAGTATAACGATGACTAAGGTTTATTGAGACGGGCGAAAAAAAAATACGTACACGAACATACATGAAATACAAAGAGGCGATAATAACATTCCAGCACCAATATCCAGAATATCATTTTTTAATTTTCAGGAGAAACCAATTCTGTAATTCTATAACGTTCCTGCTCTCTTGCGCTTAGTAGAGTATATTCTTTTCTATTTTTAGGGGAACCAATTCTCCACTCCTTCTCCTACGGCCTCAATGCCCCGTAAGCCCGCTTCTCTTCTCTTGCACTGTTCTCCTCAAGCACACTTCCATTTGGTATCTCAGAGCTTCATTTGGGGACGGAATTCTCCACATCCTGACCAGCAAGGGTCCACACAGCTGCTATAGTTAAAAATTTGGAATATACAAAACGGAAAAGAAAATAAAAAGAATTAATGCACAATTCACTGATAAATGACAGGAATTATCGTGCTCCTGCTAATGTTCAATCCCGGGTTTCATCCCATCAACTGACGTAGACGTCAAATTTGGCCTCTTGTGCTCTCCAATTTTGGCTACTTCAAAGTGGCACTTAATCTTGGTAACTTTATAGGATTCAAGATACTTCGATCGGAGTTTCAATTTGCTTCCGTTCTGAATTCTCATAATCACTACCAGATGCCCTTGCTTGTATGGATGAAGTTTTTTACGCTTTCTGTTTTAGGTCCTGAGATGTTCTTCTTGGATTTTTAAAGTATTTTGTTTGGCATCTTGTCTAATGCTTTCTCGATGTCGATTGAGTTGATTTTGTTTCTCTTTCTCAAGAAAATTTATTATAAGCACATCTTCAGATTTTTTCATTTTGATTCCTGGGAGTAGTTCGAATGTTGAATATTTATTATTACATGGTATAATGCTGTTAAGCACATGTTGCTGTGAATCAGCATATTTAAACTATTTTATGGGGTCATGGAGGGACATCTTTTTCTGTACTGGGATTAGGATTCTATGGATTTTTTAAACTTGACCATTTCCACTTGGCACTTCTGCTGTAATTTGTACATGATTCCCTTTTTCTTTGGCACAGTAGTCTTCCAATTTCTTAGATCTGAAGGCTCTTCTTTTATCATTAACTATTCGTATCAGGTTTCCAAACATATTTTTGCTGTACTTTCGTAGTTTGGTCGGATTATAGCCACGTGAATTTTGTAAGCCCAATGTTTGTGAATATATTATTAATACTTTTTATTTCATTGATAATGATTGATCATGAAATTTACATGATAAGTTGATAACGGTAGATCTTCCATAGGAATAAGGTGTAAGTGGCTTCACTTTTACCACTCTTATTAACGACTAAACATTCAACACAGTTTCTTACCACATTCTCAAAACACTTCCTTATGTTTGGAAAATAATAATCGGTAGAGAGAATTACCTAGTCTTCGGTTGTTTTTTTTTGCCGTGGCGAAATGTCTAAAAGAGTCAGCTTTCTTCTCAACGTCAACTTATAATATCCCTGGTACAACCAATAATTCTTGATCTTCAGTGATCCTAAACAAGACACTGTTATTCAAGAACCTTTCCCGCATGCATCAATCTCTTTATATTTTCGATGTATTCGTCAATATTTTGAGCCTTTATAATTTGATATGTTAGGAAGCTGCATGTGGCATTCATAACTAAGAGTCTCTTAGGTCTCAAATGTTCAACATGGAACAAAGCCGAACATATTATCTAGCCCTTTTATTTGTTGATTCTTGTATTTTTATTTACACAATTTAACTACTTTATTCATGCACTTCTTAAAGTTAATGTTTTTAAAAAATATGCTTGTGCCAAGATGAATTACAAAGCACAACCAAGGTTCTGGTGTTGACTGGTAGAAACAAGAATCGCATTGGCACGACAAGGCAATGTAAGAGTACATTAAGCAGTACTCAAGATTCACAGAATGTAAAATTTTCTATTTCCTCAAAATTCTGTTTTTTACCCCCGACTGTATAATTTCTATTCAAATATAATTTTAAAAATCCCATTATCACTTATATAAGTTTTGGGATGTGTCTTGTTATTCACAATATTCAGAATTTTTTCTGCATTTCATTTTGCAATAAAACATATAAGTAAAAATTGTATTTGATTAATAAATATTACTTTGAGAAAAAGAAAAAAAAATATGGCTAGCTATTATTAAAACTGAAATTGTATATAGAACTTACATAATCACATATGTTTTTCTTAAATACTGTTGATTCCTTTTTGAAACATTATAATCAACTTATAATTAAATTAATTTTGTTTACAAAACACATTAAAAAACTTTAATTCAAAGTACAAAATTGCACCTGTTTAAATCATAAATTGTTATATAACTGTTACAGTTTAATTATGTTTCTTGATTAAAAGAGAAAATAGTTTAATTCAATGTTGCTTTATTTTTTAAACAGAATCAGCCTGATAAATATAAAGTATTTATAAATAAAAGATACTATTATTCAGAAGAGTTTATCTATACTTTAACTATTCACATGTATTTTTCAGAGGGCTTAGAATAATTACAATTCTAGAATAAATATTGGGGCCTTTATTTTTAACATGGTAGAATCAACATGATAGAATTAGATGATCTAATGATACATAACAATATTAAAATATGAAATAATTTGAAATACAAAACAAGCTTAATCAAAACAAAAAACTGAAATGTCCGTTAACAGTTCAAAAATACATCTGTTTAAAGCAGAAAATAATTTAAAGCTTATATCGAAGGTATACAAACAAATGCCAGAAGTAAGTTGAAATAGGCTTACTGAGCAACATTTTAACAACACAATTAAATGAGAATAAATCTATAGATATATAAAAAATATAATCAGATTATTTCCTACCAAATGTAAATAATTGAATAATGTGAGAAATATGATAATATTAAAATATATTAATCGAAATAAAATTGATGTACAAGATGAAAAAAATTAGCACATAGAGAAATCCGATGTTACGCATATCACACCGGTTTGTTTTGGTAGACATATATGTTAGTAAAAATATTAATTTTTTACTAAGTATGAATTACGACAAATTTAATTACATGGTGAATGTAATAAATGTTCACCTTATTTTGTCAGATTATTTAAAAAACATTGTGTTGTAACTTGTACGCAATTTACTTATAGATACCTAATAAGTCATCCTATTTGATTCATTCAGGTCAAAAATGAACTCAACTTTAAGCAACATGTGCAAACGCCAAAATATTATGGCAGTGGCTGTTGCAGTAGAACATAATATAGGTCAAAACAAAATTGAAAAAGTTTATGTATTTGATGATGCATATCTAAGTGCTAAAATCACATAATTTAAAATTCTGCCTTTAAAAGTGGCTAACCAATAAAATGGCTTGCATGACTTAAAATAGGCAAATTTACAAAAGTTTTTGTAGACAATTAACCTTTCTAAGAGAGTAATTTCATGTAAATTTTGTAATACTTTTGTTAGATCAGAAATTACAAATGAACAAAATCAATTGGCAAAATGAAACATGTTAATCAATTTCAATACTTTTTATTATTCTATATCCCAAAATTTCTCTACAATATGCGACATTATGTATAAAAATTAAATGTACTTACAAACTAATGCTTAATGGATATTTTGTCTTAATTATGAATTTAAATTAGATTTATGTTAGTATATAATACGTAATGCTAAAAAAAGCTGTTCTTTCATATGACCTTACTGCTTTGCTTTAACTGAAAACTCTTGTGATATTTCTAAAAAAATCTTGTTAAATTGATATTTTATTATAATCATAAGGAGACAATCTCTACCAAAGTAAATTTTAACTAACACCAATTAAAAATGGCACATGTGTTTAGTAAAAAAACCTTTAAAATTCCTTGTATAACAAATGTTTTGGGATCTAAATGTGTCCAAGTTCATAATTCAAAGCAGGAAGAACTGCTATGTAGAATGGGTGGTTTAACAGACCAAGCAGAAGTTCTTACATGTAATAGTTTATACTATAATAGTACAGTATATTCCAAAAATTTAGCTGTATTAATTGGTTTTGTAGATGACTTACCCCTCTCTTTCGAAAAATTAAAGAACTGTCTACATAATAAAGATGCATAAATAACATAATAGTACAGTATAATATACACCAAATAACATATTTATTTGAAACAGAACTGTTTGAAAACCATTTTCACTCATATTAACTTGACAAAATGTTGATTTGAAAGAAGCAAAAATCTGTTTGTTTACCTTTACATATTAAAACTTCCTAATGATTTTAAATGATACTTTATTGTAAACTACATTAAAACATAAGCTATGTTGTACGAATGGGTATGGAGTTGGACTATAGTATGGATTAGACAGCAGTGTTTATAAGTGATTTTTAAAACGACATGTCTTCATCTGTAGGAGTTAAAAAATTATACTTTATTTTTAATATTTTTGTCTCAAAATTGTGAATGTTTTATTTTTAAATGCCTGATATGTATGTGTACGATATTCAGAATAAATTTTTCAAAAATATGATTTGGTTTTATTTTTTCTGTGTACAGCGAATCATTAATTTTAGGTATTAGATTTGTTATGATATTAATTCAAAAGGATATATATATATATATATATATATATATATATTAGATGGAAAAGAATGTTGTACACTAAATTTTTTACTATGGAAAATCTAATATTCTTCATAATGTTTCCAAGATATTTCCAATAACTTGTTATTAAATGACTGAACTTTAAATAAAACTCAATTTTCTGCACGCATAGGAAAAAAACTATATATTTAAAAATAAAACTATATATTGCTTCTAAAAACATAAATATAAAAATGCTTCTGAAACTAATAGCTCAGATTTCTTACACTTTCGTTTTGAAAAGAATTTAACTCTTGAATCGTATCTATTTCGTTAATTAAAGATTTATCAAACCAATCGAATTGATTTAAATTTGATGTATAAATTCAAAGTACAGTTTACAGTTGCATTTTTGTTACACACATTAAATGCAAGAATTTTGAATCGATGTTTTGTAACAAAAACTTCATAAAGTGTATGTTAAATAATATGCAAGATGAAGAAAATGATACTTGCAAATAAAGGAGCATTTATTTAAATCCCTTAAAATTTAAGTTGATATATATATTTCTGTTTAATATTCATATTCAATACAACAACAGTATCGAAGATAAATTCAAAACATACTCACTTGATTGTTTGATGCTCATATTTGATGCAGTAACAGATTCACTAATAAATACTGGACACTCATTTTTCTATTCCCCACTCATATTTGATACAGAAATACCTTCAAAATGAGTACATTCCTGTTACTAAAAATGAGTACGTGCGAGTCTTAAATTTGAATACGTTGAGATCGGAGCTATTTTGAGTATGTGAAGTATTCAAAAGTGAGCACTTTGTATAATTATAATTTTTACCTCTTACCTTTCTCAGATCAGTCACGAAAACAGCTATAGCAAGCGATTCATTTAAACAAATGCTATATATTCCACAACCAAACGATTAGCTTTTAGAAAATCAAAAATTATTGAATTAAATACTAAAATTAAAACAAACGATAAGATGTCAAAGTATAAATGAACGTTTTGTTCAGATATTAAGATGAAAAACTAACGATAAGATTAAGAAATAACAGAAACAAAATGAATTCCAGTGAAATTAGCATTTGAGCTCTTGGATTACAAAACACATGAAGAACACAAATGTAAAACAGAACAAAAGCAACATAAAACACACAGAATTCATGAATTTCGTCAAGCGCTATAACATACTACGAAACAAGCAAATGAAATAAATCACAAATACAACATTGAACTCAACCTCAAGACTCGTAATAATAGCATGTATTCAATTTCAATACCTTAGGATTGTTATCCTTATAATAATACTATATATTAGCATTCACATTGAAGAAAGTTTGACTTTACATTCAAATTCACAGTATAGATTGATTGAACCTCAAACATAGTTCAAAATTCATTGTCCAATCACTCAAAATATCAGTTTCAACTCAATGATCTAACATTTGAAATAACGCACTTATAATAATCCCTCCCTACTGTTCATCAAATGACTGCGGTAGCCTAGAGGATAAGGCAGCGGACTCGAGGCCGGCAGTTTTCGTCAAGTCGTAGGTTCGAGCCTGATGCCACTACGGATCTGCCGTGTATCCGGGGCAAATGCACATTAAATCTGTCGACCTCTTGTTGGCGTGGTGAGGAAGTTAGGAGAGAGAGGACGAGTTCAGGTGTTTGACCGAGGTTCAAAATTACGAGGTTCGTCGCCAATAGCCCGTGTTGCTCTTGTGCGATGTTAATAAAACCAAACAAACCAAATGTTCATCAATATAGAACAAACACATTCATGTAAAAACATAATAATTTGAAATAACGAATCGCGTATAAGGTTTGCGCCAATAACACATAGTAAAAGTATTTTGAATGTTTTCATTTTGCTATTAATGTATCAGTAATTCCACAAAAAAATTTGTGTCTAATTAAATACAGAGAAAAACCATCCAAAGGATACTAACCTCCGATTAGCCAAACTTCTGGGTCTATTCTGAATTATTTAACTATTGAGGACACGGCGAAGATAAGAGAAGTTAAAAGGGTCAAGACATGCAATTATTTTTAAAATTATTCGAAAATAATGGAAACCTTGTAAGAATATCTAAAGGTGAATGGGCTATATTTTTGTTAGGACTTCTTCCCCCTGATATTAATGAACAAATTCCTAGAGAAGATACCGAAGAAATTAAAGAATATGATTTTATTAAGAACCTCTTAATTCAATCCTATCGACTTTTATCATGTCAATTTCTGTCGTGATCGAACATTTAAACAGTCCGTATATGTAATTATACCACATGTAATATATATATAACTATATATATGTGTGTGTTGTGTGTATGGTGTGTGTGTATATATATATATGTGTGTGTGTGTGTTGTGTGTGTATGTGTGTGTATATATATATGTGTGTGTTATATTTTTGTATTTTGCATACATAATTATATACTTTATCAAATATGAACAATTTACATCAATAATATATTTCTTATAATTATTTTCCTTGGTATAAAGCTTTTTTAAAATTGGTAAAATAAGTTAATTTAAGTAAATATGTCTCATGTTTAAGTTTCGTAATACGAATGAATCAATAATGTAGCTTGGCGGTTAAGGCTTTCTTGATAAAAAGCATTATCCCACAAATTGTAAGGGATGTTTAAAAAGCTCACTTTTGGAGATATAAACTACATGATTCTAAGTCAAAAAGGTATATTTCATAATGTGTATAAAAATATATGGATTATTTTAATGGATTACTTTAACGGTTGTTTACTTTGATTTAAATGAATTTGTTTCCCTTGTAAATATTTTTTTCTATGGTTGAATTTTTGTTTTCATTTACAGTGTTTATATAATTTTCAGTATTATTCCCTTTTACTGTAAAGTAATTCACTGAATCTGTGATGGTTGGATTCTCTACACTGGTATAAAAAACACTATTCTTAGTCCCATGTCTGAGATAGTATTAGAATTACATTATCTCCAATTTGAATTTAATTTCTTATTCTTTTCTTGAGATAAATTTTGTAGGTTTTGAAAAACTTTTGATATTTTGAAATTTGCTATAGTTTTTTTAATTGCAGGTTTTATACTTTTTCATTTTTATTTTTTTACATGTTTAATATGTATTTTTTTCTGTAATTTATATTTTCAGCAATTTAATGATTTTTTTTACATTAAAATATATTGCACGCTTTAAGTTATAGGTGATTTGTTTCTGACTTAAATGGTTTATTTTTTTATGTATTTAATCTAACATTATAATATTTAGAATTAAATAACTTTAATTTACTAATTTTTAATTTTGTTTTTTGTTTGTTCAATTCGTAATTTATTACTAATAATATTCATTGAAATTATTTTTGTCTATTTAGCATATACTTTTTTATAATGTAATTCATTAAAGTGTGATGGTTTGATCAGTAATGCCGGTAGAAGAAAAAAATTATTCCATTCTAAAATATGGAATAGTATTAATTCCATTAATTTCATTATTATAATTTTTTTTTCTTTTCTCTTATAAATTATCCAATTCTTTTATAATTTTTTTTTTGTTTCCAGGGTTTTTAGGCATTAAATTTAAAGACTGTTTAATTATCTATGAAAATATTTTTTCATTTTTGAAGGATTTATTTAAATTTGTAAGTCATTATATAAAAATATTATTGAATTTATAACTGATATTCTTAAATTGTTTTATGTTGTACTATTTTGTGAATTATACTATTGGTGTTTTGTTCATATATATATATATGTGTGTGTGTGTGTGTGTGTGTGTATCATAAATTTCTTGTAATCTTTAATAATAAACTACATTAACAATTTCATAATATACTAAATTTGTACAAAAAGGCAAAAACATAATAATAAGCATACTTTAAAATAAAAATAATAAATTTTAACTTGTTTTATGACAAAATTTAAACTATCATTAAATTCACAAAAAAATAATCTACTTTAATTCCCTGACTATTTTTGATTAATATATTATTTATAATTCATATAATATTATATTTATTATTACATAATACTCATATTTAACATGTTTAAAAAGTTTCTGAAGCACATCATACTTTAAGTATAAGGTAACTCTCCTAATTTTTTTTCACTTCATTCAAGCGCGATTCCTTAAATATTTCATTATACGAGTGTGAATAAATAAAATTATTATTTTTCCCCCAAAATATGCTTAAATAAAAGTGTATCATAAACGCATCACATACTTTTTCAAAAATTTTTGTAAAAATTGCATCAGAAATAGTCAGGTTTATGGTGCTGCTCTTTGGGGATCCAGTATCTTGTAAATTATTTAATAAACGGAATGCACACATATTTACTTCCATCCGTAGATATGAATCTATAATCGCTGTGAAAGGGAATAGAGTAATTATTGATTCCACGCCAGAACTCTACGATCCGCAGCTGATCTAGCAGCTTGTTTACGATGAATTTCAGAAATCCACAATCCGTGTTTGCTTGTGTCTTAGGTGTGCTTGCCAACCTGTCACCTTCTCCAAACCTGTTTACAGAAATTTTAGGGAGCACATGCGTCATTCCAAACAAAGATAATCCACGGCGTAGTTTCTAGAAGATTCTTCACACGAAAGAAGATTAAAATTAGAAAAAAGAAGCCACCGAATGCATAATGTGATTGCCTGTGGGAGAGAAAATATGTGCACAGCTTGTGCTCAAAAAATGCACCAGTTTTGAATAATGCATATCGGATGTATTAATAGAAAGTATCTTCAACTGATATTCATGATGAGAAGGATACAGAATAAAAGAAGGTCATATGACTCACAAGAAGTCTTTCTGAATATCCATATTTTTTTTGATCGGAAGAAAGCAGCTTTTCTTTGTCAAACCACTTTATTTCATTGTAAATATATGTTAACTTAAATTTTTAAAGCAGCAATCAATATATTTTTATCTCATTTTATTTTTTTTTTTAAAAAAAAAAAAAACTGTGACGCTGGAACATTCGTGGTTTTCTCTTCACTAACTTCGAACACTTTTCATGAATTGTATACAATTAGAACTCTTTGTCAACCAAATGAAATGCAATTAGGTAAATTTGATGAAAATAAGAAGTGTAATGCGTTGAATTAAGCAAGAAGTGCCTCATTCGGTATGCGAGAGTCGGTAAGCTAAGTCTTTATTGTTTAATTTTAAGGCAGGATTCGAGCCAGTTAAGGGGGATGTGAGAGAGGAGCCCCACATATTCTGTACCGATAGTTAAATAAACTTTGTTGTCTTTTTCTGATGTATTTTCCGTTGGAGGATTTTTTGTTGATTTATTAACAATTAAATTGGACTTAACGATACCTGTGGAGTTTAATAATAAAAAACAGGCACTACAAAGTTGCTTCAATATACTTATTCAAATGTCAATATAAGAAAAGTATATTTTATAAGTTATGCTTTTCAAACTATTATACACCGTGATCAGATATGATTTTGTATCCTAAACATTTAGTTGTAGCATCGATGTTTTGATGAATAAACGATGTGTGAATGGAAGAAATGATAGTCTCTTCGTGTATGTTAACCACCTAAACATCCCATGCATTTTCTGCGGCAATACTCGTAATCGGTGATTTAGGTAAGGCTATCAATAACGAGTTATCTCGTAGCTGGAAAGTAAACTGAGTTTGCCAACTGATTGTATTCTCGTCGATGGAAGTTAACGTATTAAGGTATTCACTAAAATTTTGAATATTGTAGGGCCTCTATATATTGAGGCAACAATAATTTATTTTCCTCTATATATAAGAGGCAACAATAATTCTCAACATTAATGAATTTAACCGACGGGGCTATTGGAAGTTGTATAACGGAGATTATAAAATAAATTCTAATTTTTTAACCATATAAGTTGGATGTTCTTCTTTTCTGAAAAGAAGGGGGGGGGAAACTTCATTCTATTTTAACAATATTAACAATGAAATCAACAAAGAAAGGAGCCTTGTATAATAATAATAAAATAATAAAAATTTCAATAATAAAAATTTCAATATTATACAAGGATACTACATCAGTAGGATCATTAATTTCTATAAATCGAAAGAAATATTTTGTTTTGAAAAATAAATATCACAAAGTATATTTGTACTAGAATTCTTTAATTTCAGAACTTCAGAACTAGAATTCTTTAATTTCATGGTAAAAACCATAAGAAGTATAAAGAAAACGTGAAGGGTTTGAATGTAATATATAAATTTTTCATTTGAACAAAATTATTAGTTGGATAATAAAAATTTCTTACCATTTTAGGGTAGAGTCTTAGTAAAACAGAACAAGATTTCGAATAAATCTGTTTAAATGAAAATTTAACATCAGAACAAACGTATGGTACAAGGAATCGGAAGCTACTTTTACTTTTACGAGCATTGCCGTAATTACTTTTACTTATTTTACAAGGAAGAAAGTACTTTTTCAATTTTTGAACTGAATAAAAAAGGAGAGTAATATTAAAGCATATGTTAATGTTTCAAGTTCGCCAAAATGCAATGAATAGTGGGTTAAAAAAAAAGACAACCGATATGGATATACGTATCACATTATGTAACCATCAAAAATAATAAGTAAATTTGCTTAAAATATTTTTGTGTCCTAAATTGTTTATATTTCCCCTTTAAATAAAAAAAAAATCCTTTTATTGTGTTACACATGTAATTTTTATAAGGAAAAAACAAGAAGTTTTAATATGACTTTCTTATGTTAATTTTTGCTGACTTTTAAGACTCCAGGGTCGCTTAATTTCTCAAAGATATAATGAGCACCTGTGTAAATATTCAAAAATATGTAACTGTTTTGATAGAAAATGACCGACAACCGATATGGGAATATGTGTCACATTTTGAATTCACTAGAGACTACAGCTAAATTTATTTAAGCCATGTTTTTTATGTTCTTGATTGTTTATACTTTTCCATTCAAATAAAAAAATTCGTCTTATTGTTTTACACATGTAGTTTTCATGAGGAAAAGAAAAAAGTTATAATACGATTTTCTTAAATTAATATTTGTTGATATTTAACAGTCCATGGCCGTTTAATTGCTCATGGATATATTTCCACCAATTCTTCGAAACGTATATTTATATCTTAAACCAAAAATTGTAAAGTCTCACTATTACCTAACTATTCTTTCATCTTAAATCACAAACTTAAAGTCTCTAACTTACGGCCCTCGTCTACCGGACACTATGCTTTCGTGAAAGTAGTGTTAATTCTTTTTAAATTCTAGTACCCTCCTCAAATCTATAATATTATATCTATCCGAAAGCAAAAAAGTACATTCGAAATAGCTAAAAACAATGAAGGTTTCTACGGAATTACATTCTCTCCCCGATTTTCGAAATCATTTTAAATATTTTTAAACCTGGGAAACTTTTTTACAAACGAATCATTAAAATAAAAGGGGATTTTCTTAAAAATCAGAAAAAATTTGTAATTTCGCAGAAACCTTCATTATTTTTGACACTTTCGGATGCACATTTTTGTTTTCAAAAAGATAAATTTGTAAAGATTTGAAGACGGTAGTAGAAATTCCTTAGTATTAACGTTACGCTCAAGATATCAAAATGGCCGATAGACGGGAGCTTTAAATTACAAACACAAATATATCGAAATGCAATCAATTAAAACAGTTACTGATTAGGAATCTAATCACTTATTCATTTACACTATAAAGGGAAATTCTCTATATCAGTTCATGGTCCCTGGACAAATTTACTAACAATTTTCACGAAAATATGAAGCTTACCCCCATGCTTGGATGCGAGCAAATGATTATGTAGTTACGGCGAGTTTTATCTTCAACAAGGCTGGGTCGGATCCAGCGATATCAAAGGAGTTCAAAACTCGCACAAATATATTGCGCGCACTCTTCAAATCCTTTTCGCTCTTGCTTCTCTTCTTCTAACTTTGACATAGCTTGCATATCTGATTTTCATTGCCACTATCACAATACTTCTTCAGTCTTAACTCTTTTGCCTTTAGATCAGGTTTCCTTCGATTGGGTTGAGGTTTTATTTTGCGTTTTTGAATTTATAAAAAATCCTCGAGGTAATGAATAGGAGAATTTTCAATAGCCTTTCGTTACAAACTCAGTGTATTTCACGAATAGCAGGTTTCTTTTCATTGATTAAATTTACTAGAACAAAGTTACAATATTGTTGCACTTACAGAAGATTCTTAAGAAAAAGCAAAATAAGAACAGAAGATTTTATTTTGTAAATGTTTTTCCCATTATTATAGAGGACATCAAATGTATTCATAAATTTCGTTACCAGCATTCAGTGTATAAATTTTTTTTTGTAACATACTCCAAACAGTCTTTAAACAGTATCAGGTTTTCTGCTGTCAGTACTGTATAACTACATTTATAGTTTTCCGGTAATCGTTTCACATATTGCTGATTTCTGAAATATTTGGTAATTTAATTAAGGAAGAATTATTGTGTGTGTGTGGATGTGTCACTTTGTACCATACAACGATTTCAATACTTTTAAAAAATAGCATAAAGATACAAAAAAAA
>BMAW01132849.1:58372-70617 GCA_019974015.1 Nephila pilipes
TCAAATTTACTTATAGTAAAAGATACACATATTCATAAAACATACGGCATATAATAAAAAAATGTAATTACGATAAGTTGATTCCTAATAATAAAAGGAAAAAAATACGCCTCTAACTGTAAAAAAAAATTAGATAAACCAATCTTAAAATGCAAACTTTCAAACGTCTATCATTTCCTGACAATAAAAGCATGTGTTCAAAATGTAATTTTTAATCTCATCGAAATTTAAATACAAATTCCCATCAAAATTGTTTTTATGTCTATTAAAGTTATATTTAGAGGAATTCCCGACCCTACGAGGGAGCAGAAAAAGGTTAAACGTTAAAAGAGTATTTGGTGAAAAAAATGTTTAGCATTTTGCGATCGATTGTATTAAGTAAAAATACACCTCTCAAGGAGAAATTTTTTAAAAAATCGTGTTAAATGAAATTCTTGTAAAAAGAAAGTTCTTAGTTGTGATTGAATCAAACTGTTCAAATTTTTTTGAATTCGAAACACTTCAAAATGTTAACAAAAAAAAGCGTTTTTTTTTAATTTTTTTTTTTTTAAAGGGAAGAATAATTGACAGTAGTGGTATTTATTCTTTAACCTTCTTTTAGTCTAATTAATGCTATCTCTGAAACGGTCGTTAAAATTCAAATATGAAACTTATCTAAAGTTTAATATTCTTGATAACACACACACACACACATTCCAAATTATATTCTGATGATGTTTTGATATGCAAGGAAATCGAAATTATTTTCAATCTAGTGCAACATCACATGCTACTTGCTTTCGGACAATAACTTCTAATAGTTTTAGAACATTTTAAAGAAACGAGTTGTTTCTTATTTTCTACTTGAAGGCTGTGCTTCATTCAATTTTCGAGTGTTGAACATACTTATATACTTTTTTTTGTTTTTAACTATTCTTGACCGATCATTAAAGAAGTTAGTAGCCTTTTCTAAAACATTTTCCCGCAGAATGTAAATAGAATATTATTCATCGGTTTAATAATGAAACAAATCTGAAATGTTCTTTGAAAAAAAGAATAATCGATTTGAAAGATGTTTTAATGCTTTTTTAAATGTGCTTCACTATACAAAATCTCCATTGAAAATAACGTTATAACAGTAAAGAATTCTAGTTAAAATATTACGCAATTAATGAATAACACTGAGTGTTATGTGACTTGTACTTTAAAATATGCTTAACTTTCAAAAAAATATTTATTTTTGACAATTGGATGCATTACCTCCCGTTAAAAACACATAAATTTTTTTTTAAAAAAAACGTGATTATATTAGTCATTTACCAAATTAATCGCTATTATATATATATTTATATATATTTTATATAATTATATATATATATATATATATGTGTGTGTGTGTGTGTGTATTAATGTAAAAAATTATGTATTTATGTATTAACATTTCTCAGGTTTCAAAGTTCTAATTTTTCTGTTGTGGAATCCATGTTTATTCACTTATATCCTTGAAATATAATTGATGAATATAAACTTTTTCATGGTTCACTCTTATATATATAATGAAATATAATCTTCAACTTGATAGACATAATTTTTTTTAAAATCGGGACATTATAGTCCGGGCGGTAAAACAAGAGTTTTGTGTACTAGCAAAGTATTTTTGAAACCAATAACGATCCAATCACTAAAGAAATTAAATGATTTGTAATATGTCTCGTAAAGATTGAAATTAAAGAATCAATAATAAAGAGCACATTTAAGAATTTTATTTCCATTTTATTTAAAAACTAAAATGTATTAGACATTTGAATTCTCTTGCATATGTATAAGAATTGTATAAGTTACATATTTTCCAACAGAAGAGATTTTACCATATTCTTTACTATAATTAAAAGTCTACAAAGGAGTGTTGTAAAAGATTTTAAAAATTATTAAATTAATTCAGGCGTATTAGCAATTCAATTTTGAAAAAAAAACTCAGAAATGAAATAAAAATGGCAGCATATCAGAAATGCGCTGTTCTTGAAATCTCTTTTTAGTTTTATCAATTATCGATTTAATATCATGAAAATTTTCCATGACAGTTTATTGTGAAAAGGATCAATATCGCATGTATTCGCTAAAAATTTTTAATGAAAATATATATATATAAAAAAAAGCGTGATTTTCTCCCTCATTATTTAAAACTAAATATGACAGTTTTCATTAGTTAATGTTTGTTTAGATAGCTTGAATCTAATCATAGTATTCTGCTCTAAGATATCTATTACATCATACAAAAATGAAAAACATTTAAAGAATGAAAATTACACAAACCTGATCGAAATCTACCAATTGTAAACGTAACTCACAAGCAACTGTATCATGATAAAATATTAGTGAAAGCACGTTCCATCATCCATCTATGATGATAAATGACTATGATTATAATTATTACTCGTAATTTCTTTTAAATCTGCCCATTTACGTTTACGAATGTGTATTTCTATTAAACTTTAAACAAACAATCAATTATGTTAAATCGACAACATAATGGATCTAATTTCATCCTTCTAAATTTGTATAGAGGAGAGCGAAGATATTACCTGAAATTTTCAAAGATTCTTCGCGAAATTCAATTAGCTAGGCAAAAATAAAACAAAACTTTTGCTTTATTCTCACAAGCAATAATCAAGGAGCATTTCGGAAAACCACGAGAAAACGTAGAAACGTTCGAGTGCAACAACTCGAAAGAGAATGTGACGCGAAATGAAAACCGACGTGCACGATCACGCGAACAGCTGCAAATTATTAATTCACTAAACAATCCAGCGATTGGTTGGTAAAAAAATTTGGAACTCACGTCGATAACAGTTTCATCAAAATGCGTCAAGAAGTGAAAAAATAGTTCTTTGATGTTGAATCAGCTCAGGTTTAACACGCACATAAATGGTATAAAAGGATCAGAAATTTAGTGCTTCAACATTCAGAGGAGATCAGTTCTCAAACAAAATGAGTTGGTCCACTCTAGCTTTAGCGATTCTAGCGGTGCTTAGCACCCAAACCATCTTGGCTGCTGGGCAAGCAAGATCCCCATGGAGCGACACAGCCACAGCAGATGCTTTCATTCAGAATTTCTTAGGTGCCGTTTCGAATAGTGGAGCTTTCACTGCAGACCAGCTTGACGATATGTCTACAGTGGGAGACACCATCATGTCAGCAATGGACAAAATGGCTAGAAGTAACAAGAGCTCACAGTCCAAACTGCAAGCTCTCAACATGGCTTTCGCTTCATCGATGGCTGAAATAGCTGCGGTAGAGCAAGGCGGTCAGAGTGTCGGAGTAAAAACTAATGCCATCGCCGATGCACTAAATTCAGCTTTTTATATGACAACCGGTGCAGCAAATGCACAATTTGTCAACGAAATTAGAAGCTTAATAAGTATGTTGGCACAGGCCACTGTCAATGAAATTGGATATGGAGGTGGAGCAGCTGCATCGGCAAGTGCATCAGCCGCCGCTGCTGGAGGTTACGGACAAGGTCCATCTGCACCTGTGCAACAAGGAGCAGTCGGATATGGCCCAGGACCACAAGTATCAAGTGCAGCCGCAGCAAGTGCAGCTGGTGGATACGGACCCGGACCACAAGCACCCTCCGTTCAAGGGCCATCCGCTCCAGCACAACAAGGTCCAAGAGGATATGGACCTTCTGCACCTGGAGTTGCTGCCGCAGCTGCAGCTAGTGGACCTGGTGCATATGGACCAGGACCTCAAGGCCCAACTCAGCAAGGGCCAACTCAACAAGGACCAAGTGGTTATGGACCATCCGGACCTGGAGGTGCAGCAGCAGCCGCAGCAGCAGCTGGTGGACCAGGAGGATACGGACCTGGTCAACAAGCACCTGGAGGTTACGGACCTGGCCAACAAGGACCAGGAGGATATGGACCTGGCCAACAAGGTCCAGGACAACAAGGACCCGGTGGATACGGACCATCAGGACCCGGAGGTGCCGGTGCAGCAGCAGCCGCAGCAGCAGCTGGTGGAGCTGGAGGATCCGGACCAGGACAACAAGGACCTGGAGGTTACGGACCTGGCCAACAAGGACCAGGAGGATATGGACCTGGCCAACAAGGTCCAGGACAACAAGGACCCGGTGGATACGGACCATCAGGACCCGGAGGTGCCGGTGCAGCAGCAGCCGCAGCAGCAGCTGGTGGAGCTGGAGGATCCGGACCAGGACAACAAGGACCTGGAGGTTACGGACCTGGCCAACAAGGACCAGGAGGATATGGACCTGGCCAACAAGGTCCAGGACAACAAGGACCTGGTGGATACGGACCATCAGGACCCGGAGGTGCCGGTGCAGCAGCAGCCGCAGCAGCAGCTGGTGGAGCTGGAGGATCTGGACCAGGACAACAAGGACCTGGAGGTTACGGACCTGGCCAACAAGGACCAGGAGGATATGGACCTGGCCAACAAGGTCCAGGACAACAAGGACCCGGGGGATACGGACCATCAGGACCCGGAGGTGCCGGTGCAGCAGCAGCCGCAGCAGCAGCTGGTGGAGCTGGAGGATCTGGACCAGGACAACAAGGACCTGGAGGTTATGGACCTGGCCAACAAGGTCCAGGCCAACAAGGACCCGGTGGATACGGACCATCAGGACCCGGAGGTGCCGGTGCAGCAGCAGCCGCAGCAGCAGCTGGTGGAGCTGGAGGATCTGGACCAGGACAACAAGGACCTGGAGGTTACGGACCTGGCCAACAAGGACCAGGAGGATATGGACCTGGCCAACAAGGTCCAGGACAACAAGGACCCGGTGGATACGGACCATCAGGACCCGGAGGTGCCGGTGCAGCAGCAGCCGCAGCAGCAGCTGGTGGAGCTGGAGGATCCGGACCAGGACAACAAGGACCTGGAGGTTACGGACCTGGCCAACAAGGACCAGGAGGATATGGACCTGGCCAACAAGGTCCAGGACAACAAGGACCCGGTGGATACGGACCATCAGGACCCGGAGGTGCCGGTGCAGCAGCAGCCGCAGCAGCAGCTGGTGGAGCTGGAGGATCTGGACCAGGACAACAAGGACCTGGAGGTTACGGACCTGGCCAACAAGGACCAGGAGGATATGGACCTGGCCAACAAGGTCCAGGACAACAAGGACCCGGTGGATACGGACCATCAGGACCCGGAGGTGCCGGTGCAGCAGCAGCCGCAGCAGCAGCTGGTGGAGCTGGAGGATCTGGACCAGGACAACAAGGACCCGGAGGATACGGACCATCAGGACCAGGAGGTGCCGGTGCAGCAGCCGCAGCCGCAGCAGCTGGTGGACCTGGAGGATATGGACCTGGCCAACAAGGTCCAGGACAACAAGGACCCGGAGGATACGGACCATCAGGACCAGGAGGTGCAGGTGCAGCCGCCGCAGCAGCTGCAGCTGGTGGAGCTGGAGGATCCGGACCAGGACAACAAGGACCTGGAGGTTACGGACCTGGCCAACAAGGACCAGGAGGATATGGACCTGGCCAACAAGGTCCAGGACAACAAGGACCCGGTGGATACGGACCATCAGGACCCGGAGGTGCCGGTGCAGCAGCAGCCGCAGCAGCAGCTGGTGGAGCTGGAGGATCTGGACCAGGACAACAAGGACCTGGAGGTTACGGACCTGGCCAACAAGGACCAGGAGGATATGGACCTGGCCAACAAGGTCCAGGACAACAAGGACCCGGTGGATACGGACCATCAGGACCCGGAGGTGCCGGTGCAGCAGCAGCCGCAGCAGCAGCTGGTGGAGCTGGAGGATCTGGACCAGGACAACAAGGACCTGGAGGTTACGGACCTGGCCAACAAGGACCAGGAGGATATGGACCTGGCCAACAAGGTCCAGGACAACAAGGACCCGGTGGATACGGACCATCAGGACCCGGAGGTGCCGGTGCAGCAGCAGCCGCAGCAGCAGCTGGTGGAGCTGGAGGATCTGGACCAGGACAACAAGGACCTGGAGGTTATGGACCTGGCCAACAAGGTCCAGGCCAACAAGGACCCGGTGGATACGGACCATCAGGACCCGGAGGTGCCGGTGCAGCAGCAGCCGGTGGAGCTGGAGGATCTGGACCAGGACAACAAGGACCTGGAGGTTACGGACCTGGCCAACAAGGACCAGGAGGATATGGACCTGGCCAACAAGGTCCAGGACAACAAGGACCCGGTGGATACGGACCATCAGGACCCGGAGGTGCCGGTGCAGCAGCAGCCGCAGCAGCAGCTGGTGGAGCTGGAGGATCTGGACCAGGACAACAAGGACCTGGAGGTTACGGACCTGGCCAACAAGGACCAGGAGGATATGGACCAGGACAACAAGGACCCGGTGGATACGGACCATCAGGACCCGGAGGTGCCGGTGCAGCAGCAGCCGCAGCAGCAGCTGGTGGAGCTGGAGGATCTGGACCAGGACAACAAGGACCTGGAGGTTACGGACCTGGCCAACAAGGACCAGGAGGATATGGACCTGGCCAACAAGGTCCAGGACAACAAGGACCCGGTGGATACGGACCATCAGGACCCGGAGGTGCCGGTGCAGCAGCAGCCGCAGCAGCAGCTGGTGGAGCTGGAGGATCTGGACCAGGACAACAAGGACCCGGAGGATACGGACCATCAGGACCAGGAGGTGCCGGTGCAGCAGCCGCAGCCGCAGCAGCTGGTGGAGCTGGAGGATCTGGACCAGGACAACAAGGACCTGGAGGTTACGGACCTAGCCAACAAGGACCAGGAGGATATGGACCTGGCCAACAAGGTCCAGGACAACAAGGACCCGGAGGATACGGACCATCAGGACCCGGAGGTGCCGGTGCAGCAGCAGCCGCAGCAGCAGCTGGTGGAGCTGGAGGATCTGGACCAGGACAACAAGGACCCGGAGGATACGGACCATCAGGACCAGGAGGTGCCGGTGCAGCAGCCGCAGCCGCAGCAGCTGGTGGACCTGGAGGATATGGACCTGGCCAACAAGGTCCAGGACAACAAGGACCCGGAGGATACGGACCATCAGGACCAGGAGGTGCAGGTGCAGCCGCCGCAGCTGGTGGAGCTGGAGGATCTGGACCAGGACAACAAGGACCAGGTGGATACGGACCATCAGGACCAGGAGGTGCCGGTGCAGCAGCCGCAGCAGCCGCTGGTGGACCAGGAGGATACGGACCTGGTCAACAAGGCCCAGGACAACAAGGACCCGGTGGATACGGACCATCAGGACCCGGAGGTGCCGGTGCAGCAGCAGCCGCAGCAGCAGCTGGTGGAGCTGGAGGATCTGGACCAGGACAACAAGGACCAGGTGGATACGGACCATCAGGACCAGGAGGTGCCGGTGCAGCAGCCGCCGCAGCAGCAGCTGGTGGACCTGGAGGATACGGACCTGGCCAACAAGGTCCAGGACAACAAGGACCCGGAGGATACGGACCATCAGGACCCGGAGGTGCCGGTGCAGCAGCAGCCGCAGCAGCAGCTGGTGGAGCTGGAGGATCTGGACCAGGACAACAAGGACCTGGAGGTTACGGACCTGGCCAACAAGGACCAGGAGGATATGGACCTGGCCAACAAGGTCCAGGACAACAAGGACCCGGTGGATACGGACCATCAGGACCCGGAGGTGCCGGTGCAGCCGCCGCCGCAGCAGCAGCTGGTGGACCTGGAGGATATGGACCTGGCCAACAAGGTCCAGGACAACAAGGACCCGGTGGATACGGACCATCAGGACCCGGAGGTGCCGGTGCAGCAGCAGCCGCAGCAGCAGCTGGTGGAGCTGGAGGATCTGGACCAGGACAACAAGGACCCGGAGGATACGGACCATCAGGACCAGGAGGTGCCGGTGCAGCAGCCGCAGCCGCAGCAGCTGGTGGACCTGGAGGATACGGACCTGGCCAACAAGGTCCAGGACAACAAGGACCCGGAGGATACGGACCATCAGGACCCGGAGGTGCCGGTGCAGCAGCAGCCGCAGCAGCAGCTGGTGGAGCTGGAGGATCTGGACCAGGACAACAAGGACCTGGAGGTTATGGACCTGGCCAACAAGGACCCGGTGGATACGGACCATCAGGACCCGGAGGTGCCGGTGCAGCAGCAGCAGCAGCAGCAGCTGGTGGAGCTGGAGGATCTGGACCAGGACAACAAGGACCTGGAGGTTATGGACCTGGCCAACAAGGACCCGGTGGATACGGACCATCAGGACCCGGCGGTGCCGCAGCAGCAGCCGCCGCCGCAGCAGCAGGTGGACCTGGAGGTTACGGACCTGGCCAACAAGGTCCAGGACAACAAGGACCAGGATACGGACCATCTGGACCAGGAGGTGCCGGTGCAGCCGCAGCAGCAGCTGGTTGTGCCAGCCTGTCGAACAGTTAGGGACGGGACGCGGTGGTTGGGACCGTGGGACGGGTTGGGGTTGTTTCTGTACGGACCAGGACAACATAGGACCTGGAGGTTATGGACCTGGCCAACAAGGTCCAGGACAACAAGGACCCGGAGGATACGGACCATCAGGACCAGGAGGTGCCGGTGCAGCCGCCGCCGCAGCAGCAGCTGGTGGACCTGGAGGATATGGACCTGGCCAACAAGGTCCAGGACAACAAGGACCCGGAGGATACGGACCATCAGGACCAGGAGGTGCAGGTGCAGCCGCCGCAGCAGCTGGTGGACCTGGAGGATATGGACCTGGCCAACAAGGTCCAGGACAACAAGGACCCGGAGGATACGGACCATCAGGACCAGGAGGTGCAGGTGCAGCCGCAGCAGCAGCGGGTGGACCTGGAGGATATGGACCTGGCCAACAAGGTCCAGGACAACAAGGACCTGGTGGATACGGACCATCTGGACCAGGAGGTTCCGGTGCAGCAGCCGCCGCAGCAGCAGCTGGTGGACCTGGAGGATATGGACCTGGTCAACAAGGTCCAGGACAACAAGGACCAGGTGGATACGGACCATCAGGACCAGGAGGTTCCGGTGCAGCAGCCGCCGCAGCAGCAGGTGGACCTGGAGGATACGGACCTGGCCAACAAGGACCTGGAGGCTACGGACCCGGACAACAAGGACCAGGTGGATACGGACCATCAGGACCAGGAGGTGCAGCAGCAGCAGCAGCCGCAGCTGGTGGACCTGGAGGATATGGATCTGGACAACAAGGTCCTGGACAACAAGGACCAGGAGGTTACGGACCTAGCCAACAAGGACCAGGAGGATATGGACCTGGCCAACAAGGTCCAGGACAACAAGGACCCGGTGGATACGGACCATCAGGACCCGGAGGTGCCGGTGCAGCAGCAGCCGCAGCAGGTGGACCTGGAGGATATGGACCTGGCCAACAAGGTCCAGGACAACAAGGACCCGGAGGATACGGACCATCAGGACCAGGAGGTGCAGGTGCAGCCGCCGCAGCAGCTGCAGGTGGACCTGGTGGCTCTGGACCTGGACGACAAGGACCTGGAGGATATGGACCAGGTCAACAAGGTCCAGGACAACAAGGACCAGGTGGAGCTGGAGCAGCAGCAGCCGCTGCAGCAGCAGGTGGAGCTGGAGGTTATGGACCAGGACAACAAGGACCAGGAGGATATGGACCTGGCCAACAAGGTCCAGGACAACAAGGACCAGGTGGATATGGACCTGGCCAACAAGGTCCAGGACAACAAGGACCAGGAGGATATGGACCTGGCCAACAAGGACCAGGTGGGGCAGGTGCAGCAGCTGCAGCGGGTGGATCTGGAGGTTACGGACCAGGACAACAAGGACCCGGACAACAAGGACCTGGACAACAAGGACCAGGTGCAGGAGCAGCAGCAGCCGCAGCAGCAGCTGGTGGACTTGGAGGATATGGACCAGGACAAAAAGGACCAGGAGGTTATGGACCTGGCCAACAAGGACCAGGTGGGGCAGGTGCAGCCGCCGCAGCTGCAGCAGCTGGTGGATCTGGAGGTTACGGACCAGGACAACAAGGACCCGGACAACAAGGACCTGGACAACAAGGACCAGGTGGTGCAGGAGCAGCAGCAGCCGCAGCAGCAGCTGGTGGACTTGGAGGATATGGACCAGGACAACAAGGACCAGGAGGTTATGGACCTGGCCAACAAGGACCAGGTGGGGCAGGTGCAGCCGCCGCAGCTGCAGCAGCTGGTGGATCTGGAGGTTACGGACCAGGACAACAAGGACCTGGACAACAAGGACCAGGTGGGGCAGGAGCAGCAGCAGCCGCTGCAGCAGCTGGTGGACCTGGTGGATATGGTCCTGGCCAACAAGGTCCAGGACAACAAGGACCTGGAGGATATGGACCTGGACAACAAGGTCCAGGACAACAAGGACCAGGAGGATATGGACCTGGTCAACAAGGACCAGGAGGATATGGACCTGGACAACAAGGACCAGGTGGGGCAGGTGCAGCCGCCGCAGCTGCAGCAGCTGGTGGATCTGGAGGTTACGGACCAGGACAACAAGGACCCGGACAACAAGGACCAGGCGGTGCAGGAGCAGCAGCCGCCGGTGGACCTGGAGGATATGGACCTGGCCAACAAGGTCCAGGACAACAAGGACCAGGAGGATATGGACCTGGTCAACAAGGACCAGGAGGATATGGACCTGGACAACAAGGACCAGGTGGGGCAGGTGCAGCCGCCGCAGCTGCAGCAGCTGGTGGATCTGGAGGTTACGGACCAGGACAACAAGGACCCGGACAACAAGGACCTGGACAACAAGGACCAGGCGGTGCAGGAGCAGCAGCAGCCGCAGCAGCAGCTGGTGGACTTGGAGGATATGGACCAGGAGGATATGGGCCTGGACAACAAGGTCCAGGACAACAAGGACCAGGACAACAAGGACCAGGTGGATATGGACCTGGACAACAAGGACCAAGTGGAGCAGGTGCAGCCGCAGCAGCTGCAGCAGCTAGTGGACCTGGAGGTTACGGACCAGGTCAACAAGGACCTGGACAGCAAGGACCTGGACAACAAGGACCAGGCGGTGCAGGAGCAGCAGCAGCCGCAGCAGCAGCTGGTGGACTTGGAGGATATGGACCAGGTCAACAAGGACCAGGAGGTTATGGACCTGGCCAACAAGGACCAGGTGGGGCAGGTGCAGCCGCCGCAGCTGCAGCAGCTGGTGGATCTGGAGGTTACGGACCAGGACAACAAGGACCCGGACAACAAGGACCAGGCGGTGCAGGAGCAGCAGCCGCCGCAGCAGCAGCTGGTGGACCTGGAGGATATGGACCTGGACAACAAGGTCCAGGACAACAAGGACCAGGAGGATATGGACCTGGTCAACAAGGACCAGGAGGATATGGACCTGGACAACAAGGACCAGGTGGGGCAGGTGCAGCCGCCGCAGCTGGTGGATCTGGAGGTTACGGACCAGGACAACAAGGACCCGGACAACAAGGACCTGGACAACAAGGACCAGGCGGTGCAGGAGCAGCAGCAGCCGCAGCAGCAGGTGGACCTGGAGGATATGGACCTGGCGAACAAGGTCCAGGACAACAAGGACCAGGAGGATATGGACCTGGACAACAAGGACCAGGTGGGGCAGGTGCAGCCGCCGCAGCTGCAGCAGCTGGTGGATCTGGAGGTTACGGACCAGGACAACAAGGACCCGGACAACAAGGACCTGGACAACAAGGACCAGGCGGTGCAGGAGCAGCAGCAGCCGCAGCAGCAGCTGGTGGACTTGGAGGATATGGACCAGGAGGATATGGGCCTGGACAACAAGGTCCAGGACAACAAGGACCAGGTGGATATGGACCTGGACAACAAGGACCAAGTGGAGCAGGTGCAGCCGCAGCAGCTGCAGCAGCTAGTGGACCTGGAGGTTACGGACCAGGTCAACAAGGACCTGGACAGCAAGGACCATCTGGATACGGACCATCAGGGCCTGGTGCTTCTGGAGCAGCAGCAGCCGCGGCAGCTAGCGGACCTGGAGGCTATGGACCTGCAGCTTACGGACCAGGTCCTCAAGCATCAGCCGCCGCCTCTCGTCTATCGTCTCCAGATTCAAGCTCTAGAGTTTCATCTGCAGTTTCTAATTTGGTGTCGAGTGGTCCTTCTAACTCTGCAGCCTTATCAAGTGTTATCGGCAATGCTGTGTCTCAAATTAGTGGAAGCAATCCTGGTCTATCTGGCTGTGATGTCCTCGTCCAAGCCCTTATGGAGGTCGTCTCGGCTCTAATAACTATCCTTTCTTCAGCTAGTATAGGTCAAGTTAACTATGGAGCAGCTTCTCAGGCCGCACAAGCTGTGAGCCAGTCCATTATGCAAGCATTTTAA
>BMAW01132850.1:0-29221 GCA_019974015.1 Nephila pilipes
TGGAAACTTTTGAATTTATTTAAAAAGCTTCCAGTAATTTTCAAAACATACGTTCCCCTCCTCCCCCCCTTTTTTTATTCTGTTCGATTCTCTCTTAAATTTTTACACTTCGGAGAAATCATGTATAAAACATTTTTCACCTTATTTCTTTGAATACATAATAAATTTATATAATAACAGAAATACATGAAGAATTTTAGTGTTGTACAATGCGTACTTCTTTGATGAATTTTTAATTATTTTAATTATGTATTTATTTATCCATTTTACCATAAATTTATTTATGAATGTATTTACTTGTGTGTACACATTCTCTGAAATTATCGCTCAATTCTCCTATTTTTCAATGTAAAAACTATTTTAATACATTAAAAATTATGAATATCCTTCAAATATTATTCTTCGAATAATACAAGGCGTTTTCGGTTTTTCAAAAATACGTGTTAGATTACATCTAACGTTTCATTAAACTTAATTTTTTCTAAATATTAATATACTTTATACATAAAATCATGTGTAATTAAAAAATTAAATTGTATTGCTTAAAATTACCAAAGCAAAAATTTGGAATTGACTAGGATTGTCTATCTGGTAATACATTAAGCCATTTTATAAGACAAAATATTTAGATACGTTGTATGATCCCACCAAATTTTGAAGATCGATTCCTCTCGAATTTGTAACCAGAATTCCAAATGATTTTGCTTCTCCGTTTTTCATAATAGATAAACAATGAGGAAATTTTGAATGCAATGATTCCAAGTCATGATTATATACACGATTTTATAGTATTTCTGTTGCGAATGATTTCGTACATTTTATTGAGCTACATGAGAAAGCCATTAACTATGGTACTGTATTAATTGTGTCTTATGCAACTCAGTTATTTGGTATTTTGTGGGTGGTTGATGTACAGGAGATATACTGCCTAGTGAGATAAAAATTTTAAAACTTCTTCACAGTAAATTATGTTATAAAATTCGAAATTACTCATATCTGAGTTTGATTTACTTTATTTGTTTATCAATTTCTTTTTCTTTCTGCAGAATCTTTTATTTTAACATTACAAATTTGAAGACATCTAAGAACTTCTAACTTCTCACTAATTAAAGAAACAAACATAATGCTTCTAAAATATAAGCTTTCAGAATTATATTCGCAAAATGTTTATCGAAAAGCCTCTCGAAATGTTTTTAATTCATTTTAATGCGATGTTATTTGAAACATCAGATTTCTATTTAGTTTAATAATGTGAATAAATCATCAGACATTTAAAGAATTTTTTAATATATCACACATAGTTTCATTTAATAAACCTGTTTTTAAATATCAATGGAGGTCTAAGAATTATTACTTCTCGCTAACCAAAGAAACAAATCCAATGTATATTGAATACAAGTTTATTAAATGAAAGTATGTAGAATCGTGTGCGATAAATGTTATCCAACTGTTTCGTGAAATACATTTTAATCATTTTCAGCATATTTGATTCCAAATATTAGATTTCTGATTAATTTAACAATTGGAATAAAACGAACAAAACGAATGTAAAACACAGGTTCATTTTATAAAAATAATCTTAAATTCTAAAGGAAATGTAAGAACTAACTTGCATTAACCAAATAAATTAACCAAAGCATGAAATCCTATGTTTAGAACACAAGCTTTGTGAATTGTGTCCGTTAAATCTTTATCAACCAGCTTCTTGAAATACATTATGAGATGAAATATAACTTAAATAAATTCATACAAAAAAAAAATCCAACCAACTTGAAATATATGATTATCTTCGAAAGCATGTTTGATTCGGAGCATCAGAATTTTTTTGTTTAGTTTAACTGCTTGAATAAATCAGGTTTGATTTTTCCCCCATGTATGTAAATCATGGATACAATTAATAAACTTAAGTAACGGCTTAACGTAAATGATATAAGTGTGATTAAAAAATTTGAGAAGTACGCTCAGATTCAAAAAAAAAAAAAAAAAAAAAATCTCAATCTACATATAAAAATAAACTTATGGATACTTAAAATTTCTGAGACGTTAAAAGGCTTTAAAATTTGTATTTTTTTTTTTTTTTCAATATACTGTTAAAATATCAAGCATCATTTCGTTCATTTCATGGATGTATTATTTTTTAGATATTTATAAAAAGTACACATGAGAACTAAATTTTTAAATTTTAAGCAAATGACCAAGGCTGTTACATATAAAAAAACTTCAAAATTTGCTTTTTTCCAAAAAATGATTTTTTAAGACCCCAGTACACATTCATCATAATCCTCATATATTTTTCATATTATAAAAATGCGATTTTTTCCAAAAAATTTTCCTAATATTTGCGAAATAAACACTCGTAAGTTTTAAATAATACACAATAATTACAAAAGAAATAGAGGAAAATTTGAATCGTGAAAAGTTAAAAAAAATGTTAAATCTTATTAAATTCAAATTTTGAAATTACTACTATGTTATGTGCACTGAAAATTATATTTATCAGGGTTCTGCCAGTTTTTAAAATTTGTAAATACTTGGACTGTATGCAAAATGTACTTGGAGATAAATGCACAACTTAGAAATGTAAACATGGCAATTTATAAATACTTGGACTGTATGCAAAATGTATTTAGAGATAAATGCACAACTTAGAAATGTAAACATGGCAATTGATTTTTAAATATTTTTAATTATGCATATAAATCAACATATGCATATTTTTAATTATGTAATCAATAATTTAATTTACATAAAAAGATGTAAAATTATAAAAATATCCCAATGTTAATGAATATGATTCAAGTTTCTTTTAATTTATAAAAGAGATTATTACCATATATCGCATAAATAAAATTCGTTTCCTCGTCAAAGATGCCTTTGATTTTTAAGGTTATATAAGTTCATTTGTAAAGATTTCATACAATCGAGTATAAGTAAATTTTTCATGAAATATCTCTTTCGGATCCTCAGACAGTACAGTGTTCACGATTTCTCAATTAAACTAATTGAGCTTTAGTAGAAAAAGTGTAAAGACTATCATATAAAATTCAGTAAAGCACTCATAGGAGAGAAAAAACCAAGTAAGCCAATTCTAACAGTATAAATATATTTTATCGTATACCTCTAAAATAATGACGGAATTTTTTTTTATCAAAAGTTATATTCCTCAAACGTATAATTCACAGTTGTTCAATGAAAGAATAAATAGGCAGTGAGAAAGTTTATATATATGGAAAATTTCCATCCATTTGAAGATTATTTTCCAATAAGAATGCTATAGTTAATTATAAAAATACTAATATCTCATACAAAACATTTTTATTACATTTTTTAAAACGTGTATATGATAATGAAATAACTATCAAAACTATCACACATTCACAATTTGCACGCTTTTTGTATACATTACATCCTGTACTTTTACTTACATTATTTTAATGGTGTAATTATGATCAAATTTAAGGTTTAATATTTTAATTCATGTGAAATATCTAATTCCTTGTGAATCAGAAGCGATTCACAAGATTATTATTAATATTACACTGGGAATTTCTTTGCAGAATGTGTTTGTGTGCGCGTGTGTGTTGAATTGTTCTTCTTATGGCAATTTCGAATTTATTGCAACTATTATAAAAATTGTTCAAAAATTAGACTTTTTTGTAAATTCATAGAAACTATTTCACAACTTTACCTAGCAAAAATTAATTTTTATAATCATTAAATTGAAAAATATCGTTAAAGAGAGTTCAATAACAATTTCCGAAGAAAACATATGTTCTTAAAAGGTTTACTCCTTCATATTTAAAAAGAAATAATTTGGTGCGATAAGGGAAAAAAATGTTTACTGTATTAATAACTTTTTATAGTATCAAAAAATATTTTCGGATGATGCTTCACAATACGTTGAAATGTACTGCAATTTAGAAAATCACACATGTACATTGTTTTTTACATAAAAATATAAATATTCAAAACATGACTAAAACAGTTATGAAGTTCCAACTTCTAAATACGTAAAAAGAAAGAACTCGAAAATTAAAATTTCTTTTTTCAAAGAGAACATTCTTTACAAAAATTTTATTCCACTCCTTTTCCAATAAAAAAAACAATAAATTTAATCTTCAATAACATTAGACGTACACACTATTAATTTAAACCTATTAAACTTACTTTTATTCAGTCCAGGTATCTGTTTTGTCAAGTCAATCAAAAAAATTGAAAATAAAATTAAAAAAAATTGCATTATTTAAGTCACAACTTAGCTTCTTCTTTTTAACACAAATTCAAGAATAATTACAATATTGATTTCATATCAAATAAAAAGTATTACTTTACCAGATTAGAAATCACAGAAAGTAGACAAATAAATCAATAAAAGATAAGTATTAATTTTGAAATGTACATTTACTTGGAGTTAAAATCACATTGAGTGAAGGAAAATTCGGAAATTAAAATTAATTCAATATTCATCAAAATCCATGGCTTTTACCGTTTAAAACATTATATTCAACACAATGAAAAAGGTACATCAGTTTTAAAATTGAAGTTATGTAAAAGAGTGCGTATTCTAAACAAGAATAAAACTTAACTTAATACTTTTTCGCGTGAGGAGCGATCAAGAAACACTTCTGAAAATCTATGGGAAATAAGGAGACATCCGAGAGCATAACAATTCGGAAGAGAACCTAGCGTGAAATGAAAAGCGAAGCGAATACTGTCAAGCAAACAGCTGCAATTTGTCAATTCGAAAACCAATCCACAGATTGGTTGATAAAAAGTTTGGAAAACACGAGAAGAAAAGTACTGCATCAAAATACGTCAGGAAAAGAAAACGAGGTCACTGATGTTGAATCAGCGATGATTTGACACGCACTAAACTAGTATAAAAGGAAGTAAAATTCAGTGCTACAACATTCGGAGAAGATCAGTTCTCAAACAAAATGAGTTGGTCCAATCTAGCTTTAGCGATTCTCGCGGTGCTTTGCACCCAATCCATCTTAGCTGCTGGGCAAGCAAGATCCCCATGGAGCGACACAGCCACAGCAGATGCTTTCATTCAAAATTTTTTAGGTGCCGTTTCGAATAGTGGAGCCTTCACTGCGGATCAGCTTGACGATATGTCTACAGTGGGAGATACCATCATGTCAGCAATGGACAAAATGGCAAGAAGTAACAAGAGTTCACAATCCAAACTGCAAGCGCTCAACATGGCTTTCGCTTCATCGATGGCTGAAATAGCCGCGGTGGAGCAAGGCGGTCAGAGTGTCGGAGTAAAAACTAATGCCATTGCCGATGCATTAAATTCAGCTTTTTTGATGACAACCGGTGCAGCAAATGTACAATTTGTCAATGAAATTAGGAGCTTAATAAGTATGTTGGCACAGGCCAATGTAAATGAAATTGGATATGGAGGTGGAGCTGCTGCCGGAGCAAGTGCCGCAACCGTTTCAGCAGGAGGATATGGACAAAGTCCAACTGCCCAAACACAACAAGTACCAGGAGGATATGGACCATCTGGCCCTGGAAGTGCCGCAGCAGCAGCCGCTGTAGCTGGAGGACTTGGAGGATATGGACCAGGTCAACAAGGACCCGGACAACAAGGACCAGGCCAACAAGGACCCGGAATACAAGGACCAGGAGGATATAGATCATCTGGCCCAGGAGGTGCCGCAGCAGCAGCCGCTGCAGCTGGAGGACGTGGAGGATATGGACCAGGTCAAGCCAGGTACGGTCAACAAGGACCCGGACAACAAGGCCCAGGACAACAAGGACCAGGAGGATATGGACCATCTGGCCCAGGAGGTGCCGCAGCAGTAGCCGCTGCAGCTGGAGGACTTGGAGGATATGGACAAGGTCAACAAGGTCCAGGTCAAGGACAACAAGGACCAGGAGGATATGGTCCATCTGGCTCAGGAGGTGCCGCAGCAGCAGCCACTGCAGCTGGAGGTTATGGACCAGGGCAACAAGGCCCAGGTCAACAAGGACCCGGTCAACAAGGACAACAAGGACCAGGAGGATATGGACCTTCTGGCCCAGGAGGTGCCGCAGCAGTAGCCGCTGCAGCTGGAGGACTTGGAGGATATGGACAAGGTCAACAAGGACCCGGACAACAAGGTCCAGGTCAACAAGGACCCGGACAACAAGGCCCAGGTCAACAAGGACCACAACAAGGACCAGGAGGATATGGACCATCTGGCCCAGGAGGTGCCGCTGCAGTAGCCGCTGCAGCTGGAGGACTTGGAGGATATGGACAAGGTCAACAAGGACCCGGACAACAAGGTCCAGGTCAACAAAGTCCAGGACAACAAGGACCAGGTGGTCTTGGAGGTGCAGCAGCTGCAGCCGCAGCACCTGGAGGACTAGGAGGATATGGATCAGGTCAACAAGGATCCGGACAACAAGGCCCAGGACAACAAGGACCCGGTCAACAAGGTCCAGGACAACAACGACCAGGTGGTCTTGGAGGTGCAGCAGCAGCAGCCGCTGCAGCTGGAGGACTCGGAGGATATGGAGCAGGACAACAAGGATCCGGTCAACGAGGCCCAGGACAACAAGGACCAGGTGGTCTTGGAGGTGCAGCAGCTGCAGCCGCATATGGTGTACTTGGAGGATTTGGAGCAGGACAACAAGGACCCGGTCAAAGAGGCCAAGGACAACAAGAGCAAGGTGGACTAGGAGGTGCAGCTGCCGCTGCCGCTGGAGGACTAGGAGGATATGGAGCAGGACAACAAGGATCCGGTCAACGAGGCCCTGGACAACAAGGACCAGGTGGTCTTGGAGGTGCAGCAGCTGCAGCCGCAGCAGCTGGAGGACTAGGAGGATATGGATCAGGACAGCAAGGACCCGGTCAGCGAGGCCCAGGACAACAAGGACCAGGTGGACTAGGAGGTGCAGCTGCCGCTGCCGCTGGAGGACTAGGAGGATATGGATCAGGTCAACAAGGATCCGGTCAAGGAGGCCCAGGACAACAAGGACCAGGTGGTCTTGGAGGTGCAGCAGCTGCAGCCGGTGGACTTGGAGGATTGGCAGGACAGCAAGGACCTGGACAACGAGGCCCAGGACAACAAGGACCAGGTGGATTAGGAGGTGCAGCAGCTGGAGGACTAGGAGGAGGTCAACAAGGATCCGGTCAAGGAGGCCGACAACAAGGACCAGGTGGTCTTGGAGGTGCAGCAGCTGCAGCCGCAGCAGCTGGAGGACTAGGAGGATATGGATCAGGTCAACAAGGATCCGGTCAACAAGGCCCAGGACAACAAGGACCAGGTGGACTTGGAGGTGCCGCAGCAGCAGCCGCTGCAGCTGGAGGTCTCGGAGGATATGGAGCAGGACAACAAGGATCTGGTCAACGAGGCCCAGGACAACAAGGACCAGGTGGTCTTGGAGGTGCAGCAGCTGCAGCCGCAGCAGCTGGAGGACTAGGAGGATATGGATCAGGTCAACAAGGATCCGGTCAAGGAGGCCCAGGACAACAAGGACCAGGTGGTCTAGGAGGTGCAGCAGCTGGAGGACTAGGAGATGGCGGACCTGGTCAACACGTACAACAAGGACCAGGTGGACTTGGAGGTGCAGCAGCAGCCGCTGCAGCTGCAGGACTCGGAGGATATGGAGCAGGACAACAAGGATCCGGTCAACGAGGCCCAGGACAACAAGGGCAAGGTGGACTAGGAGGTGCAGCTGCCGCTGCCGCTGGAGGACTAGGAGGATATGGATCAGGTCAACAAGGATCCGGTCAAGGAGGCCCAGGACAACAAGGACCAGGTGGTCTTGGAGGTGCAGCAGCTGCAGCCGCAGCAGCTGGAGGACTAGGAGGATATGGAACAGGTCCACAAGGATCCGGTCAACAAGGCCCAGGTCAACAAGGTCCAGGACAACAAGGACCAGGTGGACTTGGAGGTGCAGCAGCAGCAGCCGCTGCAGCTGGAGGAGGAGGATATGGAGCAGGACAACAAGGATCCGGTCAACGAGGCCCTGGACAACAAGGACCAGGTGGTCTTGGAGGTGCAGCAGCTGCAGCCGCAGCAGCTGGAGGACTAGGAGGATATGGATCAGGTCAACAAGGATCCGGTCAAGGAGGCCCAGGACAACAAGGACCAGGTGGTCTAGGAGGTGCAGCTAGAGGATTAGGAGGATATGGCTGTCCAACTTGGGGACAACAAGGACAAGGTGGACTTGGAGGTGCAGCAGCAGCAGCCGCAGGTGGACTTGGAGGATATGGAGCAGGACAGCAAGGACCTGGACAACGAGGCCAAGGACAACAAGGGCAAGGTGGACTAGGAGGTGCAGCTGCCGCTGCCGCTGGAGGACTAGGAGGATATGGATCAGGTCAACAAGGATCCGGTCAAGGAGGCCCAGGACAACAAGGACCAGGTGGTCTTGGAGGTGCAGCAGCTGCAGCCGCAGCAGCTGGAGGACTCGGAGGATATGGAGCAGGACAACAAGGATCCGGTCAACGAGGCCCTGGACAACAAGGACCAGGTGGTCTTGGAGGTGCAGCAGCTGCAGCCGCAGCAGCTGGAGGACTAGGAGGATATGGATCAGGTCAACAAGGATCCGGTCAAGGAGGCCCAGGACAACAAGGACCAGGTGGTCTTGGAGGTGCAGCGGCAGCAGCTGGAGGACTAGGAGGATATGGATCAGGTCAACAAGGATCCGGTCAACAAGGCCCAGGACAAGGTCCAAGACAACAAGGACCAGGTGGACTTGGAGGTGCAGCAGCTGCAGCAGCCGCTGGGGGACTAGGAGGATATGGAGCAGGACAGCAAGGACCCGGTCAAAGAGGCCAAGGACAACAAGAGCAAGGTGGACTAGGAGGTGCAGCTGCCGCCGCCGCTGGAGGACTAGGAGGATATGGAGCAGGACAACAAGGATCCGGTCAACGAGGCCCTGGACAACAAGGACCAGGTGGTCTTGGAGGTGCAGCAGCTGCAGCCGCAGCAGCTGGAGGACTCGGAGGATATGGAGCAGGACAACAAGGATCCGGTCAACGAGGCCCAGGACAACAAGGACCAGGTGGACTAGGAGGTGCAGCTGCCGCTGCCGCTGGAGGACTAGGAGGATATGGATCAGGTCAACAAGGATCCGGTCAAGGAGGCCCAGGACAACAAGGACCAGGTGGTCTTGGAGGTGCAGCAGCTGCAGCCGCAGCAGCTGGAGGACTAGGAGGATATGGAACAGGTCCACAAGGATCCGGTCACAAGGCCCAGGACAACAAGAGGACAACAGGTGGACTTGGAGGTGCCGCAGCAGCAGCCGCTGCAGCTGGAGGTCTCGGAGGATATGGAGCAGGACAACAAGGATCTGGTCAACGAGGCCCAGGACAACAAGGACCAGGTGGTCTTGGAGGTGCAGCAGCTGCAGCCGCAGCAGCTGGAGGACTAGGAGGATATGGATCAGGTCAACAAGGATCCGGTCAAGGAGGCCCAGGACAACAAGGACCAGGTGGTCTAGGAGGTGCAGCAGCTGGAGGACTAGGAGGATATGGATCAGGTCAACAAGGATCCGGTCAACAAGGCCCAGGCCAACAAGGTCCAGGACAACAAGGACCAGGTGGACTTGGAGGTGCAGCAGCAGCAGCCGCTGGAGGACTCGGAGGATATGGAGCAGGACAACAAGGATCCGGTCAACGAGGCCCTGGACAACAAGGACCAGGTGGTCTTGGAGGTGCAGCAGCTGCAGCCGCAGCAGCTGGAGGACTAGGAGGATATGGATCAGGTCAACAAGGATCCGGTCAAGGAGGCCCAGGACAACAAGGACCAGGTGGTCTAGGAGGTGCAGCAGCTGGAGGACTAGGAGGATATGGATCAGGTCAACAAGGTCCAGGACAACAAGGACAAGGTGGACTTGGAGGTGCAGCAGCAGCAGCCGCTGCAGCTGCAGGACTCGGAGGATATGGAGCAGGACAACAAGGATCCGGTCAACGAGGCCCAGGACAACAAGGGCAAGGTGGACTAGGAGGTGCAGCTGCCGCTGCCGCTGGAGGACTAGGAGGATATGGATCAGGTCAACAAGGATCCGGTCAAGGAGGCCCAGGACAACAAGGACCAGGTGGTCTTGGAGGTGCAGCAGCTGCAGCCGCAGCAGCTGGAGGACTCGGAGGATATGGAGCAGGACAACAAGGATCCGGTCAACGAGGCCCAGGACAACAAGGACCAGGTGGTCTTGGAGGTGCAGCAGCTGCAGCAGCAGCTGGTGGACTTGGAGGATTTGGAGCAGGACAACAAGGACCCGGTCAAAGAGGCCCAGGACAACAAGGGCAAGGTGGACTAGGAGGTGCAGCTGCCGCTGCCGCTGGAGGACTAGGAGGATATGGAGCAGGACAGCAAGGACCTGGTCAAGGAGGCCCAGGACAACAAGGGCAAGGTGGACTAGGAGGTGCAGCTGCCGCTGCCGCTGGAGGACTCGGAGGATATGGATCAGGACAACAAGGATCCGGTCAACGAGGCCCAGGACAACAAGGACCAGGTGGTCTTGGAGGTGCAGCAGCTGCAGCAGCAGCTGGTGGACTTGGAGGATTTGGAGCAGGACAACAAGGACCCGGTCAAAGAGGCCCAGGACAACAAGGGCAAGGTGGACTAGGAGGTGCAGCTGCCGCTGCCGCTGGAGGACTAGGAGGATATGGATCAGGTCAACAAGGATCCGGTCAAGGAGGCCCAGGACAACAAGGACCAGGTGGTCTTGGAGGTGCAGCAGCTGCAGCCGCAGCAGCTGGAGGACTAGGAGGATATGGAACAGGTCCACAAGGATCCGGTCAACAAGGCCCAGGACAACAAGGTAGGACAACAAGACCAGGTGGACTTGGAGGTGCAGCAGCAGCAGCCGCTGCAGCTGGAGGACTCGGAGGATATGGAGCAGGACAACAAGGATCCGGTCAACGAGGCCCAGGACAACAAGGACCAGGTGGTCTTGGAGGTGCAGCAGCTGCAGCCGCAGCAGCTGGAGGACTAGGAGGATATGGATCAGGTCAACAAGGATCCGGTCAAGGAGGCCCAGGACAACAAGAACCAGGTGGACTAGGGCAGCAGGGAGGACTAGGAGGATATGGATCAGGTCAACAAGGCCCAGGACAACAAGGACCAGGTGGACTTGGAGGTGCAGCAGCAGCAGCCGCTGTAGCTGGAGGACTCGGAGGATATGGAGCAGGACAACAAGGATCCGGTCAACGAGGCCCAGGACAACAAGGACCAGGTGGTCTTGGAGGTGCAGCAGCTGCAGCCGCATATGGTGGACTTGGAGGATTTGGAGCAGGACAACAAGGACCCGGTCAAAGAGGCCAAGGACAACAAGGGCAAGGTGGACTAGGAGGTGCAGCTGCCGCTGGAGGACTAGGAGGATATGGATCAGGTCAACAAGGATCCGGTCAAGGAGGCCCAGGACAACAAGGACCAGGTGGTCTTGGAGGTGCAGCAGCTGCAGCCGCAGCAGCTGGAGGACTAGGAGGATATGGAACAGGTCCACAAGGATCCGGTCAACAAGGCCCAGGACAACAAGGTCCAGGACAACAAGGCCCAGGACAACAAGGACCAGGTGGACTTGGAGGTGCAGCAGCTGCAGCCGCATATGGTGGACTTGGAGGATATGGAGCAGGACAGCAAGGACCCGGACAACGAGGCCCAGGACAACAAGGACAAGGTGGACTAGGAGGTGCAGCTGCCGCTGCCGCTGGAGGACTAGGAGGATATGGATCAGGACAACAAGGATCCGGTCAACGAGGCCCTGGACAACAAGGACCAGGTGGTCTTGGAGGTGCAGCTGCCGCTGCCGCTGGAGGACTCGGAGGATATGGATCAGGACAACAAGGATCCGGTCAACGAGGCCCAGGACAACAAGGACCAGGTGGTCTTGGAGGTGCAGCAGCTGCAGCAGCAGCTGCTGGAGGACTAGGAGGATATGGATCAGGTCAACAAGGCTCCGGTCAACAAGGCCCAGGACAACAAGCTCCAGGACAACAAGGACCAGGTGGACTTGGAGGTGCCGCAGCAGCAGCCGCTGCAGCTGGAGGTCTCGGAGGATATGGAGCAGGACAACAAGGATCCGGTCAACGAGGCCCTGGACAACAAGGACCAGGTGGTCTTGGAGGTGCAGCAGCTGCAGCCGCAGCAGCTGGAGGACTAGGAGGATATGGATCAGGTCAACAAGGATCCGGTCAACAAGGCCCAGGCGCGTCAGGACAACAAGGACCAGGTGGACTTGGAGCAGCAGCAGCCGCAGCAGCTGGAGGACTCGGAGGATATGGAGCAGGACAACAAGGATCCGGTCAACGAGGCCCTGGACAACAAGGACCAGGTGGTCTTGGAGGTGCAGCAGCTGCAGCCGCAGCAGCTGGAGGACTAGGAGGATATGGATCAGGTCAACAAGGATCCGGTCAAGGAGGCCCAGGACAACAAGGACCAGGTGGTCTAGGAGGTGCAGCAGCTGGAGGACTAGGAGGATATGGACCTCAACAAGGCCCAGGACAACAAGGACCAGGTGGACTTGGAGGTGCAGCAGCAGCAGCCGCTGCAGCTGCAGGACTCGGAGGATATGGAGCAGGACAACAAGGATCCGGTCAACGAGGCCCAGGACAACAAGGGCAAGGTGGACTAGGAGGTGCAGCTGCCGCTGCCGCTGGAGGACTAGGAGGATATGGATCAGGTCAACAAGGATCCGGTCAAGGAGGCCCAGGACAACAAGGACCAGGTGGAGGTGCAGCAGCTGCAGCCGCAGCAGCTGGAGGACTCGGAGGATATGGAGCAGGACAACAAGGATCCGGTCAACGAGGCCCAGGACAACAAGGACCAGGTGGTCTTGGAGGTGGCAGCAGCTGCAGCAGCAGCGGTGGACTTGGAGGATTTGGAGCAGGACAACAAGGACCCGGTCAAAGAGGCCCAGGACAACAAGGGCAAGGTGGACTAGGAGGTGCAGCTGCCGCTGGAGGACTCGGAGGATATGGAGCAGGACAACAAGGTGGTCAAGGAGGCCCAGGACAACAAGGGCAAGGTGGACTAGGAGGTGCAGCTGCCGCTGCCGCTGGAGGACTAGGAGGATATGGATCAGGTCAACAAGGATCCGGTCAACAAGGTCCAGGACAACAAGGACCACGTGGTCTTGGAGGTGCAGCAGCTGCAGCAGCAGCAGGAGGACTAGGAGGATATGGATCAGGTCAACAAGGATCCGGTCAACGAGGCCCAGGACAACAAGGACCAGGTGGTCTTGGAGGTGCAGCAGCTGCAGCAGCAGCTGGTGGACTTGGAGGATATGGACCAGGTCAACAAGGACCCGGACAACAAGGTCCAGGTCAACAAAGTCCAGGACAACAAGGACCAGGTGGTCTTGGAGGTGCAGCAGCTGCAGCCGCAGCAGGAGGACTTGGAGGATATGGACCAGGTCAACAAGGACCCGGACAACAAGGTCCAGGTCAACAAAGTCCAGGACAACAAGGACCAGGTGGACTTGGAGGTGCAGCAGCAGCAGCCGCTTCAGCTGGTGGACTCGGAGGATATGGACCAGGTCAACAAGGCCCAGGTCAGCAAGGACCCGGTCAAGGAGGCCAGGGACAACAAGGACCAGGTGGTCTTGGAGGTGCAGCAGCTGCAGCCGCAGCAGCTGGAGGATATGGACCAGGCCTACAAGGACCCGGTCAAGGAGGCCGTGGACAACAAGGACCAGGTGGTTCAGGTGGACTTGGTGGATATGGAGCAGGACAACAAGGGCCAGGTGGACTTGGAGGTGCATCAGCAGCAGCCGCTGCAGCTGGTGGACTCGGAGGATATGGACCAGGTACCAAGGCAGGTCAGCAAGGACCAGGTCAAGGAGGCCAGGGACAACAAAGACCAGGACAACAAGGACCAGGTGGATATGGACCATCTGGCCCAGGAGGTGCCGCAGCAGCAGCCGCTGCAGCAGGAGGACTCGGAGGATATGGACCAGGTCAACAAGGCCCAGGTCAGCAAGGACCCGGTCAAGGAGGCCAGGGACAACAAGGACCAGGTGGACTTGGAGGTGCAGCAGCAGCCGCTGCAGCTGGACTCGGAGGATATGGACCAGGTCAACAAGGCCCAGGTCAACAAGGACCCGGTCAAGGAGGCCAGGGACAACAAGGACCAGGTGGACTTGGAGGCGCAGCAGCAGCCGCTGCAGCTGGTGGACTCGGAGGATATGGACCAGGTCAACAAGGACCCGGTCAACGAGGCCCAGGACAACAAGGACCAGGTGGACTTGGAGGTGCAGCAGCAGCAGCCGCTTCAGCTGGTGGACTCGGAGGATATGGACCAGGTCAACAAGGCCCAGGTCAGCAAGGACCCGGTCAAGGAGGCCAGGGACAACAAGGACCAGGTGGACTTGGAGGTGCCGCAGCCGCTGGAGGTCTTGGAGGATATGGACCAGGTCAACAAGGACCAGGTCAGCAAGGACCCGGTCAAGGAGGCCAGGGACAACAAGGACCAGGGGGTGCAGCAGCAGCCGCAGCAGCAGCTGGAGGACTTGGAGGATATGGACCAGGTCAACAAGGACCCGGACAACAAGGACCAGGTCAACAAGGACCCGGAATACAAGGACCAGGTGGATATGGACCATCTGGCCCAGGAGGTGCCGCAGCAGCAGCCGCTGCAGCAGGAGGACTCGGAGGATATGGACCAGGTCAACAAGGCCCAGGTCAGCAAGGACCCGGTCAAGGAGGCCAGGGACAACAAGGACCAGGTGGACTTGGAGGTGCAGCAGCCGCCGCTGGAGGACTTGGAGGATATGGACCAGGTCAACAAGGACCCGGTCAACGAGGCCCAGGACAACAAGGACCAGGAGGACTTGGAGGTGCAGCAGCAGCAGCAGCCGCTGCAGCTGGAGGACTTGGAGGATATGGACCAGGTCAACAAGGACCCGGTCAAGGAGGCCGTGGACAACAAGGACCAGGTGGTTCAGGAGGACTCGGAGGATATGGAGCAGGACAACAAGGATCCGGTCAACGAGGCCCAGGACAACAAGGACCAGGTGGTCTTGGAGGTGCAGCAGCTGCAGCCGCAGCAGCTGGAGGACTTGGAGGATATGGACCAGGTCAACAAGGACCCGGACAACAAGGACCAGGTCAACAAGGACCCGGAATACAAGGACCAGGAGGATATAGATCATCTGGCCCAGGAGGTGCCGCAGCAGCAGCCGCTGCAGCTCCTGGCCAACAAGGTCCAGGACAACAAGGTCCAGGACAAGGACCAGGTGGATATGGACCATCTGGCCCAGGAGGTGCCGCAGCAGCAGCCGCTGCAGCAGGAGGACTTGGAGGATATGCCAGGGCAACAAGGCGACAACAAGGACCCGGTCAACGAGGCCCTGGACAACAAGGACCAGGAGGATATGGACCATCTGCCCAGGAGGTGCCGCAGCAGCAGCCGCTGCAGCTGGAGGACTTGGAGGATATGGACCAGGTCAACAAGGACCCAGGACAACAAGGACCAGGACAACAAGGACCCGGTCAACGAGGACCAGGTCAACAAGGACCGGGTGGTTCCGGAGGTGCAGCCGCAGCAGCTGCTGCAGCTGGTGGACTTGGAGGATACGGACCAGGACAACAAGGACCACGTCAACAAGGACCAGGACAACAAGGACCTGCAGGATATGGCGCCTCTGGAAGTGCTGCAGCCGCCGCTGCCGTTGGAGGATATGGTCCAACACAACAAGGTCCACGATCTAACGGACCAGGTCCTCAAGCATCTGCAGCAGCCTCGCGTCTTGCAGCCCCAGATTCGAGCTCTAGAGTATCGTCTGCAGTTTCTAATTTGGTGTCGAGTGGTCCTACTAACTCTGCAGCCTTATCAAGTGTTATCGGCAATGCTGTGTCTCAAATTAGCGGAAGCAATCCTGGTCTATCTGGCTGCGATGTCCTCGTTCAGGCCCTTCTGGAAGTCGTTTCGGCTTTAGTTACTATTCTTTCTTCAGCCAGTATAGGCCAAGTCAATTATGCAGCTGCTTCTCAATCAGCCCAAGTTGTGAGTCGATCTGTTTTGCAAGCACTTTAATCATTAAAATAGTATACTTTTTGAGCGCATTTAAAAACTTTGTAACATGTAAGTTTACTGGAAATAAAATGTATACGATTTGAAAATAGTGTCTTTATTATATTATTAAAAACGTCAAACTATCAATAGTTTCTCAATTGAGAACTGTTTTAATGGTTAACTAACACATAAAATGTTTTATGTTAATGAAGTATTTTGCAATAAAATAAAATAAAAATCTTAAAAAATTATCTTAAATCTATGATTCGAGTAAAAGCGGCCTGTTGAAATTGTTCAATTGACGAATAATTAGTTCAATCCTTTTTTTAAGTAGCTTTTATTTTTCACTGCGTTTTATAAGTATATATATATCCTACTTAACGCACTTTTTTTGAAATTTTAATTCGACTTCTAAATTTCTTATGCTCTTTTTCTTTAGAGAATAATGGACTATTATAATTAATTGTATACATCTTTAGTTTAACAAGATAAATATATTGAATAGAATAAGTAATTCGTAGCATTTAATTTTTGTTATAGTTTTACATAACCTGCACCCCAACAGATTCCTACTTGGATGTAAAATTCTGAATAATGCTTTATTTACAATATTTGTTTGCTGTATGAAATATTTCACCAATCCTTACACATTCGTATAATTGAAAGCAAAATATTAAGCTCTTAGTGTATCATAAAATTAATACCAACATCCTTAATCACGTTATCTTTCACAACTCATGCAAATTTCATAGAGATATTGCAAAATAAAATAGTACATTTAACATGAAAATGAAATGAGAAAATTTAAATATTTACTAAATGAAAATAAAACATATAATCAGTAGTTTCCGACAATTACTTGATTTCATGTAAAAATCAACCATATAAGAAAATATAATACTAAAATGTTATACAAATTTCCAAATTCCTAGAAGCTTTACTTTTAACTTTAAGAATATGGTGTTTCATCGAACACTTTCTACAAGCAAATATTTCATGCTTTTTTTTTTCAAATACTTTTTACTGATTGTATTCATATCTATCGCTTTTGAAAATAATAACAATTCTTCATGACGGTTTCGAAGTCTTAAATGCAAGCAACATTTTTATTATTATTGTCAAAATCTTTCATGTCCTTTACTAGAATTCTAAAATGACACTTACATTACAGCGTTGAACCAGATCAAGTCAATTTTAGCTTTGGTGATTTACATATCTGCATTGTTTTCATACAATATAAATTATTCATAACACATTGAAGGCATTTTACTGTTGATAACACTTTCTTCCATATATTTGTACCAATGAACACATGTCTCATCACTTTGCAAATTTACCAAAGGAGCCAGAGGAGTTTGTGGAATTTTTCTTTCTGATGCTAATTCTTTGAGCTGATATGAATGACTACGATTTTAATGTTTATTGTTTATGTTTCCAGTGGTTTTTTTTTTTTTTTTTTTTTTTTTGCTATAGGATACAAAACTACCTGCACCAATCTCAAATTGATATTTATCACAATGTTCCCGTTCTAATTTACTAGAGGTCCATTTCTTCTCTGTTTTTAGCACATCCTTCATCTTGCGATTAGATGAGCTCGGTATAATTTCAAGGTCAAGCACAAATTAAGATCGACTGCAATTTTTTTTTATCGCTACGAATGTTTAGTAGCGAAAGAAAATTCAAATAGCTAAATCTAATTAAAGCTTAAAATACATATATACCGGAAAATTCTGAATCGAATAAAATATCAATACGATAAAGGAAATTCAAGCTTTCGATCCATATATGAAAAATATTTTTAGTTTGGAACAATACTATACCTCCCAGGAAGACCTCATAAATTATTCTATGAGATTATGCATATGATTGTGATTTTTCTTCTCTTCACGTTTTATATTTTCCCGATCTTATGCGTGAAGACTACAACTAAGAAACTTGACATAATTTAAATCCAGATTCATCTTTTATTGTGTACATTGTGTATTTTAATATGTGGAGTATTGGGGAAGATCCTCAATCATATCAATTAAAATTAATGACTTAAACTGTTTAAACAAGCAGAGTTAAAAGAATATAATTCAGGCAAGATATTTCTCTTAGTCAATAGATAAATATGGTCATGTTAGCCGGATGGTTTTGTGATAGAGAATCGTGGTCAGAAATATTTTAGTGACACTGCCCCATCTTACCTGCAGCAAATTACTACACTTACGCAAGTACCACTTTTCATCGTATATTGAACTATTAAGGTTCTGAAAGACCTTAACTATTACCCAAATGTGCAATTAAACAGAAGCCGAGGAAGCTAGGTCGTGGTAATATGTATTATAGAGACATTGCCCCATCTTAGCTTCAGCACAATACTTCTAAGTACCACCTTACGCATTGCATTACCACCCTTGCATCATATACTGAAATATTAAAATTTTGAAATATTTTAACTGGTAGGCACTAAGCGACCGCAGTTGCAGAGTGGTCATAGTCCCGAGTATGCGGTCGACGTTGTTTCAATCGAATCACTAGTTCGAGTTTTTTCCCCATATAAATGCACATAGTGTAGAGCAGCTTTCTCAACTACTGATCCGCTAAAAATTTTGACCAATCATCGGAGATTTTTATCCGTCCGCGTTAAAAAAAAAATTCTTATTCAAAAATAACAATAATAAAATTTTGTAAGATGATTTTTTACGTTAATGCTATATAATTTTAGGACCTAGAATCCATAATTTTGTCTTTGAAGGTTGATAACACTGGAGTGCATTCACAATTTGCTACGTCTTGCAGTGGTGTAATGTAATTTATTTCTGGGCGTTCATTACAATATATTTAAACCTTTCAAATATATATATATATATATATATATATATATATATATATATAAGTAAGTATATATGGATTATTTATAATGCTTACATATGCGCTGAGAAAAATTATTTTTAGCCTTATTAACATGAACTTTAAGTAAGACAAGCTATTGAATTTTTTGAATAGTTCAAAGTCTTAAAAATGACAGCGAAACAGAACTTGGGTATCCACCAGAAAAAAATAGTAAAAGAATTCTTATGAGGCACCTCAATCACAAATATTTAAAATATGAATTTATTCTTTGGTCTAATTTTACGAAAGAAGATGTACGTTTCATATGTATCATTTTTGCCAAGAAGTTCTTTGAATGACATTATGAAACCATCAAAAGTGTTGCGACAGTGGTTTAAATATTCCGATCCGGAAAATAAACCTTGTGTATATTTTGAGAACAAAAAGAAAGAATTAGGACTGCAAACAAAACTATTTAAACAAACTTTGTTTAGAGTAAATCACTACTAAAATGCTCATACCTAGTTGCACTTCGGATTGCTAAAACCAAAAAATTATTTATCATTGGAGAGAATTTAATAAAACCAGTTTAAATACAAGTTTGTTTAGAAATGTTTGAATCCTCTGCTGTGCTGATAAAATATCAGAAAAAGCAGAATACCAGTTAAAACACAAGATGAAGTAATCAAAATTTTCTCAGTAAAAGTTGTTGAATTATGTGATATTTTTACAAAAGCCGAATTGATTTGCTACGTAAGGTATATTGATTTTACTTCGGAAGAAATAAAATAAAAATTGTTGTGTTGTATAGAGAATTGGTTTCACACCAAACAAGTGATGAAATTATTAACTCATTTAATTATCATGTTACTCTTTAAAATAAAATTATTGCGCAGATGTATGTATCTATAGAAGGGCTATTATGGTTGGCAGACATTGTGGAATTACCAAATAATTCAGCAAGTAGCTAATTCTGATTTACTAATTATTCACTGTACAATCCACAGACAACTTTTAGCAGTCCTTTCCTTGAATTAACTGATATTTTAGCAGAATCTATAAATTTTATTTAAAAGAAATAACTATTTAAACAATGGGTTATTCGAAATATTTTGTCAAGAGGTTGATGCGAAACATGAACAATTATTACTACATTATCATACATAAGATGGCTCTAGCAAGGCAAGATTTTAAGTGGACATTTTGAATTAAGGATGGAAATGAAAATACTTTTAATAGAAAAAAAGATTCCTTTAAGAATTCACTTTTGTCTGATTTAGAATGAGTTGGAAAAATTAGCATATTTAAGTGATATATTTTCATATATCAAATATCTAAATTTTGTTCGCAAGGAACTTCAATAAATGCGTTTCATCTATTTATTAAAATAGATGGATCTAAGAAAAAAAAGATTTTTGATTGGATATTCCAAATATTAGATCCTTTCATCCTGCTGTCAATCTGCTCATCTTGCAAGTCTCCTAACCCTCTCACTCACGAACTATGAAAACAGTGAAAAAAAAATCATTCTATGAATTAATATGCTTAAATTCTTGTTTTAAACTCTGCAAAAAAATTATTTCTTCAGTATGATCCCATTGTGGGAAATTTGAGGAACCTCATATGAGGCTTGTAAGTTGAAAGGTTGTAAACATGCCTATTCAGAAAAATTGAAAGGAAACAGACAGGTGACACATTTAAGCTAATTTTTACATTTATTTTAATCTTCGAAAGGATATTTTAGCAATTATTACTTACTGCAATGAAATTACAGATCTATTAAAAATTATCTTGAGTGAAGCACCTGGAAACTCTCAATTCATTATGCTTCCTTGCATTGCTCACATATGTATCTAGTTTTCCTGAGAAATCCGGATAGGTGGTACTTGTCAGCATATTCCCACTTAATTTGAACCGGATAATACTCACCATCATTTCTTCTCAATTCAGCAGGAGCTTGCACTTTTAAACCATCCATATGAATCCCTTATGGATGGGGTTAGGGGATCCCGCTACGTACTTTGTCTGCATTTCTTTTTCCTCAGAGTCAAACTACCTCTACAAGTAAGGGAACTCGCATTACATTCTAATAAATCTATGGATTCATTTTCAAGATCTAATTTCCTTAAGATCTTAAAATTTACGACTCAAACATTTAGCATGTGGGGAAAATTCGGAAGTACCATCGTTTATGTCGTAACTTATGTCTATACAGACCTAGTAATGAATCCATGAGATCTAAACCACCCATATTTTTATTATAACAGGTCAATTGAAAAGTCCCCGACCTACCATAGTAAAACACATTTTTTTTGGCAAAATTAGTTTTTTTTTATTAAACATAACTCCCTTCAAGGGTGATAAACTGATTATAGCGACCCTCCAACTTTTCGATACCATTTTTGTTGTACGATTTGTCCTTTGCTTCAAAATAGGCCTCAGTTTCGGCGATCACCTCTTCATTCGACGAAAATTTCTTCCCAGCGAGCATTCTTTTGAGATCTGAGAACAGGAAATAGTCGCTGGAGAATACGATGGATGAGGAAGCAATTCGAAGCCCAATTCATGGATTTTTGCCATCGTTTTCACTGACTTGTGACACGGTGCATTGTCTTGGTGAAGCAGCACTTTCTTTTTCCTCAAATGCGGCCGTTTTTCGGCGATTTCGTCTTTCAAACGGTCCAAGAACGCTATGTAATAGTCGCTGTTGATGGTCCTTCCTTTTTCAAGGTAGTCAATGAAAATTATTCCATGCGCATCCCAAAATACAGACGCCATAACCTTGCCAGCCGACTGTTGCGTTTTCCCACGCTTTGGAGCGGGTTCATCGTGTGCAGTCCACTCGGATGACTGTCGATTGGACTTCGGAGTGAAATGATGGAGCCATGTTTCATCCATTGTCACATATCGACGCAAAAACTCGGGTTTATTACGCTTGATCATCTTCAAACACTGCTCCGAATCATCAACTCGGCGTTGTTTTTGGTCAAAAGTGAGCTCGCGCGGCACCCACTTTGCACAGAGCTTTCTCATACGCAAATATTCGTGAATGATATGATGTACACGTTCAGTTGATATCTTTAGAGTGTCTGCTATTTCATTCAATTTCAATTGACGGTCATTCAAAATCATTTTGTGGATTTTTTTAATGTTTTCGTTGGTAACAACCTCAGTAGATATAAAATGCCGGTTCTGGGACAAGAGGAGCGCGGAGCCTCCATAGACTTAACATGGAGGCCGGTTCTGGGACAAGAGGAGCGCGGAGCGGAGTGGCCCCTGAGGCTATTGTTATCTTGATGAAGGGGGAGATTAGGAGAAGTGATAGCCGTGTTGTTAGACGGGTTTTTTTTATAGACCGTTATCGCTTTAGGTGTTCGATACGTTTTTAAAAATTAAAATCCTGTATATTAAATTAGAATTGAATTTTCTTAATTAATAATAAATTAGAGCAAAACGTAGATATAATGAGCTTTAGTATCATTCTTTAATTTATTTTACTATCAGCAATACGGAATTCTATAAGGATTTAAAGATCACGTAGAAAGGCATATTCTTAGTGAGTGGTATTCATTCATAATTAGATGAAATGAATACAATTGCGTGATTGGAAGCAAATTGAATGAATGGAATGAACTTTTTGGTGCAAACAATAATTGCAAAAATAATTATTTTTTATGAGAAGATGAATCATTCCAATCTTTACTCGTATTGGTAAGAGGTCTTCTAAATCAATGTAATAGGAGGAGGAAGGGGATTTTGAGAACACTCATATATTTTTGATGATAGATGATCCGTATTTTTTGCTTTCATTTAAATGAATTAATTAGTTAAAATTAATATACACTGTAACTTGATTGTGGGATTGGATGCAAATTTTAGTCTTGATGAAGGGAGACAGACTTTTTTTTTTTTTTTTTTTGAAAAATGGAACTAGTCAGAGCTATTTTCGTTTCAATAAATGTTTTTCATTATTTTAAAACTAATTTTTTTAAAAATATATATTTACTAGTGGTGTATATGATTGATTTTAATTTCTATGTATAGAATTAGACTTATTCTTAAGTTGAGTTTTGAACCCTATGATATCAGCTACACATTCTTCTTTGTTATCATAATTCCTTCTCGGAGACAGAATGTCGCAAATGACATCAGCTATGTATTCTTATTTTCTCGATAAGATTCTTTCACAAATTGCTTATTTAATCTGTTCTTCTACGTATCTTATCAGTATATAAGAACTACTTACCCTACATGCATACGTAGCTATAAGATAAGCGTTGATTTTCTATTGGTTCACGTTTATCGCTTAGCACTTTTTAATACAGATTTTTTTTTTTTTCATTTCTCGATACTTTACAAGCTGATGCCTTAAAATGCAGTCTGTTGAAGAAATTTTCGAAAATTCTGATTTTCCTCTTAATACCCAAATTTTTGCAACAAGTGACTTTGGAGATTTAACATCGTCTCAATTAGATTCTCCCTTCGAAGATGATGTCGATGAAGAAAAAATATTTTCTTGCTCTGATTGTAATAAGACTTTTAAATATAAGAAGAACATGAAAAGGCATAAAAAGAATGTGCACGGAACTAATGAAAACAAATGCAACCATTGCAATAAAAACTTTGCCAGATCCGATAACCTTAAACGTCATCTAAAGTTGCATGAAGTATCTAGAGAGAACATCTTTGAAAACAAACGACAAAGACTTAATTCTTCTCCTCAACCTGGACCATCGGGATATCAAGCTCCTGCTGCTGAAGAAAGAAGGAATAACACCAGAAGTCGCACTTGTTTGAATACTTTTCAAACATATACCATTTCAACCGACTCGAACTTTATACAGAATTTGCATGGTTTCCTCCAAAATTCTAAAGAAGAAGTTATCAGAATAGTTGAAAATAAATCTAAGGAAAAAAAAGGCATCAAGTGGTATATTTGCGTCAAGGTTCGTTTTGTTAGAAAAACTGCAGAAATCGAAGAAGAGAAATGTGAATCTCATTTTCGGTCAATTTGCGAAATAACTCTCGTAAATGAGTCACCTGAAAAAAAAGTAACAGAAGCTTTTTTAAAAATATTATCATCATGTGAAGAATTCGAAGGAAGAGGAAGTGGATGGAATTTAGATGAAATTTTACATTTGGAAGTAAAAACATGTGTTTATCAACCACTAGTAGCCTCTTCATACATACCCTTACCAAAAATTATAGCGAAGAAAAAAGCTGTTATAAATATAAAAAACAGCGATGAAAAATGTTTTTTATGGTGCGTTTTAGCTGCGCTTCATCCTATGAAAGTTCATGCCGAACGAATGAATAATTACCTATCTTTTGAAAAAGAAATTAATTGTAAGGGTATTGATTTTCCTACACCCATATCGCAAATAGAAAAATTTGAAATAAATAATAATATATCAGTAAATGTTTTCGGCTTTGAAGGAGAAATATTTCCTCTAAGAATTACTACGTCAACAAGAAGTAACAAACATGTAAACTTATTACTAATATCTCAAGGAAGCAAGAAACATTATACTTTAATAAGTAATATGAGTAGTTTATTAAACCATTTAACGAGTCATGAACACAAAGTGTTCTTTTGCGATTTTTGCCTTCTTCGATTTAACAATGAAGAATTATTGAATCAACATCAAGAAGACTGTCAAAAACATGATGCACAAAAAATAAAAATGCCGACACAAGAGGAAAAATGGCTTGAATTTATCAAACATAAATTCAAGCTACCCGTGCCATATGTGATATACGCCGACCTGGAATGCATCTTAGAAAAGATAAGTTCTTGTGAACAAGATCCTAAGATTTCATCATCTGAATCAATAGCAAAACATGTTCCATGTGGTTTTGCGTATGTTATTGTAGGACCAGATGGAATGATGATCAAACCTCCTACAGTTTTTAGAGGGAAAAATGCTATAGATGAATTCCTTACAAAGCTCTTAGATGAAGAAAAATCAATTCTTGATACCTTATGTTATGTGAAGCCTATGATTTTTTTTCCGACGGATGAAGAAAATTTTAAATCTTCTACACATTGCAACATCTGTGAAAATCCTCTCAATGGAGATGCCGTAAGGGACCACGATCATCTAACCGGAGCTTATAGAGGAGCGGCACACAATAGCTGCAATTTAAATTTCAAATTAGCAAATTATATTCCTGTCGTAATTCATAATTTACGAAATTATGACGGACACTTTTTAATTCAAGGAATTGGTAAATTCAAGGACAAGGGAATTCAATGCATTCCCGAAAATAGTGAAAAGTTTATTTCTTTTACTCTGAGCGCATTGCGTTTCATTGACTCTTTTCAATTTTTAAATACATCTCTAGAGAAACTTGCTCAAAACTTAAAGCCTTGCCAATTTCATCTTTGCAATAGCTATTTTGGAAGTAATGCACAATTTATAACTAGAAAAGGTTGCTATCCATATGAATATTTTGATTCCTTTTCTAAATTTTATGAAACGCAGCTCCCTCCTCAATCAGCTTTTTTCAACAGCCTGATAAATGAAAATGTAACCAGAGAAGATTACGAATATGCTCATCATGTATGGAATACATTTCAAATGCGTACATTGGGAGATTATCATGATCTATATGTAACCGTAGACGTATTATTACTTTCAGATATTTTTGAAAACTTTAGAACTTTATGCCAGAATTACTACCAAATTGATCCATGTCATACATATACGGCTCCTGGTTTGGCATGGCAAGCATGTCTTAAAATGACAAAAGTACGATTGGAACTTTTAACTGATATAGACATGCACTTATTCATCGAAAAGGGAATTCGCGGAGGTATTGCGATGATTAGTCATCGCTTTGCTAAGGCTAACAATGCGTATTTACCAACCTATGATTCAAGTTTACCTAATAGCTACATAATATATTTAGACGCAAACAATTTATATGGTTGGGCAATGTCGCAAAATTTGCCTACACACGACTTTTCATGGACTGATGAATACGTTAATTTCATGGATGTACCAGACGATTCGGATATAGGTTATATATTTGAAGTTGACTTAGAATACCCAGATGAATTGCACGATTTGCATAACTGCTATCCATTAGCTCCGGAAAAAATTGAAGTAAGTGTCTCTGAATGTTCCCCCTATACTAAAAATATTGCTAAAAAATTTAGTATTTTAAAATCAAAATCTGTAGAAAAATTGGTTCCTAACTTAAGAAATAAAACTAAATATGTTCTTCATTATAGAAATTTAAAGTTATATGTACAATTAGGATTAAAAGTTAAAAAAATACATAAAATTCTAAAATTTAATCAAAGTTCTTGGTTAAAAAATTATTTTGATTTTAATACTGAACATCGAAAACGAGCAAATAACAATTTTGAAAAAGATCTCTTTAAACTTTTAAACAATGCAGTGTTTGGTAAAACAATGGAAAATTTACGTAATAGAGTTAAGATTGATTTAGTAAGTAGTGAAAAAAGAGCTAAAAAATTGATAGCATCTCCAGCATTTCATGCTTATAAAATAATTAATAACGACCTTGTATCTATTCAAAGAAAACTTACTTCTCTTTTATTGAACAGACCCATATATGTTGGTTTTTCAATTTTAGACATTTCTAAAATTTTAATGTATAATTTTCATTACAATTATATCAAAAGGATGTATGCAAATCGTGCCAAATTATTATTTACAGATACAGATTCTCTGTGTTATATTATTTCAACTTCAGATATATATAAAGATATGTTTCATAATTCCATTGAATTTGACACAGCTAGCTATCCTCCAAATCATTTTCTTTATAATCCCTTAAATAATAAAGTTCTCGGAAAAATGAAAGATGAGTTAAATGGGATGGTAGCAACAGAATTCGTAGGTCTTAAAGCAAAAATGTATAGCATAAAAACTTTAACTTTAGAAAAAAATGCAGCAAAAGGGGTACATAGATCTATTTTTAAAAGTAAAATTTCTCATGAAGACTATAAAAATTGTCTCCTAAATATATATAGAAGTCGTGAAGAGTTCAAATCCATTAATAGTTCTATACATCAAATACATACTGTAAAAAGTAAGAAAATTTCACTTTGTCCCTTTGATGATAAAAGATATATTCTTGAAGATGGTATTTCAACTTTAGCTTTAGGTAACTGTCATATAAATGAAAGCTAATATTTTATATAAATGAGAATTTATTTATACAGTATTTTTTTTTTTTTTATATATATATATAGATATTGATTTTTGTATATATGACCTTACATGTTTCAATGTATATTTTTCCTCTTCATTTTATGTATGCATTCTTTGACTGTATTTAATATTTATTGAATATTATTGCTTATTTCAATGCTTCTTGTATAATGCTTTTTAAAAATATATGATTAAATTGAGTTTTCTGTTAGCGTATTGTTCTATAAAAGGAAAGTTGTATTATTTATTTTGCATGTTAGAAATTAAGAGAAAGGCATTCCATTTTATAGACTTGATATTTAAAACCTATTGAGATAATAAACAGTTTAAAAACCATAAATAATGTATTCTTTCTTGGTATGTTCTCATTTACAATGGAGTTTCCAAACCTTAAGCATCCATTTTCTATGATGATATGCGGACCTTCTAATTCTGGTAAAACTTTCTTTGTTAAACGAATCTTAGAAACAAAATTAATCAAACCTTTTCCTCCGAAAATTATTTGGTGTTATGGAGTTTATCAGAAATTGTTTGATAAGATGTCTGGCATAGAATTTCATGAAGGCATGCCTTCCGATGTAGAAAATATTACTAATGCTCTCATAATAATAGACGACTTAATGAATGAAGTAGGAGATGATAAAAAACTTTCAAACTTGTTTACAAAGGGAAGCCATCATAGAAATAATTCGGTAATACTTATTTTACAGAATATTTTTTGTAAGGGAAAACAAATTAGGAATATATCTTTAAATACTTCTTATCTATGTTGTTTTAAAAATGTTAGAGACAAACAACAGATTTCTTGTCTGGCACGACAGATGTATCCTTCAAAATCAAAATTTCTTTTAGAAAGTTATAATGATTCTATAATGGTACCATATGGCTATTTATTCATGGACTTGAAGCCTGAAACGAATGAACAATTGCGCATACGTACGGGTATATTTCCAGGAGATAAAAACATTGTATATGTTCCGCGATAATAACTGTTTTTTAAGACAAGAAACAAATATATATATATATATAATACTTTTTTTGTTAATCACAGAAACGTTTCTTTTACTATAGATATAATATTTAAAGCTTTGAATGTTATAGCATAAAACATTTACTCAAATTATGTCGGGCAAACAACATGTGATGCATTTGCAGCTCTTGGCAAAAAGCAAAGCCAAGAAAAAAATATTACAAAAATGTCCTAATTCTTTAATAAAGGCAGTATGTGAATGTGCAATAAATACTTTAAAAGGTAATGTTCCATTATCGAAACATCAGAAAAGAAGATTAGTTCCTTTTAAACAGGTTAAACGAAAGTTGGGAGATAAATCTGTCCCTTTGTATAAAAAGAGAAGAGTTCTGATACAGAAAGGAGACGGATTTTTAAGTTTTCTTATTCCTGCTGCTATTTCAATTATATCCTCACTCGTTAATGGAACACACTAAGAAATTCGTTTTAGTGCCAGAAGAAAGACTTCAAAATTTCGTTTCAGAACAACTGTCAGAATTAGATCGACAAATGCAATCTATTCTTCAAAACAAGAACATGAATGATTCCGAAAAGATTACTTTATACTTACAAATTCTTCAAAAATATGTAAACTTTCGCTTTCCAAAAGAAACCAGTGAAGACATACGAGAACCACAGAAGGAATTTGAAAATTCTAATGTAGAAGATCTGAAAAGTGTAATTTCAAACGAAGATTCTAAGGAGGTCCTCGGATTTGTAAAGCAGGAAACCAGTACAGAAAATATTGAAAATGAAATAGAAAAAACAGTTCCAAAGAAATATAAAAACGTTATTAAAGAAATCATTGATTTTATTCAAAAGCATCGGGAAGAAATGTATTGGACACCTGATAAAGAGCTAATGATAGATGGGAAAATTATACGAAATACTAATGTTATAAACTTAGTTAATCACTTAGTGAGAGACAGAAAAATAAAACCTTTTAGGTTTGAATCATTTAACGAATTTTTAAAAAGAAAAAACTTTCCGTCGAGTTATGTTAAGAATAAATATCTTAAAGCAAAAACATTGTACGCAAAACCTTTGTCATGGATAGAATATTAAGTGTAACTTCTGTTCCTCAATAAATTTCTTTTTTTTTTTTTTTATGTTTTATAATCTGTTTAGTTACTTTTACACACACACATAAAAACCATATTAATATTAGTTAAACAATTCAAAAAAAAAATATTGGAAGGAAGCTGAAAAATATTGGAAGAAAGTTGAAAAATATTGGAAGAAAGTTGAAA
>BMAW01132850.1:29231-69231 GCA_019974015.1 Nephila pilipes
TATTGGAAGAAAGTTGAAAAATATTGGAAGAAAGTTGAAAAATATTGAAAAAGTTAGAAAATTGTTGATAGAATTTAAGGCAAAATATTAAGGTTAATAGCAATACTGATAAAATTTCTTTTTTATGTTAGTCTTAAAATAATAAAAACTCCTTATAAATTTAAATATATGGAAAACTTATAAATTTCAAAGCTAAACTATATTCATCTTATAACAAAAAAATAATAACACAGACACAAAATATAAAAACATATTGTATTTATTCACCATCTAAAATTTATTCTTACATTATATCTATTTTTAAAATATTTATACAATCTGAAATCATTTTGTTTGTTACGAACAAATTCATATAAAATATAATCCATAGAAAAGCCTTTACTGGTTTTCAACAAGAAAAAAATACAATAATGACCACAAACATTAGACGTAATGCTTTGAAGAGATCTTTCATTCCACTTTATGCTTTTAAACTTTCTTACATAGTTCGAAATAAAATCCCCATAAGCCGTTGGAGGAAATCCATAAGAATCAAAAAATTCTATTGTGTTTTTATCTCGAATATGCATGGCTAGCCAGTGAGATCCTTCTTGATCATGCGTGTCTGTATTCACAACCAGAGTACTTCGTCTTCTAATTAAGGGTAATTTATCCGAAGGAAAAACTCCAATAAAATATTTTTGGGCATCTTTATCCTCAGATAAAATTCGATGGATTTGTGAGGCATACATCAATTTTCGAAATCGAAAAGTACGTTCCTAGTTTTGTTTATTTCAATTAAAGATTCAAATTCTGCAAAAACAATCAACGACACTGTTTGTTTCAATGCCTTGTTAAATTTTAATTCTATTCTTAAGTTACTATGTCTTATAAGATTGAAATGTTCTCCGTCGCACAAGTCAGGTGATAAATCAAACAGAAATAATGAATATCCATTGGCAAATTCCGTTCTCGATAAATAGAGTCCTTCAGAATTTAAAAATAAGTTCTGATATGCTCTAATATAATTTTCTTTCTCAAAATCTATTTCTAAAGGTTGATGAGGCATAGGCTGTCCATCTATATAGACTCCGATGAAGTTCATATTGTAATGATTGAATTCAAAAGGTGACTTTTTATAGTTTCCGTTGAAAGCATCGTTATCTACACAAGCTAAAACTATTCGCTTAGGCATTTGCCCCGAAAATACATTATCTTGTACAAATGAATAACTAGATTGAGGTATTGAAAACACTTTACAGTTAACTTTATCTATAGGATATTTAGCTGTTGCCTTTTCTAAAGCTTTAGCATGAGCGATGAGGACTCCTGGATTTATGTGCACTTTTCTAACAAAAATTGATACATGATCAAACACTATTTTATAACCTTCATTTCCTATGAGACAAAATTCTGGCTTACTTCTTATCAGTTTAATTTTCAAATCAACAAGGTTAAGTAAAAGTCTGTCTTGATTGAATAAATCCACATGAAGTCGTCCTATCATGTCAACAGTTGCACTTTTTTTGAACAGTGAAGCTCGTTTATTAAATCCCTCGTTTGGATTTTTGTCAGTATCATCGTAAACATTGAAACGTCCAGCGGTATCTTTATAATATATTTCAGAGGTAAGTTGAGAAGTTTTGCTATCATATCCATGATTTAATATAGTTTCTAAAATAGCTCGATAAGCATATGTATTGTTACTGGAAGAAACATTTCTTCCTTTTAAACTTATGTCTACTTGGGAAAATAATGAATGAAGAAAAAGATTAACAGGTCCTATTTTATCATCATCAGTGAGTGCTTTTCCATCGCTTTTTAAAATTTTTGCCTTAACATATAATTGTGTTTGAGACAAATCTAGATAATCTTCACCACTTCCAGAAATAAGAAATTCAACAGGTCCACCATCTGCTACATTCGCAATGGGATGAAATTGAACCCATTGTCCTTTTTCGATAACTGTTTGAGTTGGTGGGAGAGTAAATAAATTTAATTCAGACTTAGCACATTCAGGAGAATCTTTTAAAAGGAATGCCATTTTATTACGTATCAAAAATATCACGTCCTTTCGCTTTCCTGACTTTTGACGGAATGATATGTTTTGGAAATCTTCTCTTTCTTTTATATTTTTTACCTTGACCAAGCATATCATCTGCTGTTTTAATGGCTTCTTTTGCTAACTTTTTTCCAGTTTCTCTTGCTCGAAGTTTAGCAGCTTCTTTCAAATTTTGTCCTTCAAGTAAGTCATTAGCTATTTGAGTTCCTGTTTTTAAAACTTCTTTTCCTACAGATTTGGCTCCTCGAGTCAAGAAGGGCAAAGCAGTGCGAAACAGTCTTTTGAACCAACCTCCTATACCATAACCTTTTTGAAAGGATTGACCTTGATAATAGGAAAGACCGTTGCCTGCTTGGTTAACATAATAATCTTCGTATTGTTTCACACAGCACTTATATGGGACAAACATCCTTATTCTGACAGGTTTGATCTATAAATGAATACATTTTTTCTTTTTTATCTTCTTTTATACTATTTGCCTCATTCGGAAATGTAATACAGCTATCACTCTTCCTCTTTCAAATGGTACTAAATCTCCTGAATGTAGTCTAAGAACCATCTCAACCGTTTGGAAATGTCGTCGTATGACAGGCACGTAATGAGGTCTTGTATAATGTGCATTCACCACTTCTCCATCTTTTCCTTCAACTTTTACAATTTTTAAAAGTGAAGCTTGAATATCTCCTACAATTTGAGGTTCTACCAAATCACAATAAACGTATATAAGAGGAAACGAAGTATTAGGGTCTGCGATATACGGACTTTCTGCTTTTCCTTTAATTTCACCAGGTTCAAAACCAAGGAGGTTTGAAACGCCCTCACGTAAAAAAATTTTAGCGTGTCCCTTTGTCTTGATTTTCACTTTTTTGATCACAGGGTGATAATGAAATTCTATTTTGTTCTTAAATTCTTCTAAGTACATTCCATCTAAAATGTCAGGTATAGATTCATAACAACCTTGAGGAATTCTTCTAACAATTGACTTTCCATCACCCAAGTCAAAACCAAATAAATTGTTATCTTCTCTTATATTATACCATGTGTGAGGATATATAAAATCAACTAATCCTATTTCCCCTTCACCATTTAGAGTAATGGGAGTAGGAAGTTGTGTAGTAAATTGAGAAGTTTTATTTTCTGGAAAAAAGTGTTTGGAGCTATCACTTATAAGTGTAATGTAGAAAGACATTTTTACGACTGATGATTAAACAGATATTGTCCCTCTTTATAGATGCTTCACGTCTTGTACCCACATATTAAATTTTTCTGGATATCCCAAAAATTTTACAAAATATTCAATCTTACCATTCTTTCTGCGCATCTTCAAAGTTTTTTCAATAGGATAATAGCCTGAATGTGTGACTTTTTGAAGCTCTTGTTCATAAAAAGTCCCCTGAATAATTTCCCCAGCTAAGTCCTTTAATTTATAAACGATTGGATTCCTGTGAATAATTTGATGAATGGTAAATATTTCTCTGGTCCAATTCTGTTCGTATCCTTTTTCAAATATTAGTTTATCCTTACTAATTCGAACTGTATCGTTAACTCGATAATTTGGCTTACTCATCTTTTTATTATTTTGTTTACCATAGAGATTTTCCCATGCCTGTCTCTGATTAACCTCTGTTACAGAAGCTGGTGTCATTCGTATGCTACTATGCCAAGTATTATTATAGCTGTGAATTAGTTTATCTATGACATCAATGTATCGTTTTGTATTCATCTCGGTAAAATATTTCCACATTTTCGTTTTTAACGTTCTGCTAAATCTTTCGATAATAGAGGCTTTCGTGTTATTACTTGTGATGAAAAATCTTATTTCTTTCTTTTTAAGATAATTCTGAAAAAGTTTGTTCGTAAATTCTTTACCAGCGTCAGTTTGGAGTTTAAGAGGAACGCGCTCAGAAAATATTTGTTCAAAAGCCGATACTAGCGTTTTTGCATTTTTATTAGACAATGGAATAGCCCAAGCATATTTAAATAAAACACATATACAAGTCAGTAAAAATCTATACCCATCATTAAATTTAGCAAGGGACTGCATATCCACTAAATCAGCTTGAAATTGTTGATTTATTCGACTTACAAATACTCTATTTTTCTTAAATTTCTTTATAATAGGTTTATGTAAAGTATATGAATCTTTCGCACTTAACCAATTTTTAATATCCTTTCTAGAAAATTTTCCGTTTGTTGCTCTAAATAAAGCCTCGACACCACCAAAACTACTCGGATGTTCAGGTTCTTGATAAGCCCTTTCAAGATCCATTTTTAACTAAGGAATGACGTGCTTATTGAACAATATCACATGTATGAATAATATTAAAAGCAGAATATTCAAAGTATTTATACCATTAAATTAAATGAAAAAAAATATTATCACAAGTATAAATATGTAAACTAAAGATTGAACAGTAATAACACATCAATATACATAAAAAATATTTTATTTAATGCAAGTGATGAACATCAGAAGCAATATACATACTTTTGGCATTGTTTATAACAGAAGTCATATCCCAATTATTTACAAACATAGGACTTATATAATTTACCGTTTGTAGGTTTCGTTGAATAAAGTCTTGAATTAATTGGTCAATGTTCATTGCAAAAAAGGCTAAATCACCATAGAGTTGGAAGCGAGTTTCATGATCCATTGTAATGCATTCATGTCCGAGTTGATTACCATATTGTTGGGCACACCCATAACATTCAAACATGTCGCTAATAGAACTCCCTAAGTATTCACAAAAAAGTTCTATTAATGAAGTAGTTAATATTGATTCCATTTCTGAAATGTCTGTATCCACAACAACATTTGGTGTGATTTTCGAAACTTCATTTAACAGCAATTTTCGAAAAATACAATCAAAGACCATGGACATGGCACTTTCAGTAATTCTTTTGCGAATTTATGCTAATTCTAACCCACTGTTTTCATTCATAACACAAGTTCCTGGGACAAACTTTCTAGAAAAGTCCTTCTGTTTGAAGTATCGCTGGCAGGTAATATGTGAAACGTCCTCGATGAACACAGTCGAAATCATCAAAGCGTCTTTTAGAACAAAAGTCTCTTCGGTTGAGGAGGGCACGTTGATTAACTCGATTCGATTTGCAAGGGTTTGCCAGAGCACAGGCGACATACAGACACCTTTTTTAGTTGGGTAAAGTCGATTGTTTTCATCTCTTGTATATTGCCGTAGATGAACTTGCACGGAGTTTACAAAATATGTCACCGCAGCATAGATGTCTTGCCCCAAATGGAAATGATGTGGTGGTACAGCATTGTCCGAAAAGGAGGAATCTAGTTTGGCATCTTTATTGAAACACACACGTTTAGTTGATATATTTGAGGGATTCAACATTCGTTTCATTTTTCAAATTCTGTATGAGTCCGTTTAAAATAGAACAAAATTTAAAGCTACAATCTATGGCAGAGAAGAAGTTAGAAATGACTTTGAACTAAATATAATCCAAGTGTATGATTAGAACTTTACACCAATACTGAACTGTGATTGGTTTGTCTGGGTTTTATCACAAAAACTTAAAGAAGCTGATTGGTGAAACAGAATAATGTATTTCTACATCGCGGAATGTTACAGTGGGTGTAATTTGGTCTTGTTTTCAATATACGTGTAACAACATGTTCAAAGGTTGTTTACGCATTCCTTTTCCTTATCAATTCTGAATAATTCTGTCGTGGCTTTGTCAAGTTCAAACACGAATTCTCTATGCATTTTTATTATCAACATTTCAACTATAGAAGTCTCACAACTCAACTTTATACTAAATATTGCTACTTGGTCTTTGATAATATATATATCAAATAAATATAAAGTAATAGGTCTTTGTGGTTGAATGGTTAAGGTCATATCCTCTAACATTCATGTACAAAGACTTTTAGAGTTCAAAACTAAAAATAAGAATAAGTATATAGTTCTACACTTAAAAATTCAAATCATTCACAGATGGCGTCACAGGCACAAAGTAATTTAGTTTTCAATAATTAAAAATATTTATATGGAAAAAATAAATAATAGATTTCAATAAAAAAAAATAATAATAATAATATTAAGTGCTAAATTATTCCTCTCCAAAAAGTTCATTCCATTCATTCAATTTGCTTCCAATCACGCAATTGTATTAATTACATCTAATTAAGAATGAATACCACTCACTAAGAATATGCCTTTCTACGTGATCTTCAAATCCTTATAGAATTCCGTATTGCTGATAGTAAAATAAATTAAAGAATGATACTAAAGCTCATTATATCTACGTTTTGCTCTAATTTATTATTAATTAAGAAAATTCAATTCTAATTTAATATACAGGATTTTAATTTTTAAAAACGTATCGAACACCTAAAGCGATAACGGTCTATAAAAAAAACCCGTCTAACAACACGGCTATCACTTCTCCTAATCTCCCCCTTCATCAAGATAACAATAGCCTCAGGGGCCTCTCCGCTCCGCGCTCCTCTTGTCCCAGAACCGGCCTCCATGTTAAGTCTATGGAGGCTCCGCGCTCCTCTTGTCCCAGAACCGGCATTTTATATCTACTAACCTCTTTTGGGCGTCCACCGTCTTCGGTGCTCATTTCACCACGTCTAAACTTAGCATACCAATCCTTGATGGTTGATTTTCCTGGGGCAGTGTCCGGAAACTCGGCATCAAGCCAAGTTTTTGCTTCAACTGTATTTTTTCCCTTCAAAGAGCAATATTTTATCAACACGCGAAATTCCTTTTTATCCATTTTTTTCACAATAACAAAAGTTGCTTTACACAAAATGCTATAATTCACAAACTAATGATCCGACAGCTGTCAAATTTATACACGCATCTTTTGAGGGTTAGGGCTAACTAAAAAACACATGGATTTAATTCTAGTAGCACCATCTATGTGTCAGGCCGGGACTTTTCAATTGACCTTTTACATTTCAGTGGAAGCAGGTCTTGGAATTTAGATAACTCGTTTTTCTAGCCCACTCCAACATTTCGCTTATCCTACAGGACTTGCTTCAAGAAATGTTGAGGCTACGTGGGTAGCTGAGTTGCCTAACCACCTTGTTATGTTTTCCTTACTTGTGGTAATAGAAAATGTGTCTCTGGGTTCACGTTTCATTTCATTGATAGGTTTCAATTTGTTTTCATGTATTGTTCCTATTGAAAAATATTTCTATTCTACAAGTTTCAGCAAAAAAGAAATTGTTGTGAATAAATCGTCGAGAAATAGTGATTTTTATGCATTATAAGTTTACAAAGCCTCAATACAACACCTCCAACTTCTCCAAATTCTTTACAAAATTCTTGAGATTTAGTATTTGTTTCTTGATGAATTTCAAAGGTATAAACATATCCAGAATTCCAGCTAACATTCAGGATTTTATTATTTATGGATGGGGTTTACCTTTTAAGTATTGTTTGATGTTTCCTTCGTTCCCTTCGTCCATTGACACATACTCTTCCGGGTCGCAGCTGTCAGCAAATACTCTGGAAAAGTTGTCTAATACTAGTCTGATTTCATACAGCTTATCTTTACTGACGTGAGATGCATTTCTTCGGACAAAAATAATTTTTAATTAAATTTTTAACAAAGTTAGCTTCCTATTTATTCATTTTATATTAAAAATGATAATACAAAACTATTTTTTAAGGAATTTTACAAAAACTTGTTTGGTTTTATTTTCTTAATAAAGTTAATCCTTTACAACCACGTTGATTACTTTAAGTCTCATATGAGGCTCTATGTTTTCCAATAGATATGAAGTTTAATTTTTAGAAGTAAACAATTTTAATGGGATTATATGACACATATATTTCTTATAACAGGGGGAATTTTTTACTTATCTGATTTGGAAGTATATTACAGTAACAAATAAATGGTTTTATTTCTGCACTCCCTTCTTTCACAAAATCAGACTTCAATTTTTCATCACTGCCATCTGCTATGAAATATTAAAATAATTTGTGGCCCCATTTGAAGCTTAAATGGATAAGAGGAGTCACTTGAGCGAAAAACATTTTGAGGAAAAAATATTGTAAATCACTGTTTCTTTGAATTATTGTAGGAGCCTCATATGAGGTCCAGATGAGAGAAAGGATTAAATGGTCCATGAACCAGAACAGTGAATGATGATATGAGACAAAAGTAAAGTGTTTCCGAATAGGTTCGACTGAAATCTGTCGCCCATACAACGGCTAAGCATTCCCGTTCCATAATAGAATAATTCTTTTCGGCTTTTGTCAAAGTTCTAGAGGCATATGCTATAACTTTTTCAACTTCATTCTGAATTTGCACCAGGATTGCTCCAATACCATACCCGCTGGCATCTGTATGAATTTCCGTCAGGGATTTTTCTTCGTACATTCCCAATACTGGATCAAAAGTAAGCGCTTTCTTTTGATTTTAAAAGCTTCCACCTCTTTAGGACTTAATGAAAGTTCGCATTGCCTTTTAACATCAACTGCAAGGGTTCAGCAAGATAACAAATTGATAAGGAAGTAGCAGCAGTGTCCAAGAAAGTTTCGTATAACACTCTTGGAAGGAAACTTGCTTAGGGCTCTCACTTTGTTGGGATCTGGTCGGCCTCCATTACTAGATGGTCCAGTATATTTACTTCCAGGGCCTCAAAAAGGCATTTCTTTGGGGGGACTAGAGTGCCAAATTCTTGTATACATTTCATATCAATCCTTAATAAATTAAGATAATCTTCAAAAGTTTCTGAGAATACTATAATGTCATCTAGATAGCAAAGACACATAGTCCATTTCAAACGGCGCAGCAAATTGTCCATCATTTTCTCAAAGGTCGCAGGTGCATTACAGAGTCGAAATAGCATGACTTTAAATTCGTAGAAGCCTTCTGGGGCAATGCCATTTTTTGGCCATCCGCTTTGTCTACCTCTATCTGCCAGAAACCAGAGCGGAGAGGCTTATAGAAGAAAGGAACCTGGCGCCTTTCAGACACTCCAACGTAATCACAAATACGAGGTTGAGGATAGACAATCCTTCTTCGTGATGTTATTGAGTCGGTGATAATCCACAATAAAACGCCAGCTTCTATTTTTTTATATAAACAATTAGATTTATTACAATATAAAGAATACAACAAAATCAAAGGATTGAGAATTTTCCAATAACTGATGAGATTCAGCCGTTATATACGAACATAGTATTCACGAAACATTCAATTAAAAAAAAATCTAGAATCATTCAGATGTTAGACAAACAATACATGATATTTTAATATTTTAAATTAAAAATCTAGTTTGGATAAAAATACCGTGGTGGGGATTCGAGCTCTGAATGGACGGAACTCCAGTCCAAAGCTCTGCCAACTGAGCTGAACTTTCGCGCTTTGTGTGACAGTATTATTTATAATTTGTAATAAAATATAGATGAAATTTATTTAGATTACTTTTGCGTTCATTTTATTATTTAAGGCAATTAATTAATTAATTAAGGCTTTAATCAATTAAGGCAAAGCAAAGGGAGAATAGATTCTTATTTTCAAACTTTTATTTTAAACCACCATAGCTAAGTTTCATAAGTAAATAGCATTATACGGGATGTTTCGAAACTCACGGGAAAAAATTTAAGGAGTGATAGAAAACTTCTATACAAGCAATTTTCACCATGCAATGCATAAAATTAAATAGATTTCAAGAGGCATGGCCTTTTCCTGATTACTGTACGTCGTTCCGTGCATGCCTCCTGAATTTCACAGTAGAAATGACCGATGTGCAAAAAAACTCGCACTTTAAACTTTACATTGCAGTTCCGTATATCACTGCAATGGAAAGCATAAAGTACGAGTTCATCACTTGCTCTCCGCCAATGCATTGCATGGTAAAAATTACTTGTTTAGATGTTTCTATCACCCCTTAATTTTTTTGCCCATGATTTTCGGAAAAAAAAAAACCTCCTGTATACAATAAAATCTAATCTTAAAACGTCTGTTAAATTTCAATCCATATATTGCACAGTTACGTAGATCAAATTTCTATTCTATGTAAAATTTCTACGTAATCTGGTAAATTCAAACTCTTCCACTCTAATACTAAATCAAAACACACCGCTAGCACTGCTCGTAAGCCAATGTGGCTCACAGTTAGCAAATAAATCGGCAACAACTTATATCACAGCATGTAAATGTCAAATAAAATGGTTTATTATCATAGATTTTCATTTTAAATTCACGATTAAAAGAATTCCCAAAAATTTACCAAAATATCGGTATTTTTGAAAGCTTTACCGAAATAGAAATAGAAAGAAAAGTTCTAAAAAGCAAAAATAAGTAATAGAAAAGTCGGTAAAGTTGCTATCACTATTATCAAATATCAGAACATATTTCATTGAAGAGAATATTACAAATTAAAGGAACCAAGATTTCCTTATTTATTTTTGTAATTTCGATATATTTTTAAATTGAATTAATACAAGAAATTAATTTCATTCTAGAGAGAGCTTATTGAGCACTTCCTTTTCATATCAAAGATTTTTACGATTTTGAAGTAAATTTTAACTTGAATTCTTAAAAGATGATTTTTTTTTCTCGATGAAAAAAATGTATGCATAATTACAAGCATACAATTGAATCTTTTTATGTTATGAATCTGTTTTAATTTCGGTTTTAGATATTAATGAAAAAAAAAAAAAAAAGGGAGGAAACCATTCCATGATTAATATAAATTTTTCTTCGGGATAAAACTTTAGTTTTTTCTCTCTGCTTCATCGCAAGAAGAATAAAACAAAACAAAAAAAAAATCAATAAAAAGAAGCTTCAAGTATAATTCTCATATGCATAATTACCATTACAATAGATCTCGCTTAGCGTTTCCTCCATTAACGCTGATTCAAAATAACGCGGTCATTTTGTTTAGCTAAATTTCATTCTTATCGTTAGCCATGTTTGATAATAGTTTAACTATAAGTGCATTTATTACGTGAGCCTATATGCAGCCTATCTAAAGGACGAATCGGGAAAGAAAATGAATGGTATGCATATACACAGTAACTTGGCAATACCTTTGAGCATGAAAATATTATGATGATGATATATACAACACTTACAAGTGTATAGTGTATGTAAAAAAATCAAAACATATGCACTCGTATTTTTGATTTAGCTTTATTCCTTTTGGAATTCGCTTCATGGGATATAATAGAAAATAAATTAATGAATTAAAATGTCTTGCTTTACAAGAAAAAACTACAGATTATTTCATTATAAGAAGAGCCAGGATCTTCATAACAAAAACCAAATTTATATTTCTGAGTGCATCTTTATGTGTTATTACATTTAATATAAAAACAACTTAAAATTTAAGCAAAATTTGTTTATTTTGGTTCGCCTGTTCACTTTTTCAATGACCTCGCTGAATGCTATCTCATTAAGTTCATTATCATCTAAAATTTTACCTTGTGTCAGGCACAATACGACCGAAAAGGACTGAAGACCATAAACACATACAACCAAACCAAGCCATCTTGGATCGCCTCCTCAGCGCGTAATGATGTCTTACTCTATATGTATTAAAAACCCATCGTACTCGGTATAAGTGTTTTAGAGTCTATATCTTACTTTTTTACTTTCGAACAATTTACTCTAGTTTTTTTTTAAGATGTAGAATTACATTATTAGTTATAATGCAATCACAATTTGAGTACAATTTATATCTTGATTATGCTATGTTTTCCGTTTCTTTTATATTTTAAAGTCAATAGTTAATTCTTAAATGTTTGATCACTGACTATGTTTTCAGATTAAGAATGAAGAGGTCACATAAGTAAAATCAACATCATGTGCCAAAACCTATCGCTAAGAAAAGAGTTTTATTTTGCTTATGATTGATTATTATGTGTAAAATCAGTACAGAGAGAGAGAGAGAGAGAGAGAGCATTGTATGAAAGTGCTTACGTTTTATATGAAGATGACAGAATTCAGAACGCTTTGCAAGAAGAAATTATGTACGCAATTTTTTTTCATCAAATGTCATGAGTACGCAAGTGCCTTTTGGAGTAAAAGGAAACATCATTCCTGCAATTCTGAAACCTAAATCCTGTGCTTACCTTCACTCTGTTACTTTACAATAGGCGCTTAGAGGTCACGTATTTCCCCCTCCACTGTAACGTTTAACTATGGCAACAACAGTTGAGAATGAACATCCCTTTTATTCCCCACTTCGTTTTATTTTCGTTAAGACTTCCAATAAAAACAAAATTTTGAGTTTCACGATCAGCGGGTTTTTTTTTTTTTTTTTTTTTTTTTACATACTTTCATTTTCAAAAAAAAAAATTATCATTTTGAAAAATGAAACACGTCGTATACATTGTTTCTTAAAATAGACATTACATTCAACACAAAGCATGTCCAAACGCAAATGAATTCAAATCTCAACCGAAATGTTGAAAATAAATGCAATGTCAATGGTACGTTAGTTGCTACCATGGAAACCGATAGAAGAGAAACGAAAATGAGTGACCTTGACCAACACCTCCTAAATACTAAAAGGCCTCGGCGCTGAAATGAGAAATGCTTGTGACGATACACGTAGTAGGGACTGTCAACCGGCTTGAATACGTCAGTTAGATAAGGATTCGCCTTTCATTAAATATTTTAATGGATGAATTAAAAAAAAATTCGGTATTTTCTCCGAAATTCAAGTTTTTAACGTAGTCGGATACCTTAAGCTTTTTCTGAACAACTAAAATCCAATACAGTATTGTAATTTATTTTAAATTTTTAAAGATAATTTAATGCATTTTGTACGTCAAAATAAAAAAAAAATACTTTTGAAAAGTATTGGAAACTTTTGAATTTATTTAAAAAGCTTCCTGTAATTTTCAAAACATACTTTTTTTTATTCTGTCCAGTTCTCTCTTTAACTTTTACACTTCGGAGAAATCATGTATAAAATATTTTTCACCTTATTTCTTTGAATATATAATAAATTTATAGAATAACAGAAATTCATGAAGAATTTTAGTGTTGTACAATACATACTTCTTTGATGAATTTTTAATTATTTTAGTTATGTATTTATTTTTCCATTTTACCATAATGTATGCATAAATTTATTTATGAATGTATTTACTTGTATGTATATATTCTCCGAAATCATCACTCAATTTTTCAATGTAAAAATTAATTTAATGCATTAAAAATTATATATATATTCTTCAAACATTAATCTTCAAATACGAGACGTTTTGAGATTTTTTTTTCAGCACGTGTTTGCTTAGATCTAACATTTGAAGATGCCGAGACGATGGCTAAAAGGGCGTATTGCTATTTTCTATCTTATTATTAAAGAAGAAGAAAGAACCGTGCTCTCTCGGCGAAGATACTTTGTCTCGCCGCTCACCCGCTCTCCCTCCACGTCATGATTTGCGCCTTTTGCCGATTGAATGATATTGCTCGGAGGCGAATTACGTAATCGCGCCTCCAGTCGATTGGTTGACTGCGGCACAACTATACTTCATGGGTCTGGAGAGGAAACTGGATGAAACTGGATCGCTACAGAGTATGCCCACAGAGATGAAGTCACGATTACATGCACACAAAATTTACAATGCAAGGTGATTGAAAAAAGCAAATTTTGTTACATTATGCAGAATTGACACAGAAGCACTTACTGATAATAGTGAGGCATGCAAAAGGAAAATAATATATTCAAATTTGAAAATAATGCATGCAAAATTGAAAATAGATGCAAAATAATTCAGTATAATATATATAAATTAATAGAAAATAATATAGATGCCAATGCAAAATTTCCATAAGATAATATATCAAGTTGCATTTAAACAATGTAGTCAGTTACTAGATACTTAGGGAATCTGACCTTACGGCCGCATCTAGTGGTGGTCTGTTTTACAGGATTTGATGGAGCATTTGGTGACTGCTCAATACTTGTCTGAGGTTCAGAATTATTAGTATTAATATCCTATGCGAGAAGAAAAGCAAATTTAACGCGGTCAATGGAAACAGTGTTTTGCTTGCCATTTAAATCTATTATGAAATTCTTGTCGGTATGGTTAATGACCAAATGGGGTCCTGTTTAATGTGGGGCAAATGGAGGATTAACTTTGTCAGATCTTAGAAAAATATGTGAACAAGTTTTTAATGAGGGGATGACATAAATTTTTGAACAGTCATGATGGGCAGTAGAAACAGGATTTAAGGATCTCATTGCCAGAATTAAATTAGTGATATAGGTGGAGTTGGATCTTGTACCATAAATAAGTTGTGAACCGGTAGTCTTAATGTCCTACTTGAGCGCTGTGCGCAAACCAAGAAGTACAATGTTAAGCATTTCGATCCATTAATTTGGTTATGTGCTTTAAGAGCACTTTTGAGATGACAATGAAGGCGTTCAACAATTCTGCTCGCGATTTCAAAATACATATTGCGATTGTATGCACATCAGCCGGATTGATTGGAATTTGATGGTAAGCTTTGACAAGGACAATATGACTAAACATTTATTTACCATGTAATTATGCAGTGAAATCCTCGATACAAGGTATAGGATACTTTTCTTCGATTATTTATGCATTAAGTGAACGATAATCACCAACAGGTCTCCAATTAACAGAACCCTTTTTTGGCACCATGTGGAAAGGAGAAGCAAATGCACTTTTTGATGATCTAATGATTCAGCTCAATCATGCGTAGAAATTCTTCCTTTGCAACTTTAAGCCTGTCAGGAGCCAATCTCCTGGGTTTAGCTGCGACTGGAAGAACCTTGGTGTTTATGTAATGGACAGTATTATGTTTGATAGGTTGGTTAGGATTAGTAATTTTGTCAGCTCAGGAAATTGTAATAATATCTTACCAAAAATATTATTAATACAAACAGATTTAATTGAAAAAATAGAACATGTATCTATTTTGGCAGGGACTTTTATATTAGTTACTGAATCGATTAAACTTTTACGCCTTAAATCTGGAGCCAAAGAAAATGCATACAGGAAATCAGCACCTATTATTGGGCAAGAAGCATTACAGATATAAAAATAATGGGTAAATTTCTTCTTAATCCCAGATTAACAATAACAGATTTACGTCCGTAAACATTAATTTTAGCACCTGCTACACGAAAAGTTTCTTTCTCTTTCTCTCTGCGAGAGATTAGAGATTATACTAGGGGAAGAGTACGTTCCCACTACTCCTCTTGCTATGAACTTTCCTGGAAGAAGCAGGGCGAAATGCATTTCTTGGCATTTTCTCGGAACCGAAAGTGATAGTAACTCAGTTTCTCTGAGCGCGATTTGGATCGCGTACGACCGTTTCGTGCATTCCTTGGAATGCTGCGGAATCTTCGAAGATCTGCAACTTCTCTTCGTAAAGCTTTTACTTTGTCGCAAAGAGGTTCTGTTGCGGAATGGTGATTTAGCACAGAAGAAGAATTCTCACTGACGGAAGTAACGAAACTAACACTAAAAGAGTTTGAATTTATTTCGAAAATTCTATCGGCCACCGCAGCTGCCTTGTATAAGGAAATAGGAGAAATCGTCGCAAATATTATTTGGACTGGTATAGGCATCGCTTGATTAAATAGCTAAAACAACTAGGAGTCATCGATATTGTGATTCTCAGCCAGTGTTGCGTCATGATCAAACTCCATGAGAGGTAAGTTTCTCTGTTGGAGAGTGGCAACAGAGGTAAGAGAGGAAAAAGCTATAACGGTTGTGTTTTGGAAAAGATGATGGCGAAAAAGAGTGTTTAATGTTTGTGCTGTGCAGTTTTGATTTAAATATAAGTTTTTGATGTTTCCTACAATGTTGTCATCTATAAACAAAACTGCCTACATTCATTTTCACAGTAAATCCTAATAGGAACTACAGCCAGCTTCTTCATTGCTCAGAGCAATTCACTCGACTTACAAATTCATTTAGCTAAAAGGCGCCGTAAAAGGCGTAAAAAAATTTTCATTAGCTAAAAGGCACCGTATTTCAGCTGTCTTGCTCTCCGAAAATCGAGAGATTTTCTGTTGTTTTAGTTCGGCGTAAGGATCGGCGCTGTCCGGTTGCATTATTACAACGACCACCACTGTTGCTATTTAGGGTGGGAGGTAAGCCAAGACATAGTTTTATTTAGTCTTGCTCTCTTTCACAGGTTTGGGTGACACTAAGTCGAAGGTGGCTTTCAACATGTGCAACCATAGATTTCGGTTCGGCTTGATGAATGGCGGTATTACGACGGCAGCCAATTCTGATGTAGCCATTTTTTTAAACGGGAATAGGCTGAAAGTGAAAGTCGACTAGTATAGTTGCATGTAATTACAGATCATCAATGAAGAAGATGATAAGGGCTAAAAGGGCGCTATCTTCCATCTTAACATGTTATGATTGAAGAAGAATTAATGGTCGTATAAAAAAAGGTTTTATTCGCACTTAGGTTTTATCCGCACAGTCTATCCGATCTCCCTCCAGACAACACATCATGATTTGCGGCTTGCGGCGATTGGATGACATCGCGCAAAGACAAACTACGTAATCGTACCTCCAGCCAATTAGTTGACTGCAACACGACTATACGTCATGCGTCTGGAGAGGAAACAGGATAGCTACACATTTTATAAGATTTAATTGTTTCTTCGATGAGCTGTCTAAATGTTAATATATTTTGAGCATCAAATCGTGCTCAGAAAAAAAAATTAGCTAAATGGCTTAAAATTACCAAGATAAAAATTTGTAATAATGAAGTATAGTCAAACTGTTAATACTATAAGTTATTTTATGAGACAAAATATTCCGATATGTTTTTGTGATCCCAGCAAAATGGAGAAGACCATTTTCCCTAAAATTTATAAGAACCAGAATCCAAAACGATTCTACTTCCCCTTCTTTCAAGATAACATATGCAAAGAGGTTATTATGAATTCAAAGATTCTGAGTCGTGATTATGTGCGCTATTTTATACTATTTCGACTGCTTACAATTTCTATTCCATTTAGTTATATAAGAATGATTAGGATTTATGAATACGATTCGATTAATTTTATTCACTTAACTTAAATATATCTTAACTCTAATATACATAAGTCACGGTTCATTCACAAACAGATATTTTAAAATTAAATAACGTCATAGCTAAGTTCCAAAAGATTAGCTGAAATGAAATACGCGTAAGAACCCCGATACACATTTAGCTGAAGGCAATTATACACAGAACAAGCTCAGGTTGTATAATTGTTTGGACGACAACATAGCGTGATAAAATAAACAAATGTAAGAAATCAAACTATTTTTCAGCACGTGCCTCTCGTCTATCATTTGACTCTTGTGCCATAATTCAATTTAATATATTAAGGTTTAAGAGACAGAAAAACAATTTAAGAAAATTCCAGATTAAACTATCGAAATTATTTATTATCAATACCTAATAATCTAAAGACACTCTCCGACTTTCCATCCTAGTTAATTCTAATTATAATTTTTTTAAAAAAAAAATTCTCTTACCTAGACCTTTGTTCTTATCGTCTGAACAATTTTTGATAGTAAACGCATCCAATTCCTAGGATCCTCACAATACTCTAGTTATTAATTCTTGGTTTCTTCCACTCAATCAGGTTGCTATCCTCAGACTCTACATATCTTCTCATTTCCCCTTTACTTATAAATCATTATATCCGAATCACTTCACTTTATTTCGACCTGCACCTAATTAACATAATCACGTTTCATTTTGGTTGGGAAGAAATTGTTATTTTATGCAATTAAGCTCAATACAAGTACTCGAGTTTTACGAAGAGAAAATCGCGAACAGTCCAACGTCATAAGCATATAGATGGCAAGTAACAACAATAATGTGAAAAATGTAAAAGCATTCCATTTATGCAAATTGTAAAAGATTTTGCAATTTTTTAACATCGGGCAACATAACTTGAGACGCTTTTTGGAGGATGCCTTAACGTCTAATGAGTTTTATAGTAAAAAAATACAGTATATGCGCTCCTCAAGGCCTATTTTTAAATGTTCATTTCTCCTCTTCACTCTTCCTATTGCATCTATATATCAAACTAAAAGGGTCCGCGGTAGCCTAGTAATCAAGGTCGTGGACTCGCGGGTGGAGGTTTTCGTTCAGTCGCGGGTTCGATCCTTGGCCGCCAATGACCCGCCGTGTAGCCGGGGCTGATGCACGTTAAATCATTTCGAGGTTCAAAGTCCTCCCGTTGGAGTGGTGTGGATGTTAGGAGAAGGGGTGCCAGCTCAGGTGTCATCCTCGTCACTTGACCGTGGTTCAAATTTACGAGATTCGTCACCAATAGCCCTCGTGTTGCTTCTAGTGCGACGTTAATAAAAACTAAACTAAAAATATCAAACTAAAAACATATAGTTCAGTTCAGTTCTTGGCCTTCATAGCACAAATATTTAGTCGGAAAATAAACTGGACTTCCTCGAAAAAATAGAACAGAAGAAAATCTTGATTAAATTAATCTTAACAAACTATCCGCATGGAAAATTCGAAAAACAAATAAACACCTGGAGTGTTTTGTATTTTAAACAGGTAAGATCCTCAATTTCATCTACTGTAAATTTTCGAGAGATTGTACGGCTCCTATAAGCACAAGTGCCCCTTAATAATTGCCAAGCAGTGAAACATGTTAATTTTAAAATGAAAATAACGTGTTTTTAAATGTTAAACAAAATTAGAAATTATTGCACTGGATTTTTTATGAAATAAACAACACAATAAAAGTATTGAAGGACCTGTGAATAAATTACATCCATTCAAATTAACATTAAGCACACGCAAAATATTTTTTCGTCAGTGTGTCCTTATCTAAATATATCGTTTTATGAAAAATTTAGTTTTGTCTTTCATCTTCTTTTTAAACTTCATAAGCACAGTCATACGTATTTCCCTTCAGTTGGGCATTTCTATGACATTGTTTGATTCGAGTGAGTGACAGTGGAGTTTTATGGTGCAAGAGCCAAAGCAGGCTATGCTACGCCATTGTTTCATTCGAAAGCCACAACTTGTGAATTATGTGAATCAGCTTTGATATGTGTAAATTGAAGTGTAGTGAATAGAACATAGAAGAAGGAGTATAAGAAGAGAGAGAGATCAAAAGGATTTATGCTCGGCAAAGGAGATAATCTACTTAATAAACCGTACCATATCTAGGAATCAAATAGAGCTCTAGTTATAAACATAAAACACACAACCCAGATGCAGACCAGATTACAACCACTTTCCTCAAAAATTTGAAAAACAATCAACATACCGTTGTTTTAAATTATTTTCAACACTTATTTGAGAATTCAAAGGTTCCTCAGTCTTGGAAGCATGCAATCGTTCTTCCAATTCCTAAGCTCTGCTAAGATAAAATATCGTCATGTAGACCAATAGCTTTTGTTTCCTCAAAAATACTTGAAAGAATTTCGCATCTCTTACACAATAGAACGGAAACTTCATTCACATTTTTATGGGTTTATTTCGTTTATAGACAGTGTTACACATCTTTTACAAAATGCAAAAGAAATTATTCGTGGGAATTAGCTTAGACATCAAGAGTGCATAGGATTCAGTGTATTTAGATGGCCTTATTTATAAATGTCTTCAAATGGGTATCGCATGTAAAATAGAACTTTGGATATGTAATTTTCTATCACACAATTCATTTCAAATCCGATGGAGAGTTTGTCAATTATTGAGAAAAATAATTTTGAAGCGGGTTCCTCAGTAATAATACGGGGGTTGTCTCCTCCATATGATTTACAATATATATGTACAATTTATATGAAACAATAGGTACAGGATTTGAGTGCTCGTGAATGCGGATGACATTTTTATTAATTCCTCACATCAGAACCTCAATACTATCCATAAAAAGTTGCAAAGTAATACGGAAAGAGTCACAAGATTATGCAAATACTGGAAACTTATCTCAAGCCAAGGCAAAAGTACAATATCAAAACTTTAAAATAAAATAATTCAAATATATTCTAATATAATGTTTGCAAGATTTCCACTCCCTTGGCAATTCTCTGTTTAATATTTGGGAGTATATTTTTGCAAGCGGAAACAAAATATATTTGTAATGAATCTAATGAAAAATAAAGACTTGAGAAAAATTAAAGGCCTTAAAGGTATAAGCATATTATGGTTGGAGAGCTGAAGATTTGATAAAAAAAACATACAATAGCATTTGCAGTACCTTGCATTATACTTGTCATGTTATAAATAAATGGTCGAATAATAAGTTCAAATCTTTCAATATAATGCAAGCCAAAGCTCTCAGAATAGCTCTTCCACAATGAACATCAAACATTATCTTTTGAAAATTAGCTAAACACGAAATTCTCTCAGAGAAAATAAGATGGTTAGGAAATGCATTTTTTATCACTCAAATATCAAACAGTAACTTTTTTCTTATGCACCTCAATAGCTCTGGACAATGAATCCAAAATTACTAGAAGGGGACAAAAACAACATAATTTTTTTTACGCTTTAAACGTTAAAGGAGAATAGATTGAGTCAATCTCTATATTTATATATTTCACGGTGTTTCCGTATGATATTTATACCGATGTATTTGGATATGAAGATAAAAAATTATCAAACTCCATTATAGGAGGACTCTTAGATGAAATAGTGAACTGTAGCGAAGTTAATAATTAACTTTCAGAGATAAAACGCCAAAATCGGCTAGCTGGAATACCAGAGATTTGAACGTTTTTTAGACGAAACGAGACGGGTCTCGATGCGTAGATAATCGGTTTGATAACCTTGAAGATGGTGTAAAATAATTGTGTTACTATCAGTCTGTGTATCTATGTAATTTAAGTTTATTGTGATGTGTTTTGTTACAAAAGTTAAATAAACGACAGTGTCGTTTAGCACTGATTCTTATCTGCTTTATCCAAGACTCTTAGCAAACTTTGATGGCAGCCGTGGTATGATGAAAAATAGTGCTTTGGATGTTTTTAAACAACGTAAAGAGGTAAGTACTCGTTTCTATCTGAGAGTGCATTGTATGTATTCTAAATTTAATCTCAATTTTTGTATTAAATTCCGAGAAAAAATTTTAAATAATGAAAGAATCCATGATTCATTTTTTGTATTAAATTTTGGATTGATTATTAAAAAAGTTACACTAACCCCAAATGGTTTCGTTAGTTTTTTAAATTGGTTAAAAAGAAAAATAAGTTATTTGGATAAAAAACGAAACAAAATCTTATGTTATCCAGTTAAATTGAAAGTATAAAGATTTTTTTAAAGTTTTGTTTTAGTTAGAGTATTCTGATTTAACGAAAGTGAAAATATAATTGTTTCAGTTTTAGTTATTGTAATATGATTTTAAAACACATATTTAGTCACAAAATTGAAATATAATGTTTTAATGTATAGCAAAATCCGTATTGTTATAAATATTAAGAATTTTGAAACATTGTCGTAATCTGAAGAGAAGGAGTGACATCTGCGGGCGATGTAATTTGGTAATTCTCTACTAGTTCATGACACTTCCTCGATATCAATTGTCGAAAAAGTTACAAAACTGAAAATTAACATTCACCATTCACAGCAATGTTTGGAGCCACAGTGTGTTGATAGATACACCTTTATGATCAAAGAAAATAATCATGATCTTTCCTGCAGATTTGGTTTTTCGGAGGCGGAGAATCAGGGCGTTTCCATACACTTGTTGCAGATTTGGTAAGGAGATCAAAATAATGCACCAAGTTTCATACTTGTTATGAAACTTAGTCTTTAGAAAATTACAATCATTTTGAAGCATATGTTTCCATTCACATCATTGGTGAATTCTTGATTGCATTTGTTCCTCAGTAAGGTGATAAGGGACCCATCCGGAACAAAAACATGGCGAATCTTCAAATTGTTGTGTAGAATATAGAAATATCAACGTTTTCGAAATAATAATAGATGCCACTATCTCTTTACGTGACATTCGCCGATCTTCTTGTAAGAGTGTGCACACAGAGTTAACATTTCGAAAATTCACAACATTTTCTGGTCGGCCAGGCTTAAGAGTTTGTTCTGAAGACAAACGTCCTTTTTTAAACCACCATGACATCTAAAAATCATAGATTCACCAAAACATTTGTTTTTGTAAGCATCTGTCCTTAACTTAACTGTTCCTGGAGATTTTTTGCCCAAACGACAGCAAAATGTTATGGCATAATATATTTCGGTGTTTAACTCTGTATCACTCACCTCCATTTCAGTAAAAAAAAAAGTAGTTTTTTAACAAGCACGAAAACAGAAAAATAAAATTGTCAGCTTTGTTTAGAATGAATATAAGCGTTCAGTTAACATTTTGATAAAATCACCTGCACTTTTATTTTTTAGTTTCTTGGTGTTGCCACTAAGTCTCAATTTTTATGGAATGCCCTTTGAAGAATTCAACTTTGTGCCTTGCAGTTTTCAGATTAGAGTACTTTTATGAGTTTTGATGATGTTAATGAATAATTTATAAGGTTTGAGAGAAAGCGTTTATATATATAATATAAAAATATAATATTTCTAGTCGGAAGAAAAATTTGGTTTCATTTTGATAAATAACGGCTGTATTCACCGTTAACTGGAATGGACTTTCTTAACTCGAAGTTAAGAAACCGTCGGTTTAAACTTCATTTCACCATTATGTTTTTAACTCTGGTTACGAAACTTCGAGTTTCCTAATATGCGGTTACTGATTGAATTGCAATGGTCGAAATAGACCTCGTGTCATCTCGATTGATTTGTTTACGTCTTGTATATCAATGTATACATCTTGTATATCAATTTTAATTAGATCAATATATTATCATATTTCTTACATTATTCAAAAATATATATTAGGCAGGGAATAATCATAGCATATATTTTTCTTTCATTTGTTTTGTTCTCGTTTAATTGTGTTATTAAAATATAGTTCGTTAAGCTAAGCCATTCTATGCTTCTTCTTCTTCTTTAAAATTATTTTTTGCTCTAAAAAGATATACTTTTAAACTTAATGATTATTGAGTTGTTTTCTCCTTTATGTTTTGATTAAACTTATTTTATATTTTTAAATAGAAAGTTTTTGTTTTGTGAATATTGTTATGTGTCATTAGATCATCGGTTGATTCTAACACATAAAAATAAATACTTTAGTATTTATTCTAGAATTGTAATTATTCTAAGCCGTCTGAAAATAAACAAGAAAAGTTAAAGAGTGTTAAATCATTTCTTATGTATGGTTTCCTTCGTATATAAACACTTTTTATCTATCATATACATTATTATGTTGCAAGATTTATATACTGATTTATGATTTAAAGAGTTGTAATTTTGTGTTTTGAATTATAATTTTTTATGTTTTTTTGCAAACAAAATCAATTTAATCTTAAATTGATAATAATGTTTTGAAAAGGAATCCTCAACATTTAAGTAAATGTATTAAATGATTCTAAGCTCCCGAAAAAGATATGTGAATATGTAAATTCCATATACAACTTCAAATTCATTTATTTTCTAGCATTAAGATTCTCTCAACATTTTTATCCTTTTCTTGTATAAAGTAATATTTTTTAATCAAATTCAATTTATACTCATACGTTTTAATATAAAATGAGATGCAGAAATTGAAATGTTGACTATGTGAATAACAAACACATACCAAAACTTACATTATTGATAATCAATATGATTTATAAAAAATATATTTAAAATTTTACTTTTTAAAATTGTACTCTTAATGGAAATGATACCATAAGGAAAAACATGATTTTGAGAAACAGAAAGACTTGCATTTATCTTACAATGTCCATTGAATATTAAATATTTAGCTCAGGAATTTAATGACTGAATTTGATTGATTGGAAAACAAATAATGTCTCACATATACAATAAAAATTCTAGATAATATGCTTGACTTATATTGCATGGTGAACATTTATAATTGTTTTTACAATTTAATGAATTATGTATAAATGTAGTGTTTGTGTCTTGTAACGAATAAAAAAGAAGTTAATTTATTATTTATTCTATGTGAATGATTGTGGAAGTTCATGTCATGGAATAAAATTAGAATATCCAGCAACAAACATTTATGTTTTTGTAACGTTTGGTTCTGAAATACACATTAAATTTGTGTTTAAATTAAAGCCATGTTTTTTAAGAAAAGTATATTCTGAAATATCTGTCTTTAAGCATCTGAAATTTACTTCATTTCGTTAATAATAATTTGGAAGAAAATTATTTTTGCCAACAATTTATTACGTGTGTATAATTTCTTACTTTATTATCGCCATATAGTATTAATGGAAGGAAAAATGAAGTACAACAATTCTTCGAAAATAGTAAAACTTTGATACGTAACTTAAATATAAACAAATATCTTAAAACAACAAGTTGTAAAAAATGAGTAATAATATCTCCGGCAATTAAAAAACAGTTTAAGTTGTTTTAACTTACACCTATGAAGTAAAAAAAAAAGAAATAGAATTCTTCTCCCAATCACTCCGTGTAGTTATCTATAATAAAGTGTAGCAAATTGTCCCAAAAGTACTGCCTTTTAAATATTATGGTGTTATTCTATGAAAATATTTAATATAGCTTACATTTGCTTTTATTTAAATTTTAGATCAAACTAAAATAACAATAGCCCAAACAATCATTATTTTTGTTGCATCCTGTAAAAAATAAACACACGCGATGGTACATATACGAAAATATTTATATATATGAAAATAAGTATTGACACGTATCTGCAATAATTCTTAAAAAGTTATCAGATCTTATATTTTTTCAAGAATTGAAGTCACGAAGTAAGTCACTAAATATATGAATGCAATGTAATATTACGAATAGTCTGCAACATATACATAAATAATTATTCATATATAAATCCTTTTCTAAACTGATCAATAGCAATTCTTAATGTATCTTTCACTACACAATATTAAAGTTCCATAGGTCATTTGCACAATAAGTACTCACTTAGTGGACTGTATTAATATATCTCTTTAATAATTCACAAAAGACACCTACACGTGGTGCCTTCACAGATAGCTCGTCTTACACTTCACTCGTATACACGATGAGCGCTTCCCGCTCTTGTCCCAGTTACGGTTAGAATCACAGTTACCAAACTCCTCATTTACAGGTGGCGCGGTGATAGCGCATGCAAGCGTTAACATACCGGCAACCATTGACATGTTTAAACATTCAATCATTGTATGTAAAACACTATTTCACAAATTACTCAAAATTTCACAATACATATTCAATAATTATCAGCAAACAAGCAAAAAGAACACTATTAAATTATATGAAAATCTCAGTTTAACACAGCACACAATTAATGAATATGGCAATACTTTCAAAGAAATTCACTAATAATATTTACAATTACAAGAAAAACACAGTTTTACATATATTATTTAGACACAGGTAATATACAAATTTTAGAGACAGATCTCTTAAATACACCAAATTGAGTTTTTATTTGAACTATATGAATTTTTTTTTATCATCTCCAAGGATACACCAATAATTTTACTTAATAGCCATTTAAGTGACAGCACCTACATGAAAATATGTAACATAAATATAATCAATAATTAATAAAGTCAATTTAAGATTTTTAGGCATAATAGCAGGATGTTTCTTAGAAAAAATATAACCTGAGTTACCCAAGCGTCCTCCAACTCTTAGGACTCCATCAGCATCTAAGAATGGATTTAGGGATTTTAACTTACTCTTTGGAAGAACACTCCTTTGTTGCTTGAGACACTTAATCTCAGCTGAAAAGTCCTCCTTTTGAACCATTTTAATTAAAACACTTTCTGCATGATTCAGTTCATTTACTTCAAGTGGCCCAGATACTCTATACAAAGGATTTTGTATATTATTTATGAACCTGAAAACATATCTAAAAATACGAAGAACAGTTATATAATTATTACTCAAATTAAGAATACTATGAATAAAATTATTGACAGTCACATTAAAAGCAGATAATTTTTCTTTAAACTCGTCACACTGACAGTTTTTAAGTTCTGCTTTCAATTCCTCACATTCTTTGGATACAGAGATTGTTTGCTTAGGATAAACACTGTTATGTAGAAACGTGGGACCTTTGAACCACATTCTGTTGTTGACCAATTTATCAGGGTCCACTCCCCGTGAAAGGATATCTGCTGGGTTCTGCTCAGATGACACATGACCCCACTGGTTTATGGATGTGTTCTCTTGAATGATGGCAACTCTGTTCTGCACAAATGTTTTAAGATCCATTGGATCCTTTTGGATCCATGAAAGCACTATCATGGAATCACTCCATAAGAATACTGTTGGTTCCAGTTTCATTGCAGCAAGGACTCTTTTCACTAACTTTGATAGTAAGACTGCAGCACACAATTCCAGCCTTGGGATTGTAAGGCTTTTCACAGGCGATACTCTAGATTTGCTAATCACCAGTCTAACCATAGTTTCACCAGTAGAGCTGTAAGACTTGCAATAAATCACTGCTCCATAGCAACGTTCTGAAGCATCAGAAAAACCATGGATTTCTATCTGGGTAGCTTTTTCAATCACAATTCGTCTCTCAATATCAATGTTATTGATGTTTTCTAACATAACCAAAAAGTTATGCCATTCTTGATACTCTGCAGTTGGAAGTGTGTCAGTCCAATCAATTTTTAAGCGCCATAGTTTCTGCATGAATATTTTAGCCTTAGATACAATTGGACCAAGCAGTCCCAAAGGATCAAATAATCTTGCAATAGTTGACAGCACACTCCTTTTTGTGTATGAAGTCCCAAGCTCCACCTTGACTCGAAAAGAAAAACAGTCTTCCACTGGTTTCCAGGACACTCCTAAGGTTTTGGTTTCACTTGGATTTGAGAAATTATAATTTCCATCGACACTTGGTGATAGTTCTGGATGGTTTGTGCACCATTTATGAAGTTGCATTCCAGCTTTTTGCATAATAACTATAAGTTGTTTTTGCAACTCTTGAGCCTCCTCTAAGGTTTGAGTTCCACATAGTACATCATCCGTGTAAAAATTGTCACGCAACACAGGTGATGCAATGGGAAAATTATTCTCTTCATCAATGGATAATTGTTTCAAAGTCCTCATTGCCAGATAAGGAGCACTCACAGTTCCATAAGTTACTGTAACTAACTCATAAGTTTTAGGTGACTCATTGGGCGTATCACTCCACAAAATTCTTTGAAGTTTGTGTTGACTGGGTTCTATGAGTATCATTCGATACATCATCTTCACGTCAGCTGTCAAAGCATACACATGCTTTCTAAACCCTATCATTATCGAAAATAAATCATCTTGGATGACTCCACCATTGTACTGTAACGAGTTCAGCGAATTACCATTAGTGGTCAATGTGGAACAGTTAAATGCAACGCGCAATTTTGTACTTGTATTCTCGGGTCTTAACACTCCATGATGTGTGGCATAGTACACTACATCGGGTTCTTTTTCTTCCACCACTTCTCTCATGTGGCCAAGTTTTAAATATTCACTCATGAAGCTTTTGTATAACGTTAAATATTCAGTGTCTCTGGATAAACGAGCCCACAGCGATTTGAGTCTTCTGAGAGCAATGTCCTTAGAATTTCCTAAACACGAAGGATTTTCTTTAAGGGGCATTGCGACAATATACTTCCCTTCTTCATTTCTCCGATGTGTACGAACAAAATGTTCCTCACAAATCGCGTGTTCATTACTTTTATATATTTCTGATTCGACACTTTCTATCTCCCAAAATTTCCTTAACGTTATATTTAAATCATCTTCTTGGATTAATCCGCAATGAACCTTAGTGTCACTAACTTGATCTACACTACCGCTAGCCACATAACCAAACACTGTATTTTCTAAGAGCAAACGTGAATTCTGCGTATATATTTGTCCAGGCATCAATAGTTCATAAAAAATTTCTGCTCCTAATAAAATATCTATTTTTCCTGGGACATTAAAATTATAATTAGCTAACGGAATTGAATCTGAAATTTCAACATTAACATCAAGCATTGTTTGGGGAATTAAATCAGTAATTTTCCGAACTATTAACATTTTTAATTCTTTGTGAAAACTTTTGTTTTTATTCGCTATAGTAGTTCTAACGCATCCACTCACATTCATTGAAGAATCATTTAAACACGAGATCAAAGTATTTATTTTTTCTTTTTTAAGTTGCAAACGATTAGCGCACTCTGAACTTATTAAACATGTTTGACTTCCAACATCTAACAGACACCTGGCTTCTTCCCAATCATCATTTTTATTTTTAATCAAAACTCTAACAGTACTCAATAAAACATTTTTTGTTTTGCTCTTTGCGAAACTGCTAACTACAATATTTTCATTGATTTCGCAGGAAGGGGGGGGGAAAACATTCATAAACTCTTCATTTTGACCTTCACGGGCAGACGTTTTTTGAGATTTTTTTATTTCTATTTTAGGGTTGTCGACGTTTCTCGAAAAATGAATCATTTTATGATGTGGTTTTCCACAAAAGCAATTTCTACTCGAACATCTTTTAACATAACATTCTGAAGCAAAACATTTAAAGCACAGATTATTTATTTTAAGTATTTCAATGCGATCTTGAACTGACAGCATCCTAAATCGCGGACACAAATATAACGCATGCTTCTCATTTTTACACATAACACATTTATAGTTTTTTATTTCTGAAATAAACACTTTTGAAATCCCTTTCTGATACCCTGAATTATATGGATTTTTTGTTTTATTTATTATCGGATATCTTTTACTTCCATTCATTGATGACTCATATTTAGATTTCTCTCTGGAAGAAAGATAAATATCAATTTCTCTCGCAAGTTGTTGCGGTTTAAAATACCCTTCACCCTCTTTTATTGCTATGTGCGTTTTCAGTTCTTTATCAAGGTCACTAAATATTTTATCCGAAACAATCAATTCACATAACGATTTAAAATCGCTTACTTTTCGCAATTGACAATAATATTCAAAATTAGCAGATAACCTCGACGCGAAATGTACAAAATTTTCATTGGGTAATTTTTGCGCATTGCGAAATTGATTTAAACTCTCTTGCGGGGTGGGTTGGTATTCTTTTAATATTACAGATTTAAGTTTTTCATAATTATTGATATCCTCCTCTTTCATATATAAAACATTAAATTTGATACCTTTTCTCCCAATATATTTAATAGTATTTCCGCTTTTAATTCTTCCGGCACATTTTTTGTTTTAAATGCTTTTTCTATTGATTGGAAGAAAAGATTATAATATTCTACTCGAGTAGGCACAGAAATCGTTAAAGTTTTTACACTTTTAATTAGATTTTCAGTGCTTCTGTTTAAGGTATCTATATCAGTTAACTTATCTTGACGAGTTTCTTTTTTAAGGTTTTCTAATTGTAATTCCTTTTCTAACTGAGCCAGTTTAATTTTCTCTGATTCTAATTTCATTATTTCTCTTTCTTTAATCGATTTCTTTTCCTCAATAACATAATCAACGATATTTTGAACGAATTCAATGTCATTAATATACAAATCACAATTTTCAATAATATTTCTTAAGTCTACAACTTAAGCTCCCTCAGGAATTATCAAACCTAATTCCTCAGCCACGAGGGCTAACTCGTCTTTTTTTAATTTCCTAATTATAGACATGGTTTTTTTTTAAATTTCAGCAAAGAAAACACAATAGAGAAATTTCTCTCACCTCAAAACTGGATCGATGTTTTGATTTAAAGCGGTCACTTCTGCACTGATGTGGCACTTTAATCCATAGAAAATATCACACACTTAATCCGTATCACAAACTGAAGACTATCACTCACTTCTATTCGCTAAACACAATATAACACTTAGAAACTTTTGTTTCATACCGGTACTTGCTCTCCGGCGATTCGGACCACATGAATCTTTCACTACACAATATTAAAGTTCCATAGGTCATTTGCACTATAAGTACTCACTTAGTGGACTGTATTAATATATCTCTTTAATAATTCACAAAAGACACCTGCACGTGGTGCCTTCACAGATAGCTCGTCTTACACTTCACTCGTATGCACGCGATGAGCGCTTCCCGCTCTTATCTCAGTTACAGTTAGAATCACAGTTACCAAACTCCTCATTTACAGGTGGCGCGGTGATAGCGCATGCAAGCGTTAACACTTAAGATATAATAGAATTTTTCTAAATATATTACAATATAACATTTCAAATTTACAAAGTTTTAAAATACAAATTTTTAAAGTATACCAGGTTTATTATTGTTTTTAACAGAATAAATATAAATACATATCCCAAGAGTTAAACTCCCTTCGTTATCATTTTCAAATTTTTTCTTGAGCATTCTGGTCTTGTTTTCTTATCCCTAATTCATGGTTTTTTTAACGGAAGCCCAAAAGCTCGATTTGTTGGAAATCTCCGAAGAACTAAGTGTTAAAGTAGGTTCATCTAGTAAAGTTGTGTTAATTAAGAACTTTGTTTTGAAAAGCGAGTTTTATAAAGAAGACGTAGTAAAAATTATATTAGATAGAGTTATCGAAGACAGAAAACAGCAGGAAAAATGAGATAGGACGAAGAAAGAGTTGGACAAGCAAAGAAAGAGTTAAACAAGAAAAGAGCGAAGATCGAATAGCTCGACAGGTCCAACAGCATGAACTGGAAATAAAAAAAATTGAAAATTTTCCAGAGGAAATCCAGATCAGAAGAATGAATCGGAAAAAAAAAGAGTTGAACTCAGACACAGAATTCAGCTAACGCAGATTACACCCAAGTACGAAGAAATGGAATTCTATCTAATCAACTTTGAGAGAAGAGCAGAAATTGCTCAGGTGCTGAAGAAGGACAGAATAGCGTACCTATTGGCTGTTTTACCGACAAGTGCGTTATCCAGTCCTTCTGTACCAAATATGCTAGCCAAAGAATCACCAAATAATGCTAATAACTACCATTTTGTTAAAAGCCTTATCCTGAAGAGACAATAACGAGAAATTAAAGAACAGGGAGAAATTAAAACAATATTTTTGTAGATATTATCAGACACAATATTTTGTAGATATTATAAGACTTGGAGAAATTATGATCAAAAGTGTTCTAGTTATTTCACCGAATGGATCACAAAGCGGAAAATTGAAACCTTCCAGAAACTCACAGATCTAATTGTGACTGAGAAGCCGAAATTTCGAGTCTTTTTTGATGTTAGAGAGCATTATATGGAAGACTGGCTGAAATTTACAACTCCTTTCGACATTGCTAAAACGTTAGACTATTATGAAAGCATTAGGGAAAGCTTCAAAAAGAAGGATCCGCCAAAATGAAACTTTATTAATTTTCAACGCCAAAATGGGAACCACCATAATTTTAAGTTCAAAAAGAATACCAAAGATTTCAAGCCAAAGTTTCTAGTAAAATCCAAAACACCTTCCTACAACACATAGAGTCAAAGGATTCGAGAGAAGAAAAACTCCACTTTACTATGAATGTGGCTCCAGAAATCATCTTAGACCTCAGTGCGATAAACTAAAGAAGACTCCAGAGTCTATTTTACATATCGTGAATCTGAAATGAAGCCTCTCAATGCATAAAATACTTTCCTTTTGCCTGTTAGAAAGTCACCAGAATGTCTTTATGTAAAGTGATTAACGGAGGCAACGCAGTGCTTGATGGGAAAGCGAAAAGAGTTTTTAATCAGTTCTATTCTGGTTTTGTCAATTACATGGTGCTATCTAATAAAGTTAATAAATGCATGTTCTGTGTGGATTTGCTTCCCCCCTTGAGTTTTGACCTCAAACCCTTCATTTTAGGATTCTGAGTAATATCGAGTAGAAATTACGGTTGTATTTGAGAAATCGTGATTGATAAAAGTTTTGAAAGGTAAAGGTAAATTGTAAAAGAAAAGTTAAGATAATTGTAAAGGTAAAGGAAAGGTTTATTGGTATAGTAAATTGAGTCGAGATAAAAAAAAATTTAAGATACCAGCGCAACTGTTGATTTGATACGCAACAAGTATGTGAAACCTCATATGTATACTAATGAAAAGGTGAGGTTAAGAGCTCCATTAGAAGAGACATTAGTATGCTTGTATTTTGTAGAAGATGTGTTGGAATGTGAAATAGGACGTATAATAACCGATGCAGCTGTTCTAAAAGATTCCTCAGATCAAGGCAGATATTTGTTAGGAAACAAGACTTCTGCTCGGTTCCAATATTGCCAAACGAAAGAATATGTGCGAGGCGTATGTTAAATACCATGCAAACTCTAGTTTAGAAGAAGATTTTAGATATGAAGAATGATGATCATAGTCTATCCATTGAAGAAATGACAAAGATTTGAATGAAAATCTAACCGAAGATGAAAAAGAAAGATAAGGAAAAAAAAATTCTGCCTATGGTAGACGAAACCTCAGTGGAAAATGTCATAGAAACCCCTCCCAAAAATTTGTACCTCAACAATATAAAAGTGAAGAACTAAAACCACTTATAGGAGAAGCTAAAAAATTACTTCTAAAACAAACAAAGATGTTTTAGAAAAAATATCCTGTTTCTTAAGAAACGAGACAATATTGGTACTGAAAGGAATGCCATGAAGGTGCGGCAGCCCATTTAAGTTTTGGATAAACTAAAGATTCTTTATTTACGACCTTGTTTTGGTCTTGCTGCAATGACATAGAAAATTTTGTCACAACTTGTGATTACTGTCAAATAGACGAAGTATCTTGAGATCAGAAAAAAGTGCCTTCAAAATATGTTCCTGTTATTTTGGAAATCTTTACTAAAATAAATGTGGACACTTATGGACCTTTGCCTGTCAGCATTTCAGGAAACAAATGCATTATAATTGTTAAATGTTTATCCTCTAAATATCCTGATGTAATTCCTACTCCAAATTTGAGTTCTACAACCATCGTAGATGTATTACCATAAATTTTCAGTCAATTTGATTTCACGAAAGAATTTCAAACCGACCAAGGAATGTCCTTCATGACTGTACTTGGAGACAAATGAATGAAATCGTATCATTTTTTGGAGGGAGAAATGAAGATCTTGTTGTTTGCTAGTACAGGTAATATTGGCCATTGCTAAAGCACTGAAAATGTGATCAAAAATGTCTTGGGGAAAAATTCACAAAATAGTGACTTTTTTTTCAGGGGGGGGGTGAAGTATAATCTAGGGTAATCTATCCATCAGACATTACTGAATAAACATCCCTTTCAATATTCCTTTCTGAAATGTACCTTTCAAAGCCAGTGTAGCTGGCCATCCATGGTATTAACAGGGATGGGTAAACTACGGCTTGCCTGAAGGTTCTTTCCGGTCCATTCGCAAAAAAAATATTTTTAATATATATTTACGATATTACTATACAGTATATAATATTATGTATTAAATATTACTATAGATCAATATATATTGCATAGAGCTCGAGCCAAAACAGAAAGGGATGTCATACGATCGACGAAGTAAACGAGTTCATATAAAAGATACCAGTTATCACAAGAAGAGAGTCAACAGTATCCAGAAAGCAGCTACATATGTAAATTACATTGCAGCTTACAATATCGCAAAAAATAATAAATCTCTCAGTGATGGTTGGTTCGCTAAACAATGCATACTCCCAGTTCCTGAAGTTTGATATCCAGACAAGAAAAATGGATTCGGATTATCTCGAAAAACGGCGACTTCTAGATCGAAGCCATCAGTAAAATTCTGACATCACAGCTACAGACAAAGATTGATCAATATAAACTCTGATCTATAATTATGGATGAAAGCACTGGTATATGTGATGATGCTCAATTAGTATAATTTATAAAAGGTGTTGATAAGAACTTTGAAATTACGGAGGAACTGGTACGCGTAAGAGGTAGTTAAAGGGAACTACAACGGAATGTTCGTGTATTTTCTGGAAGGGCTTTCAGCTTTGAAAGTATTTATAACAAGCATAAATAATATTACATTCTAAGGAACACCAAATAAAACAGTAAAATATCTGTATTTCATGGACTCTTTATTCAAAACTGTTCCGAGAACATATATTGTCTTCCTAGGTTATGTTATATATCAACATCCCTGTTGTACATCTGAATTGAATGTGAAACCTGTGTTTGAAGTAATCGCGATGCTTAAAAATACTATTCGATCCCGTGGATATATTCACAGGCAATTTCGAGGTTTTCTTCAGTCCACGCAATATAAAACTCTGAAGCGCTATATTGCACAAAGTATGGTGGCTTAGTGCAATATGTGTTTTCGAACGAGTTTGGCAACTGAAAGTGACATTATGCCATTCTTCCACGAGAAAAAGAGTGCATTGTTTCTGCGAAGTGTGCAATGTTGAAAGATACACAGTAAGATTTTCAGACATTGCATTTTTCACAAATCTTCTTTACCATATGAACTAACTATATGTCAAAATGCAAGCAAAATATCTATTTATCTCGAAAATATCGGCCCCATCTCCGAGATTCTAACCTGAAAGAATGTTTCCTGAGTCGGTAGCAAACAACAATTTGTCTCATTCTCTGAAGTTCAGTTCAATTTACTCAGTAAATGAAGACAAGCTTATGAGTTATAAATATAACCTGAGAAAACCGAATTTTGCGTTTCAACGCAGATTTCAATGTCATTCAAACAGAATTGGGTATTTTCACCAAGCCTTTCAACGTAAACTGTAAACAATAAGGCCGGATATTCAGCTTGAATTAATTGCGTGACAATCTAACAATCATTTCAAGCAATTGTTTCTCAATGTTCCAAAATTAGAGTTTTACAAATCGTTATCGAAAACAAGTTGCCTAAATTTAATAATTTACACCTAGAAAATTAGCGTTATGTTTACCTTAAGGTATCCGCCTACCTTCCAAGAGTATTTTTTTTAAATAATTGAAAAAATAATTTTTTATATGCATTATATTATAAATTATGGCTAAAAACTTAAAATACAATGTAAAATTTGCATAAATTAATAATTGTTTTAATATTTCAGCTCAAAAAATACATAAAATAGCAGTAAAATGGCACTTGTGCTAAACACCAAAACTGAAATTTAAATAGAGATATTTCAATTCTGTAAATTCTATTATGATGAATTGAATCTAATTTAGGATTTGTGTCTCTCTCACAATTAAAACCCTGAAAATTAAATATTTATAGGAAGCCGTACTTTAACATACAGAAAAAACGTACAAATTTGAGATAAGTTATGACTTTTATCATCAATAAAATACAAAGTAATCGCATTATAATAATAGGAGAGGTTCAAGTCCTGAATTCCCTTTTATAGATTATTCCATGAAAGTTTCATAACATTATATACATAAAGGTTTTCAATACGATGTTTTGCGCTGAAGCAAAATATGAAAATCTTGATTTTGAGAAAAAGCTGAAAATACATTTCAACCCAGAAATTTGCCTAGTTAAATAAACATTTAACATTAAAAGGCCCATGATTTGTAAAGTTCACTATCTATATTACTTAAATAAGTAACTTTTTCTTCCTGGTGGCCTTTAAAACTTTCCTACGCTTACATTTAACAGGTGTTGTGTAACACTTCGATTCCCTGATTCGATTGTAATCCAACTTTTTGTATCCCTTTACAGTGAAGTAGCCTGGATTTTCAAGGTTCAGCTTATTTAAGACTTTTAAGCAGCCTTGATTAAATTGTATAATTGTAATGTCGTTAAATTGTATAATTGCATCATATGCACCCAATTTCACAGTTTTCAAACAAACAAAAATTTCCTTTAGTACTCTTTATCATATTACACCATTAAAATAATCTTTTGCAGTTTGGGTCTTAGGAAATTCATCTTGCATGTTGGAAGATATTTTGATGGCGATAGTACGTAAAATATCAATGAAAAACAAACATTAAAGTTCAATTTCCGGTAGCAGAATGCTACTTCCAGTTCTAAAATTTGACACAGACTATTATTAAAATGCCTATAACTCAAGTTCCATGTAAGATAGAAACAAAATTGAAGCTGTTCTAGAAAGCTAAGAAATCCGGCTTTAATAATAGACCATAAATATAAAAAAATTCGAATTTTTGATAGAAAATCTCGTTTTAAAGTTAGGCGGATACCTTAACTTGTTTATGTGAACAAGTGTATGCTATTATTACCTTAGAAAGGATTCTATTGGAAATAGACTGATAAGATGACCATTTAGCATCACTTCTCAGATTTTTTTTTTGCATCGCAATTCGAACCTGAATTTAAGGAATTTTTAAAAATACACAGTTCCAATTTCATTCATCACATTAATATCTGTATTATAATATTTGTATAATCTTTTTAAAGTTTAAGAATAAATTACATTAACCCGCTAAACATTTTAACTCATTCTCAAATATGCTTGCCCATTGGTACATTGCAAGTGATGTTTGCACAGAACACATAAATTATTGGTCTTATTAATCACAAAATGTTTTGTAAAGTTTTGATTAACTTTTGGTTTCGGTAAAGGTAGAAGAACTCCATGCAAATTCTCTAAAACTTGAGAACTGTTTTTCAGGAATTCTGCAACAGTATCCTAGCTAGGTAATGCAGTAGACATTAAACTCAGTTCTAACTGTTACGTATAACTTTTTCTAATTTTTGCACAACAATGTTTATCATATTTTGTTGTGTAAATTCAATGGGATCCAGTTTTATTTATTTTAAAACCTTCAAATTTTTAATTTATTACAACGAGAAAATAACTTAAGTGTTTAGAAGATTCCATAATCATCTTTCCAATGTTCAAACTATTTAAAATATGCGTACATATATTATTAAACATTTATTTTCAAATCTTTCACTTAATACATTAATGAAAGATTGAATATCTTCGGGTGTATCAAACTGTTTGGTATTTCCTTTAAACGCCAAAAGTATAAAACAATTCCTAGATATCATTTAAAGAGAAAATTATTGGTAATAACATTATCAAATGTTGAATTAAAATTGTACCAACTTTCAATATGACAACAAAAATACAGGTAACTTAATATTTGGTTAAAGAATTAACATTAACATGATCAGCAATGTTAAATAGCGAAGAATCGTTTAATTCAAATAGAATTTCTTTTGTAAGTTTACCTTTATATCTCCCAAGCTTTCTTCTATATTTTATCAAATTACGAATCCATTTCTTCAAGATGGTTCAAGTTATATTTGTAATTTAGTTATTCAACTTTTATAATTACCACCAAAACTATTCAACGTCTTTCGACATTCTTCAATGGCGGTCTTCTTTTCAGCGTTCATTTTCAATGAGAGTTCAAACAAACGATACTTAAAAGTTCTTCAGTTACGAATAATTTAAAGCCTTTATCTTCATCTCGAAGGGCCAAATTATGTTGTTCTATTTTTAAGTAGGTTGTGACAGTAAGTTAAACAAACTATTCGAAAACAGATTTAATTTTATTGCAAGGTGTCGAAACCCTGTAATTCTAAAAAATAACCTCTGGAAAAACGAGTTAAATGATTTATATGAATTTTAAGTAATCGTCAAGCTAAGCACTTGACAATAGTTATTTGGTGCAGCAGGCATAAACAAACACCATCAAGCAAAACGGGAGGTTCATTCACTATTTATTTTGAAATTGACGATGAAATCAAAGCAAAAAAAAATTATTACAAAAGGAAGTGAAGAAAGGTGTTCATAAAATTCTTACTATTTTTACATGTAATATATTTTTAAACAAAGATAGAATGGCTGAAAAAGACAAGACAACGTCACAAAATTGCCGAAATTACAAAACAACAAAAAGAAGCGAAGAAATAAAACTAACCATTATTTTTTTTCTCAGAACTAGTTAAAAATGTTTTTAAGGGCACGTGATTTTTACTTGGTTCTTAATTTGTAAAGCATACGTATAAATTGCAGTTGTAAAACAATTTCAATGTGAAAATTAAAGATGACAAATTATGATTTTCAACGGGTCAGTTGATGGCATACGTCACTCCGAAATCCTCAAAAAAAAAAAAAAAATATCAACGCTTGCTTTCTTCACAAGTGCTTTAACTCATTGAATATACTGCAAATAAACAAAAAGGACTGAGTAAACTAAATCTTATTCTAATTCGGAAAAAATAACATCTTGGGATCAATTGTAGTTTTAATTTCTTTGCAAATTGCGGAACTTTTTTTATTCAGCATTTTATCATCATCGGTCAAACGCTTACACACCAAACTCCATATATATCTATTCCTCCTAGTTTCATGCATCAAAAACAGCATTTCGAAGTTTTTACGTTGAAACTAATCAAATTATTATTCTGTTTTTTAATTACGAATACCATAGAAAACTCTTAATATTAAAGAAATGGGGTTTTTTTCCGAGAAGCTTATCTTTTGAAAAGGTTTAAAAAAATGTAATTGTTTTAAAATCCTTATAAAACCAAGCACCAAAAAATGGTCTTAAATTATACATATTCAAGTTATGTATCAATCTATATTTTTATTCTATCAAGTAATCTATATTTTTTTTCCTTGAAAGCGTGCAAAAATCTTTCAGATAACATTCTGCCTAGTAATTTTCATAATACCTCTCTTTGATGTAATAGAAAAATTTATATACAATAAATTCGCATTTTAGCGTTATTAATAAAATCCAATAATTGCACAACTTCAGGTACACAAGGCAATAACGGCAAAATTTTGCAAAAATTGAAACAAAAATCCATGAATAAAATGAATACATAACCTCATATATATATATATATATATATATATATATATATATATATATATATATATATATATATATCTCTTTCTTCTTCTCCTATATATATATATATATCTGTGTGTGTGTGTATACACTCTACGGCAAAAAAAAGGACGCGACCAAGGAGTTGCCGATTGTAATGATTACGTATGCAAGACTATTTGGACCGAACATGCAAAATGATTAAATTTGGTGTCCAATGAATGAATAGCAGGAGCACAGCGCATCGGAACTCGCTCTCAGGAAGTGAATATAAGAAGCGATTCTCAATCGGATGGTCAATTTCTGTTGCATTGCGATTTAGGATACCTTCAACGACTGAAAAAGCCTCGCCGCAGGATTCAAGCTCATTACGAGCCGTCAAAGTTTGAAAGAGGTCGTGTCATGGATTAGAAAGACACAGGTTGGGTAAAAGGAGAATCGCACATCATATGGATCGAAACTATGCGGTGATTAGAAGATGCTGGCAAGAATTAGTGGACAATGCAGATTTCATCGTCATGGTGGTAGCTGTCGACATAGAGCCACAGCAGATCAGGAGGACAGAGTGATTGTTCAGATCAGCTGTCACAGCGCCTGATTCAACGTTTTCAACCGTCAGACGTGCGACCCACACGAGTGTCCACCATGATCATTCACAGACGGCTGATACAGCGAAATCTACGCGTACCGACCGCTACTCCACCACCACTCAGCTGCACACTGACGCGCCAGATTACGGTGGTGCTTGGCTCGATCAGGTGGAATGATGCTGACTGAGGACGGGAGTATGTATTTAGCGACGAATCCGCTGCGTGTCTTGACGATCACCAAGATGTGTTTGAAGACGCCCAGGGCAGCGTGTCGATTCCTTTTCACTATTGCACGCCACATAGGCCCTCAACCAGGAGTTATGGTCTGAGGTGCCATTTCATTTGTGCCATACCCCTTCGGTCGTCATTAGAGGTTCACTTACAGCACAGCGGGTCGTCGACGACACGTAGGGTAGGGGACTTTACTTTTTCTTTATGCAAGTTTAAATACGTGGGGAAATTTAAGAGTTACGCGTTAAAATCAATCTCGCTTCTGCAACATAAAAAATTAGCACCATATCAAGCGCATCATCCGGCTGCTTCATGTAGATGATTTAAAAGCGCAGATTTTCGGATATCATCGGACAATATCCAGTTCGACGCCTCTCCTTTATCTGCTATCCAGCGTATCAATAAAGAATAGAGCTTGAGAGCTATTCTGCTGCTTCAACTGTGACTACTAATAATTTGGACGTTTGGATGT
>BMAW01132850.1:72983-100098 GCA_019974015.1 Nephila pilipes
TTGATATTATGTTGCATTACAAAAGTCGACAGGAATAATGTTTACATATATATATATATATATATATATATATAGGGAGAGTAAAAGCAGGATCATTTCATTAACGGGGGATAAAAAGAAGGCGGAAACTTTAAATTTTTATATTTTACCCAGTTAAACAGTTTTTATTTTTGCAATTACATTCAACAAAAAAAAATTCAATTTACTCAAATTTCTTTCATTGTTGAAACAACTGGTATTAGAATAATTCAGTATTTAACTTTTCTGAAGGCTTTGTTAGAGTGTATATAAAGATAAGTTAACTTTTGAACAATAAGTATCCTCCAATTTTAAGTCTATATTTCTATGAAAACAAATGCATCTTACGGCCTTAAAAATAGGTATATATATAAAAATAAAATGGGTATATATATATATATATATATATATATAAACTGCTGTTTGTAGAAAATGCAACACCATGAAGGAATCATCAGAATCAAATGAAATTCGCAGCAATGTCAATTATAGGATATTATGCAAATTAATAAGGTTTCAGAGCCATCGCGCGTGCGCGGCGCGCGCAGCGCCCTCTGAATTGATGCTGAAAGCGTATAAATAAAGTGCTGTAGCGGGACGTTGAAAAAAGTCTATGATTATTTGTTAGTGGCAAACGTTTAGTGAGACCTGAGTATGCCTCCACGACGGAAGAATAAGAAATTCAAGCAACTTACGGAGTTTGAACGAGGGAGGATAATCGGCCTTCGAGAAGGAGGAGTTTCCTATCGCGCAATAGCAGCTCGTATGCAGCGGAACAGTTCCACAGTGATGCGAGTTTGGAAGCAGTGGACCGACGAGCACCGAACAACTCGAAAAACAGGCACTGGACGACAGAAGGTGACGTCAGAGCGCGATGATCGACACCTGCTCCGCATGGCGGTGAATGATCGCACAGCTTCCTCCAGGCAGCTGGCAGCACGTTGGTCTACTGCTACAGGTGTACAATTGTCGGCTTCGTCAATTCGTCGTCGTCTGCTGCGCCGTGGATTGCGTGCAAGGGTGCCTTTATACAGAATTCCCCTCACGGCGAATCATCGACGGCTGCGTCGGCAGTGGGCTCTTGAGCACAGAGACAGGCGAGCTGATTGGCACCAAGTTGTCTTTTCAGATGAATCACGCTTCAATTTGTGGACCCATGATGGCCGTGTTCGTGTTAGACGTTATGCCGGTCAACGCTGCCTTCCTGAGTGTATTATTGAACGACATAGTGGTCGAACACCCGGAGTTATGGTCTGGGGTGCGATTTCGTATCATGGACGATCCAATTTGATACGAATTGAGGGTAATCTCAATAGCAACAGGTACGTCCGTGAAGTGCTACAGCCCGAAGTCGTTCCTTTCCTTCAAGGCATCCCTGGAGCTATCTTTCAGCAGGATAATGCACGCCCACATGTTGCGCGGACTGTTCGAGACTTCTGTTCAGCACAACGCATGCAACTTCTTCCTTGGCCTGCTTATTCACCGGATATGTCGCCTATTGAGCACGTGTGGGATATGGTTGGTCGGCGTCTCGCTCGTGATCCGCGTCCTGCAGTTTCCAAAGACGAACTTTGGTTGCGCATACAAGCAATATGGAATTCTCTTCCTCAAGCAGATATTCAACATCTGTTTGACTCCATGCCACGTCGTATAGCAGCACTTATTGCAGCGCATGGTGGCTGCACCAAATACTGATTTCGGACGCTTAATTTGTTTCTTTTGTTTTGAAAATTTCATCATTTATTTGTATCAGTACAAGTCGTTTCTGCATTAAATTTCATTTGATTCTGATGATTCTTTCATGGTGTTGCATTTTCTACAAACAGCAGTATATATATATATATATATATATATATATATATAAAATATGGATTATTCTCGTTGGATCATGTACTTATATTCGTACCTTTTTTTTATATATATAAAGCTATCATTGAAACGAAGGTTTGATCGTTACCACAAGTATAAGTAACACTGAAGTCCAAGTTTTTAGCAGTATTAAATAGCCACAGCTTCCAATTTGTCAACTTGCTATTATAATATATTCCAATTTGTTTTATTTTCAAAGGGTATAACTTTTTCAATTTTCTTTGTTCTGTTTTTATGTCTCTCTTTTGTGCTTTTATCATTATTATTATTATTATTTCTAATTTATACATTTTTTTACTCAAATCTTTAGTTTTAAATAATCATGAACTATAATTTTTAATTTGGTTCAAGCGTTATTATTTTCATTCTTTAACATTTATACCATAACTATTTACTTTTAAATTTACAATTTTGATTCTATTTTGCAACATTTACTGGGAGTTTTTGTCAATCTGAATTTTTTTATCAATTAACCAATAAAAACAAAATTTAAGAACATTTATGAGAACTACAAAGCTTCAAATACTAGAGAATTCATTGAAAAAATTCAGTAAAGTATCAAAATAAGTAAGACAATCAATTTAAAAAATATTATTGTAATTTAAAACTTACAAAATATTATAATGAAAAAAAGGTATTAAATTTACTGAAAGACAAATTCTACATAATAATTTTGATTCAAAATAAACATAAACCATTAATTAAAAATTCCAACCAAGTTAAATACAAAGCTATCTAAAGGAACAAGGCAAATCTCAAGAGAAAAGAATTAAGGGGAAATAAATATGGAGATTATGTAATTTAAAAACTGTCCCAGACTTCGGACTGAGAATAGTGTGTTTAAACTAGTTTAACCGATGCATCCACCCAAACTTTGATAATTGCATAATCTTTAATGGTTTTGGACAAGAATAATCAATAAAACCACAAATGAACAGAAATTCAACATTAAAAAAATAAAACAAATACATTTAAACCAAAGTAAATAAACATAAACTTAAAATAATCTATACTCATAAATACAAAAATAAAAATATTTTTAAACTAAAAAAAGTTGTAACTCTTTCTGTTGCATCTGCTATAGGACCTATTATAACATAAGGTGCGGAGGTTAGGGGTGGTGATGAAAACTTCACTCAAATTATCAAGTTAAAACTCCATTCAGAGAACATGCCTTTTAAAAATTACCAAGGAATATTACCAGCAGTTGGAGACGATGTTCCCCTATTCATCTTACCCTAAAATTTCATTTTCTTAAATATCAAATTTGGAAGCAGCATTATTCGAACTTTTTCACCTGGTCAATAATATTCCATTCGATCCTATACTTCACTGAGAACTGTTCGTCCTGAAAAAAAAATTCTTTTTCTAAACAAATTTTTGAGGTCTTCCGAGTGGAAGATTTACACCAATAGATGAAGAATCGGGTCTCAATCTGGGTTCGCCACTTGTGTCTTCCACCAGTGTGTCCTAAATAGTGTCTACATGTTTAAACTGAATTTTTATAATACAGTTTTCTAGGCGAAGGTTTAAGCAATTGGATGTGTAGTATTGTGGCCCGTCTTTCAAAACTTCAAAGCTTCTATTTATTCTGACATCATCAATATTGCTACTATAGAGCAACCAGAAATAAATCGGCCTTTACTAATATCATTGAAGAAAAATTAACAACTTAATCTGATTTATGCAACCTATACTGGGTTTGGGTCCACGTCGGAAATTATTACAATGAAACCATTGCAAAACTCGTTGTTACTCACGGTGAGGGTATGAATGTCCCTGCCCCTCATATAGTTAATTTTCGATCTCATATAGTTAAGATTTTAAAAAATAAGCTTCTTTCTGACTGAGAATCCTGGTGGTCAACTTGTAATACCGGTATTCGGATTCAGTTCTATATTCCAAGACTAAATCTGAGTTTTTATTCCAATTCAGGTTTTATTACTCGCTTCTTAACTGGTCATGGTCCCTTCGTTTGTTATTTGAATCGCTTACATTTGAAAAATACTAATTTATCTTCTTGTGGCTCTGTTGGAGATGCTGACCACTACATTTTCTTGTGCTTTTTTACGAAAAGTTTTCATTTAATATGTCCTGCTGTTGAAGCAAAACCTATTTGGCTTAAGTCCGTGTGTGAAAATCCTAATTTGCATTTCATACTTAAATCCTGTTTTCTTACAGCTCGTAAAATTTCCCAACAAATTTCATAAATGTTTCAATATTTGGTTACATTTTTAAATTTTTAATTTTCTGTATTGTGTACTTTTAGTCGCATATCTTGTATGTATGTATATATTTTTGTTTAGAGCTTCATTTTTGAATTTTTTAATATTTCCTTCAGTGAGTTTGTGTATAATTCTGTCGCTGAGTCTGCCGGCTGAGTCACTATATCATTGTATCATCATATCAGTATTCGGTATTATCAGGAAATCGTGACGTCAATGGGATGCAGATTATATGCATTCCAAAAAAAGGAAGAAAAAGAATAAATGTGAAATGTGAGAAATTGGAAGTATTAGAACAATGACGTCAAAAATGAACGTCTTTAGAAGTTTGACGCATTCATAAACAAATTACTTGATTATGTTTTCTTTTGATTTTCTGAATTATGTTTTATTCATTTGTTCTTTGCTGCGACATGTACTGGTTTTTGTTACTCTATTGTAAAAAATTGCAACAAAAAGTTTTTTTTTTGCCAATAAATGTTGAGTGCGGGTGTGATTGTCTCCCGCGGGGTGGGTTTGTTCCTCTAAGCTTTTTGGGTGAGCTCGGTTCCCTTGGGTATTCTGCACATAACCCTCGAGTTGCTTCTGGTGCTACGCAAATAAAACCAACCAAACAACCTGAAATATATTCTTTGGACGTTCAATAAAGATGTACCTAAATTCATTCGATGTTATATTATACTTCAAGTTAGGGGAATGCCAAACTGTTAATTTTACGTAAAATGATTCACATATTAGTTTCCAGTTTGATATTCTCTGTTTTCAGTCTCTAATGAAAATATATAATTTATACCACCATTTATTAATAAAATTACAATTTATTTGACAGTGTTATAAATTGCATATTTTTAGCTCTTTTAAGTTTATTTTCCGCTTCAGTTTTGAAACATGTAATTATTACCATTAGAATATTAAAATAATGAAATGACTGATTTTTATTCATAATTAGCGGAAATATCAGAATTCACCGACTTAAAAATATTTCAAAAACTCAAAAAATACTATTAAATTCCGAATTCTTACAGAATATTTAAAAGACGCCTATTTCAATGATTAACTATCTCTCAAGTTTAATACAAATACCTCATAAATACAAACCTCATTAATACAGTGGTATGTCTTTTAAGGGACACCTATATTTAAGGTACTATTCTGTTGATCAATTTGAACAGTACATATATTTACCTCTTATGGAAGGGACACCTCTATTTAAGGAACTAAATGTCTGGTCCGGAGGGTGTCCTTTATTGGGAGGTACTAATGCAGTTTGAAAATTAACATTTCACATTTATATTTACTTGGAAGTTTGAGAAATATTTATAATAGTTTTTTTTTTTTTTTTTTTTTTTTTTTTTTGTCTAATTAGGTGAGAAATATTTTCGGGTTAAAAAACAAATTTTTATCAAAAATTTGAGCTAATTCTGAAAAGATAAACAGGGAGCAAAAGCAATTATGCTCATTTTCATTAAACAGGTTTATGCAAAATAGCACTTACAACATTAAAAATTAATTTGATTAAAAAATTGTTTAAATACTAGATATTTAAATTATTGTAATCTGTTGATAGAATTGTCATTTATAGCTAATTGTCGCTCTTTCGTAAGAAACTGAATGTCACAAGTGTCTTTAAAATTTTAAATTAGAGTCAAAGAAGGAAAGTCTCCAACATTCAAGGAAATAAATTTATTGAAGAAAAAAAATATGAAGATAATTGAGTGTGATGAACTTTAACTCCATGTGATGAGTTTTGAAACAATATTTTTTTGATAAATTTTGCAGCACAATGACAATAAATCAAATGACATCGGGTTTTATCACATAGCATATTTTTAAATACATGTTTTGAGTTATTTTTAAAAAAAATTTAATCAATCACTTCCAATAATAAAAAAAAAACTATATGTACTTAAATTTGTCTATATTTTAATACTTGACATTTATAAATTATAAAATGTTTGTTAGAATTTTCTGAAAAACTTTTGTGCCATTTTTATTATAAAATGTATAATGCAATTAGCAATGCTAATTTAGTTGCCATTTAGGAAAATAGAAACAGTTAAATTGAATAAAACATTATTATGTAATTATGTATAGTTTATTTCTGGACAGACTTAAAATATTTTTCTACGCCGATTATTCAGATAGTTTACATTACATTTTTATATGTAACACAAGGTCAAAAGTATGTAGCATTTATATTTTTGTCGAAAAAAATCCTAAAATAGATACAAAATTATATGCTCGAAGGAGACGTGAGCAGGATATAATGATTTTCAATCCGGCTCGTAAGAAAAATAAGCAAATCATTTTCATGATTTTTTTTTTGTTTTGAAAATTAAATTATATTAATAATGAAGAGAAAAAATTATTAATTCTAATTAATTTTTCAGCATAGGCGTAATAAAAATGTATATATACAGTAATATCTTCCAATAAGGGATACGAGCCGAACGAGACATTTTGTCCCTTTATAAGAGGCAATTACGTATTACAAAAATTTTTACTTCCAGAACATAAAATTTTTACAGACATCGCCGAATACAATTTGATATATTGTGAATCTGTTGCAACATTCTATGTTTATACCTCCCGAATAGAAAAATTCATGTGTAGTAATTTTAAAAAAAAAAATCTTTTTTCGAAAATCAATAAATTTGAAAATACGGTGGCATATAAAAAATAATGTTTATTTCTATCAAATTCAGAATCAATTGCAAATTGCAAAAAAGAAAAATTGCTTTTTTGTAATGTGGGTAAAAAAGGGCCAGAAATAATATATATATATATGAGGAAAAGGATTTTGGGATAATAATATGGCAAAGAAAAATTACAATTATTTTATTTTAATCGTCACTTAAACGAACTTGTAGATCCACGATATTCCAGGTTGATACCTATGTGTAACACAGTTCAGATTCTGGAAGCACAGGAAAAGAGGAAAAACTGATAAATATAGAAAATTTTAGTGAATTTGCCTGAATTCAAAACACTAATATTGTCCAGCTTTTCTTGCTATTCAATTTATCTGTGTAAAATTATTCTGTAATATGATAGTATAAGTAGAAAGCAAAAATGAGAATTTGGAAAAATTATAAATTTGTATTACTTAGATTAAATCATAATTTACATTTGTTAGTATTTTATAATCACGTAGCTACGGGGAAATTTTTATTTAAATGTGCTTGTTTTGTATGAGTATTTATATTATTATTATGCATCGTCTATATATATTACATTTAAATCCCAAAAAGTAGAAGAGAAATTTGAGTTTTTTTAAATTATATATTATTACCAACGGAAAATTGTTTAAATTTTTATGATAAAATCGAATGCTTATCTATATATAATACTTGTGTGACCATTTATTATTATTATTATTTTCAAAGCTTCATTTGTAGTAAATAATTTGAGTTTAAAAAGAGTTTTTATGACCAAATGATTGTCATTGTTTTTATTAACGCCAACACTGGAAGCAACATGAGGGCTATTGGCAACGGACTTCGTAATTTTGAATCTCAGTCAAATGACGAGGACGACATCTGAGCTAAGACCTCTCTCTCTGAACCTCCACACCACACCAAAAGGGAGGTTTTTCAGCTTGAAAGGCTAAAATGTACATAAGCATTGTCTACACGGCGGGTGGCATCAGGGCTCAAGCTCCCGACTCAATGAAACCTCCAGCCTCGAATCCGCGACAACTAACCTACATCGCAGCTTATAATTACTTATTAATACTTACAATTTTTGCTTTTAGAATTTGACCTCGAATTAGTTTTTTCCCTCCCTTTATTCGAATAAGTAATGCAGAATGAAAATGACCAAGGAGACTTTTTTGCAATAACATTTTGCCAATAAATATATTGAATAGCTTTTTCACCTCTCTAAAATAAAAAAGGGACGATTCACGATGATTGGAAAACTAGGTTTCAATAAAATGTATATTCGAATGAAAAATTGAATTTTTATTAATATGGTACAAATGTTTGTAAATATTTTATCTTTCTCATCTCTTTGTTTCCAATAATTGTTTTTTTCAGTCTCTATGCCACAACATATATAAATAACTTTGATTCTTTAGATTTAATCCTAGCATGAAACAAGTACTTGTTTTTATTGAGTAAAAAGGGAGATTGAGATGCATTTCGTGTTAAGTTCATACCTAAAATGTTCCTACCTTCACATACTTAAGAATGGAGTGTCCATAGGTGTAAAAATCTTTCCCAGTAAAATTATTTATTTTACACATTAGTCGAGAATAATCGATAAATTTTTATTACGATGAATTTGTGCGGACAAAGTCTCTTATTAAAATCTCTTTCACACAAAAAGTTCTTAAAATAAATTACTATATTTGTCTTTTTTTTTTATAGAATAATATATTATTAAAAATATGATACATTGAAGCTTAGATTTTGTTAGTTGTTTGTTTGCATTAGTGTCGTATATAAGAGTCACATAATGAACTTTTTAGTGACGGACTTCAGAATTCTGAACCAAGGTTTGATAAAGGGAATGACACTTGAAACTGTATGTTCATTGTTTCTTTTTTACATTTCTATGTCCTTGATTTAGGAAAAAATATAAAATTTGTATCTTTCAATACAAATATTTGACTTACATATTATTTATTCTTTTGTTGGTATATTCTATGTTTTATAAGCTTAACACATCGATCAATAACTCCCGAGACTAACCCAGAGATGGCGCTCGTAGTAAACCAGTAACCAGGTCTTTCTAGAGTACTAACCTTTGCTTGAAACGTGTCAAAATTTTAAGTCGATCGGACCAGGAAAAAGGTTTTTTGAAGTGAAGTGAAAAAGGTTTTTTCCAAGTGGGTGCCGCGATTGCTTTCGATGGAACAAAAACAGCAACGAGTCGATGATTCAGAAAGCTATTTATCACTATTTACTCGCAACAAAAAAGATTTCTTGCGAAAAAAAAAAAAAGATTTGGAAAAGCGTTGGAACGATTGTATCACCCTAAAAGGTGATTAACAAAAGGTGTTATGTTGATGAATAAAAAAAATTTCTGCAAAAAAAATGTTGTTTTCAATTTTAGACTCGAGAGTTATTGATCGATGTGTTATAATGTGAGTGTTTGATGTATACATGTGATGTTAATGATACTGTAACCTGATTACCTGTAACGAAATAAAGCTATCATTGCCTTAAATTTTTGTAAGCCTTTGTTATAGATAATACAGTTTCACTTAAAAACAAAAATTTAGCTAAGCTATTGATTTTTTAAAAGAAATTTGCTTCCAAAATGAGTAATCCAAATAAAATCTTATAAAAAAGTTAATGAAAAGTGTGTGCATATATATATATATATATATATATATATATATATATATATATATATGCATAATCTGTATCTTTTGGTTACAAAAATCGAACTCCTAATAAAAGCAAGTGCCTTGGTATAAATTTTCTTTCATATTTACTTTTAGAATTGGGGCAATTAGTATTGGGCGCAAAACTTTCAACAAAATTCTAATAATTAATTTAGTTAATGAAACCGTATACTGACGTACATCATAGCAAATTATTCTGAACAGGTCTCAACTTATATTGAAATTTTTTATATATATAATTAATTAGGAAATAAAATCTGTAATATTTCCAGTTCAGTAGTCGATGAAAATATTTCGGTAGCATTGTGGATCTTTTATAAATCAAGCGATATGATAAAAAAAATGAAATAGTAGAATTTGACTTTTTGAAAGAAGAAAGAGTGAAGAAAAGGAGAAGTAAGAAAAAAATATCGAACGGGAATAATGACTATTTTTGAAGGAATGAAAAAAACAGCTTCTTTGTAGTTTTGGGATAGCTTTCAAATACTTCAGCAATATGGAACGGCAATTTAGCCTCATGAGGGAAAGAGATTCGTAAGTTGCTTAGTGAAGATGAATGGTAACCATAAACTAGAGATTCCTTATCCCTCCCAATTGCGAAAGTAAGAAAAAAAAAACGGTGTGGAATGAAAGGACGACAGAGATTAAATTATATCATTTTCTCTGGTTTTGAAAAGAAATAGAAGGGGAATCGAGAGCTGTGGGTGGGGAGCAACCACAATACTTGCTTCTTTCAGCCTGAATGAATAGAGGAATATTTATTATCTTATGACGTCATTTTGAAACTTCCTGATAGCTGTCTAAACATAAATATAAGAAAATAGAAAAACTTAAAGCAAAATTGAAAATAATTAAAAGAATCAAAAAGGTTCCCTCTTTGAATTCAAGGGAAATAATGAAAATTAAGAAAAAGAAAGTATGTAATTTCTCTTTTATAAAAGAACTGTTTACTTCTGCTCCATATAAGACCAGTATCATATGAGTACTTCGCCAGCACTTTAGTAATGCCTCTTCCCCCTCCCAGTAAAGGGAGCTTTCGTCGATTCTTACTTTCGAACTGCCTCGACGGGAGCCTTAAGGTTACTGAGATGTGTCTTCGACAAGGAGAAATGAGCTTATTCGTTGCCAAGTTTAAACAGCCCTAACCTTTTAAAATTAAAAGCAAAAGATGTCACATTTTAATAATGAGATATCTGTATATTTATATACGTGCGTGTGTATCTGTTCATTTAAATAAAATCTCATTTGTATACATAAATTATTATGTGAGGAATTAATAATCATTATTTTTTTTTGTAACATTTGTAAGTCGCGCTCTTTCCTTTAGGCACATCTTGCATAAAAAGTCCATTGAATTTATAACTTTAAAGATTTGTATTATTCTTTTAAACATAACATTCTATACATTGAACATCATCATACTTTCGAAATTCATATATAATGGAATTCAAAAGTTTTTTAAGTTCAAAAGTTCCCCTCATTTTTTTATACGAACATTGTGCTATACCTAAAATTTTTTAATGTTCTTTGGACAAAAATACTTCCACTGCATAAGAACTAACCTCATTTGATAATGTGAAATTATGAGCACACACAAAAAATTTAGAAAAACGGAAAAACAGATATATATGTACTTCTCTATAGCATAACATGTTTGTTTGCAATTTTTAATATCAATTTACTAGAATTTTGTTCATTAAATTTTCATAAAAATACATCTATAGAATCAGAGAAGTACCCTCTGATTTTTAACAGCCAAATAAAAAAAAATATTCAAAATTTGAAACATACTAAGTTCTCTGTTACTTTAGTGTGATTATTTTAAACATTTCCTGTGTTTCAAACCTGATTTTCAAATAACATTTATGCAGAATTTAAAAGTATTTTATGCATCAGTTAGTATACATTTTCTATTGACAAAAGAGAATTTCTCTCCCCCCCCTTTTATTTCATATACAAATGAACACAAAAAAAAGGAGAAAAAATCAAATGCCTGAATTTTGTTTTCAAGTATTTTAGAGAAAATCACTGTAATTGTAACTGGTGGAAATTCGGAAAAAATTACTGTGAACATTCAACTTTATTTTTCGAATAGTAAATATTTATGTAAACATAATTTAAAAATAATATAACATCAAAAAACACAGCAGCAATTGATTCTTTTTCATGCATCTCAAGATGTCACACAAATTTTACATTTTGTAGCATAGACAATAATGCATTGAAATAACAGAAGAAAAAAAAAATATTACAATAAATTTATAATAAGAAATATTTAATACATTTTGAAATCAAAATAAATTTTTAAAAAAAATTCTGAAAGAAAAGGTACAAAAACTATTTTTTCGAGTAAACAATTTAAAATGTATTCCTTTGATTAAATATACAAATACGTAGCTGTATTATGTATTTGTGTTAATTAATAAGAAACTTTCATATGCATTTTCCAACAGTTCATAATCCTTTTTCCTAAAGAAGGATGTAAGAAGCCAAAGGTCAAATAATTTGGCGTACAAGTAAAATTTATTAATATGATTAATAATTTATCTTCAAAAAATATTATCTGCTTGCCCTAACTTTTTAATATAAATTGCTATCACTTAAAATAAGATTAAATTATGTCAGAAAACATTCAGAAACAAATAATCCATTTGAATTGAAAAAAGCTAAAACATTTCAGTTTTATATATTTGTATTAATATGATAAAAATTTTCATGGTTGTAATAACTAAATTAAGTTTATTAGTAAGAAAAATAAACGTTTTTATAAATATATAAGCAAACATTTTTAGAAACAATTATTCACGTTTAAAAACAAAAGTTCCTGTAAATGTCTTGAACTTAGACGAGGACTTTTCTCTGTAACCTTTCTCTTCTCTGAACGTTTCTACGCAACCAGCTTTAGAAAAAAAAAATCTTTCGCAAAGCAAGAAAGGCGCTAACATATCAAAATTTCCCTTTACAAGTTTGCATAGATTTGAAAATCGAAAATGTTTTCCCCCTTGATCCCGGTAAAGAAAATTTTTTTCCAGATATCTAGAAACTTCAGCTGCTGAAATCGACATTTTTGCACCTTAAAAAAAGAAAAAAATAGTGTACAAATGCAAAAGTTAATTTCTTTTTTATTTTTGAACAAAGAATTATTACTTGTTAGTTTCCGAGTTGATACAACTTTATCGAATTCAGTCCTTGTAGACAAGCCATGATCTTCCAATTGAGGTTGCACTTCTGATTGAGAGTCTTGTGTTATAATTTGCTCCAATTCCTTTGCTACCAAATTTAAGCAATGCTCTTTCACTTTCCCCCTTTTCTTCATCTTGAAATTTTCATAATATAAATCGAGGATCCAAAATGGTTGCCAAGTCTATTATTTTATTAAATTCTACACTATCCATTTGAATGAATAGTCCCTTAAGTAGTTGTTTTAAAACATTTAGAACCATTGAGTTCAAAATTTGCTTTTTTTAAAAAAAACTTCCCAACTAATATACAATGACATTTTGTTTTTATAAGAACTTTACAACTTTATCGAATATATCTTTGTACCTTTACAACTTTTATTACGTATTTGACTGCACTAGTTAATTTAGTCCCTTGTACGAATGGTTTAAGAACAACAGACAACCCTTTACAAATAGTCCAATCCTCTGGAGATAATATAGGAATACCCTTATCAATTAATGCTCTGGTTAAAGCATCTTGCAACTCTGTTATTCTCTCTATCATGTAATAATAAGAGTTCCATCTAGTTATAGCATCTTGTATCAATTTCCTAAGTATTAATCCCGTATTATTTTGAGTTTTTAACAATTGTTTGGTTCCTGAGGTGATTTTCTTTAAACAAGTATATTTTTTACTTAATCTATTAAGTTCTTGACTAGTTTTAAAGCATCCAAAACAATTAGATTAAAGGAATGAGCAAAGCATGCAAAATGTTTCCTTCTTAATTCATTTATTATTATATTATTTGTGTTTTTTGCATTATATGTTGTAACTTCTAAGACTTCATTTTATAAATTGAAATTCAAATCCTTATTAATAAAACGCACAGATGCAGGCAAAAAAAACTTTCATTATTCGTTGAAATCCAGATTATTGTTGCTAAACAAAAGCTTTCTACAGAATTCAAATATATATTTTGCAAATTCTGCTGGTATCATGGCGTTAGAAATAATCTTTCTCCTCGGTAAAATATACTCATAATTTAAAGCATTCACAAATTGAATAAAACATCTATTCTCAATTATTAAAAATGGTTTGAAGTACAAAAAAAAAATAATTTCAATAAGTTTTTGTCTATTTTTTTGTTATGCATGTCGATGAGTTTCTTTGGCTGTGGGAAAAATGAATGTAAAGAGGATTGTTTTTCACTCTGTTTTGTAAGGAGGGAATGGCCTGACGATGATGTTCCAAGCAAATCTAAATTTGATAGAGTAACTATTTCAGCGCTTATTTGACCTAGCTTGTCTTCATCAGAAATACAGGTTATTGCATTTGATAGTCGTGTAATACGATAATAAGGGTTAATACGAACTGTAGGATGTACTTTTTTTCTTGAGATATAAAACGATAACTATCACTTGACGACAAAGATCGCATTTAGAATGTTCATTTTGTCATCAACAGTGAAGTATGACTATACGGAACTCTCTAGTATTTAGTCTTTTGCTCATATTTATATTCTTAGAGAATATTGTGACAGAAGAAAAGATGAATTCAAAGCTCGAGGAGTAGAAGTATAAAAAGATTAGCATTCTAACAATTAATATCAAATGTACGTATTAAATATTAATAAAAATCTGCTATTTCTAAACAAAATTTGTACAGTCTATAAAACTCAGCATAATGTTATGACTAATTTAATTACTTAAATTATATATGTATACAGTTCTTAATACAATTAATTAGATATAAATTACTTTTTTACCGTTATAAGTTATTATAATTTTAATTAATCGTACATAAATAAAAATTATATTCAAAACACAATTGTAAATAAAATAGTTTCTACAAATAAAAAACGTTTTGTGCGTTTAATGTTAACTACTCATTATAGTAAAATAACTTTCTTAATATAATTATTAAGGTAATGCGTCACAAAATATTTCTGAAACATTTTTCTCACCCTCATACCTTCTATTCAATGTTGCGCTGCCTTATTTCTACAAAAGAATGAGAATGTTGCTTTACACTTCACAATTCCTAATATCAAAATTCATGAACATGAGAGAATATAGAAAGAAATGTTAATGGAATTCTAGATCTAAATTGGTTTAAAGAAATATTTGACACTTCAATAAAAAAAAAAACCACTGCAGCAATATATTGTCTCTTGAGAAATATTTTAGAATTCTAGCAATAAATTAATGATTCGCGTAAAAGAAACGACTTATAATAGGATCTCACGACTAAAATATATGCAAAAATAACTTGCCTAGTGTGTTAAGTATTTAAGAAAACTGACTAAAAATAACTCAAATGCTTTCAAAATAACCTCATTAAATATAAATACTTTCATAAATTAATAGTCATAAGGGCTTCCTGAAGTCGTTACTACTTCTGTATTGTAACTGATCGCACTACACACATATTTCTCTCATGAAATATGTATGCAAACGTATTTACCACAAAAGACAACAGAATACGTTAGTTAATTTTCACAAAAAATAATAGAAAACATTAGTCGTATTTTAAAAATTTTGAATACATTTTTTCTACGAACGGGATGAAAAGATAATTCCTTCCATAGGAGAACTTTAAATACTGAAGCTATCTAAGAATTTCAGACGAATTATCGTATTTCCATAATTCAGCTTATTTAAGAAGGATTTCAAAAAATCAACAAGAGTCAGGTTTATTCTTAACTTAACAGTGATTTCTCTCCTCTTCATTATCCAGTTCTTGAGCTATATCTCAATCTAATATATGTCACAAATTACTAAACATCAATTGAAGACACGCAAGAATAAAACAGAATTATTTATTATGAATGTAGAATATATATCTCAAATTGCTCTCTCTCTAGAATCTTAACCTAACTCACCATGCTAATTTATGATTTAAATAAGAAATGTATTCTACCAGTTCACACGTTATTAATTCTAAAACTCTCTGCAATAGAAACTACGTAGCTTAACATTCTTAGTTGAATTCTCTTCAATCCATCAAATTAACAGAAGAATTTCAATCTGAATCTCTTACAGCAAGTCGTTATCCTCTAATTCCCTTCATTTTTCATTAATTCTACTTCCTCTACATGTCATTATTTCAAATCACTTCAATTTGTGACGTAAGGCTGTTCGCGATTTTCACTTTACTTAGAGGATTCAAACTGATTAAAGTCCACGAAGTTAGTGATGAAAAATCACGAATAGCCCAACATCACAAACCTAGTACTTTCCGAAAAACGTTTAAGGAAATTTTCTAACCAAATGTATTAATTTCAATAAAAATCGTTCAACGAAAGTTTGTTTTTTTTTTTTTTTTTTTTTTTTTTTGCAAGGAATGCAGTTAGAATTAGAACACAGAAGTCCCGAGATGTTTGGCATGAATACGAGGAAAAAGAAACATCAGCACAGCTTCAGCCCTGAAAAAAAAACATCGTCAAAATTTTAAATTTCGAACAATGAGCATAAGAATTATATGAGTACGGTATACCGTACAAGCGACAGAACCAAATTTTTAAAATCTTAACTTTTTCTTTTCAAACGAAAGAACAAGGAACATAACTAAATTAAGTTACCTTATCAATATTACAAATAAGCGAACATTTAATATTTTTTAAAGGTTTTTTTTTTCTTTTTAAACGCAAGAAAAATGAGCACATAAGTAAAGTATTATATATGTAGAAGCGAATTATTTAAATTTTTAGAACTTCCCCTTTTTATTTTCAAACGAAAGAAAAAGAAGTATAACATTCGCAAAAATAATGTATTGAATATAATCGGCTTTTTAATTTTTTTTAAATATTTCCGTTTCCTTTTAAATTGAGAGAAAAAAACTAGCATAAAAGTCACTTGAGTAAAGTATTATATAAAAGCGACTAATTAAAAATTGTTTCAATTCGTTTTCTCTTTTCCAACGAAAGAATAAGGAACATAAAATTAACATAAGTAATGTATTCCGTATAAGTGACTTATTAATTTTTTGAAATCGGTACTCGTTTCCTTTTCAAATGAAAAAAGTTCTTAAGCATATAATTTTTTCACGTGAATAATATATTACGTATAAGATTTGTTAAAATTTTGAAAATATTTTCTTTTTCGTTTCATAAGGAATTAACAAGGAAAATAAAAGTTATATGAGTAATGTATTATGTATGATCAACATATTCAATTTTTAAAATATTTGTTTTTCTTTTCAAATGAAAGAACAATGACAAAAAAGTCATATGAGTAAAGTATCATGTATAAGTGACTTATTAGAAATTCTTTTAATTTCCTTTCACTTTTCAAAAGACAGAACAAAGAAAATCTTTTTCTTCCTTTTCAAAAGATAACAAAGTTCTTAAAGATAAAATTCTTTCAACATAAGCAATGTATTGCTTACAAACCTCTTATTTATAAATTTTTAAAATCTTTATATATATCATTTTATGGACCAAACAAAAACGCAGAAATATAACAAATAACAATAATCCGTAAGCGCCAAGAAAAGTTTTAGTATAATCTTTAAAACACCAAGGAGTATTTTTATTGGGAAAATATCGGGATGGGGGGGGGAGGATATATTCAAATAGTGTTCAATTCTTTTACAATTACTAAGCCATCAAGTGTTATAATTTGAAAGAGCTTCTTCTATGGAAGGATTATTTTGTACAAAAATTTGATCGCATTTAATGGAAATAAGTATGGAAAATTATGTTTTATACTTACTTATTTTTCATCAAATTTTGACAAATAGATCACGTGTTTAATTATATATGGTATAATTATATTCAGAATTAAAGCTATTCGCGTATAAGTATAGCTCATAATTTATTATATAGAACTCTTTTTTATTTATTTATAATATTTATGTTCAGAATACAATTCGGTTTAACATACTTTTGTAACAGTAAACATTAATAAAAAAATCTTATTTTGAATTTTTAATTTATATTGATGGTTCACAGAGTTTTCGGTAATTTACAGGTTCATCGATTTTTTATGAAAATTTTATCAAATTACTGGCACCAGAAAAATAAGGTAAATTTGCAATTACCAGCATAAATCTTTTGAAAGATAGAATAGTTATGATTGTGTCTCCGTTAAAAAGTTAATATCATCCAATGATATTTCATTATTTACATTCGATTCGAGTTTTCATTTAATTCTAGTAGCGACTGTTTTCTCATTTTATAAAAAATTTCAGAAATTAAAATGATCTGGTTAGTCGAGAGTGAAAGCGTCACATGCCAACCCCTTTTTCTCCGAAAAAAATTTATAAATCCTAAATAAATTCACATAAGATCTCTTTAGTGCCTTGTCTCGTGTTGAAAACTGTAATTTTGTTGCAAGTTTTCAAAAAAATATCGACTGAGAAAATGTTTTCAGTTTAACCACAAACAGACAGAGGACAAAAGAAGCAGCTGAAATATATTATAAATTTAGATAATAAATTGATAATTAATTTTAATTAACTATGAGTAATAATATTAATTGTCATAATTAACATAAAATGTTTCATAATATTTGATTCTCATAAGATCCAAAATCGTTTAAATCATTCATTTTTACTCCAAAATTGATTAGTTTTCCATATTTAAGTAAGGAGAAAGTTAAAAAGTTAAATCTAGCTAATATAAATTAACCTCTGTTTCAAAGCTTTTTAAAATAAAAAAAACTATTTTTTTCGCCATTAATCTATTTTAAAGGATTTCAAATTTCTCGGAATATCATGCACATCATGTTTATGACGAAAGATAGTATTGCCCTCTCATTAAAATTTAAACTATTCATTAAAATTTCTATTATAATCAAAATTTATGTTATCTGCTTATCATCAAAAATTTATGTGTTACCTATTTACATTATCATTAAAATTTATATATTATTTACTTAAATTTTCATTAAAACTAATAGTATCTATTTACATTATCTTTACAATTTATAACATCAATTTCCATGATCATTAAAACTTGTTATCTATTTATCCTATCATTAAAATTTATAATATCAATTTCCATGATCATTAAAATTTGTTATCTATTTATCCTAATATTAAAATATATTATCTTTTTTATATTATCATTAAATTTTTTATTATCGGTTTACATTACCATTAAAATTTGAAACTATTTTTATTATTAAAAGTTATATTACCTCTTTATATTATCATTAAAATTTATATTATCTATAAAATTTAAAATGTTGTGAAACTTTCTTGACAGCTAGAAAAATTAATAATAGGTTTTTGATTCGTCGAAAGTACATGTTTGTATTAAAATTATTAAGAGACGACAAAGCATTTTATCAGCAAAAAATAATCTTATCATAACTTATCCTTAATATATCTGCATGCCAGAGGTAAGAGCACCGATGTCTATTTTTAAAATTTTATGAGAGTAGCTTAGATATGTGGTGTTTTTTTTCCTTTGTCTTTCTATACATATAGAAAGAGAAACTTAAATGTTTCATTTTGTCTTTCTTTATTTACAGATTGCTTGTTAATGAATATTTATCAATAAATCCTCTTGAACATTTTATTCTTTGCACTCACAACTTTTAAATTACAATCCCTTTATAAGCCTCATTACGATTTAAATCTTTACTATTTGCCGTTAATAAAGGAATTTATTTTAGTAATTATATTCAGCTAACATTGAAATAATTACTTAAATTTTATTTATATTGTAAAACAATTCGGACATGCAATATTTAATCTCTACAGATAAAAAGTTTTCTTTTGAAATACTAACAGACAGGAGGAACAAACAGTTGGTTGAAATATTCTTTAAATGTTTGTAATAAATTGATTGTTAATCATATCTAACTAAATAGGTGTAATAATATTAATTGTCATAGTTAATATAATGTTTATTATAACATTAATGTTTATTATAACATTTAATGTTTATTTGAATCTGAAGCTTTCCAAAATTATTCGCTTTCAACTCCTCAAGTCAATGAGCAGGAACGTGAAAAGAAGTTTAAAAAATTTATTGTTAATTGTTCCTCTAAGATTGATTATTATTTAATTTTTACGTTATTATTAAAAAGTTAAATCTAGTTAAAGAATCAACCTGTTCGAAATCTACATAAAATTATAAACTTTTTTTTCTTTCACTATTAGTACATTTTAACGAATCTCAATTTCCCAGGCTAGTACATGAATAAACTTTATGAACGTCGAAAAAAAACTTTATTGTTCTTTTAATAAAATTTCTAAAAATTTTAGACATCGTCAAGGTTTTTGACAGCTAAGTGAATTAATTATACATTTTTAACATGTAGAAAGTACGTATTTAGGCTAAAATTATTTCAAACGTGGCAAATATCTTTATCAGCAAAAAATAATCTTAGTATAACTTGGCTGTATTATATATACCACATTTATAGGTTTATAAGACGCATCCCAGATATATGGAACGATTTTCAGAAAATTATACTTTATTAAATTACATTTATTAAATAAATAATTTCACGTGTAAAAGAAGAAAAAGTCAGTGCTAAGAAGATTTCAAAGATGAAATTGAAAATTATTAACAGAATATTTACTATTATTGTGACACATGCTAAAAAAAGTTTTTTTATTTATGGATTAAAGGAGATTACGGATTAAAAATAAAATATATAATTATTCCTGTAATTATATTCAATATATAAATTTTCATTAAATTTGATTTATTGATAAATCAATTCGTACTAGCGATATTTAATTTCTTAAATAGCTTGGATACGGTATAAATATTGTTATCATCGTACAAAAAGACGCAATCCAATTTTAAATCGACATATCTGTACAAAAAGGAACGTTTTACAGTCTAAAAAATACAATCTATATACACACAAATACGTGCGCGCGTGCGTGTACATTTGTGTGTGTGTAAATTTTAATGTAACTTGCAAAAAGTACTTTTCTGTATTTTTTTTAATATCAAATAAAAATAAATATTTAAAATGTGTATCATAAATATAAATTATTTTTGAATTTCTGTTGTTTGTAAATTAACAGTACCAATTTTCGTTCATTTTGAATATAAAATTTCGTTTATTCCACATCAAAATTATAATCATAACCAAAATACAATATAACCTTAACAACTGAATTTTGATTCGTTAAAAATGGTTAAGCTTTTAATTAATGTTTTTTAATTAATTTATTTTAGTAAAAGAAAAAAAATCATTTCATAATTGTAGAATTTTCGATACAATGCTTCAAATTTTGCTCTTAATGATTATTTCATTTCCCTCATATTTATTGTTCGAATACTGACATTGCATCAGTCCTTTGCTGTAGTACAAAATGCATTAGAAAGCCTTTTTGTAATTGTTTTTCTTATCAGTTCCATTATTTTACAGAAAAAATTAATTTTTTCTAATCTATAGAATTTCCAGTACATCGTATTTAACAGTTTATTCTGAAAGGTAATTTCAGTTTTAACATGTGTATATCGTTCAAATGCCATAATTGAAAACTTATCACGCTGTAGAAGAAGGGGGAAAAGCGGGAGAAAATTTCACCTCATCTGATTCAAGAAATAAAAGGAAGGAGAGAGAAATAAAAAGACCACCGGAGATGAGGTGACACCTAGCAACGCGAATGTATACAAATATTTCATACGTGTCATGTAAAAGCAAACGTGTTTTCCACATGAAGCAACAGAATACACAAGTTAGTATTTTTTATTTATGAATACATTATTGCTATGAACGGAATGAAATAATTCCATGCGAGAGTGATACATACGGCAGCTATCTAAGCAGCTTGTTTACTGAGACTTTCAGAAATCAACATGTCTTGTTTGTTCTTCACTTAAGTGTGCTTGCCAACCTGTTACATTCTGAAACATGTTTACGGGAATTTGGGAACCAGATGCATTACTTTAAATAAAGATTGTCCCCCAAAATATTTTCTAGAAGATTCTTTACACGAAAGGAAGTTAAAATTAGAAAATAGAGCCCCCGAGATGTTTGGTGAGAATGTCGATGGAAGTGAAAATATGTGCACAGCTTGTGTCCTCAAAAAACTTTGAATCATACGTATTTTTTGCATTAACAGAAAAATAGAATCGACATATACGAGAAGAAAGAGAAACACGCGAATCATTTAATTTTCCTTCCTTTTTCTTTTTAAAGCAAGAGAACTAAGAGAAATAAAAGTCGCTTGAATGGCGTATTGCGTATTAGCGACTTATTTCAATCTTTTCCTTCACTTTTGAAATTAAAGAACAAGGAATATAAAAATTACATAAGTAAAATTCTACGTAAATAAGAGAGTTATTAAAAATTCTTTTAGTTTCCTTCGTCTTTTCAAACGAAAGATCGATAAATATAAAATTAGTATAATTAACATATTATATACAAGCAATTTATTAATTTTTTTTAATCTTTTCTTTTCAAACTTCTAAACATATATTTTTTTACGTTAATAATGTATTACAAGAGACTAATTAATTTTTTTAAAAATCTTTTCGCTTCTTTTCCATCGAAAGAACAAAGAACTTTTGTTGGTGGTTGCTTCGTTTTATTAACATCATACTAAAAGTAACACGAGGGCTATTGGCGAAGAGCCTCGTAATTTTGAATCTCGTTCAAGTGACGAGGACGACACTTGAGCTGGCATCCGCTCTCCTAAATTCCACGCTTTCGGACTTTAAATTCGGACTTTGAGCCCCGACAGATATAACGTGCATCATTACACAGCGGGACTTCAGTGGCATCAAGGTTCGAACCAACGACTCGACAAGAGCAAAGAACATAAAAGTATTTTGAATAACGTATTACGAGCAAGCGACTTATTTAAATTTTCTAAATCTGTTCTTTCTATTTTCAAACGAAAGAACAGGGTACATAAAAGTCACATGAATAATGTATTCCGCAACAGCAACTTATTAGAAAATTTTAAAACCTTTTCTTTTTCAAACGAAATAACAAGGATCATAAAAATTACTTCTAGGAAAAAATATTGAAAGCTTTATAAATGCTTATCTGTTCTGAAGACATTTTCCTAAAAATTTTAATTTCAGATAAATAGTTCACAAAACATCTCGTAGTTTCGGATATATATTAATTTTAAATATTATAAATGATATTAAGAAGATTTTTAATGTTGCACTATACGTACTTCTTTTCTGAATTTTTAATCAATTTAGTTAACTATTTATTTAATCATTTCATCAGAAAGTATACATAAATTAATATATGAATATATTTATATGTGTGTACACATTTAATGAAATTATTACATTTTTCTCCCATTCTTAAACGAAAAAATTGAGCTCGAAGAAAAAATATTTTAGCAATATTCTTTAAAAATATAAAAGTTTCACTCGGATAAAGGAAATATAACACTACGAAACCATTTAATTTTTGTCTTTGAGAACCTTATTAGATGTGATAGTCTTTTTAGGTCTTTTCTATCGAAAACTTTTATTTTAAACTCATGGTGTATCTAGAAAATGAACAAATAATCAATTTGCCTTCATATGGCAACGAGACCACAAGATTTCGACACACAACATAAAGATTTTAGACACAGACCATGAACACTAATTTAAGGAGACACAAGTACCCTAAAAGTAACAAAAACATCGAAAAAATTGCCTATTTTAATTTTTTGATGACTTTTCTGAATATATATTTGGCTTGGTTTAATTAGCGTAGCTATAGAAAAAACACAAGGTGTATATTGGAGAAGGATCTCGTAATTTTGAACCTCGATCAAGTGACGAGGACGACAACTGAGCTGGCACCTCCCTCTCCTAGCTTCTCCAACACGCCAAAGGGAGAACTTTGATCCTTGGCAGATTTAACATGCATCAGCCCCGGCTACACGGCGGCTTTTTAGTGGCATGAAGGCTCGAATCAACGACAACCACAGGCCGCGACCATGACCACTAGGCTATCGCGGCCTCTCTCTATATATGAACATAACTTTATAATTATAGCTACATTATTTAATGAGTTACCTTAATTTTTTTTATCGAAATAAATAAGTCATTTAATTGACTCTGAAAATTTGAAACTGCATTTTCTCAGTTTTTATATTTTTCAAGAGGTCATCGATTTAAAATGCTAAGGCATTTTTGTTTTGCAATCTGTAAACTGTTTTAAAAATTTTCTGATTGTTTTGAAGAAAATGTTTGTAAGTCAGCGCATAGAATGATGATTTAGGGAACAGTTATTTTTTAAAAATCCACAAATTTGAATACAACTCTTTATTACCGGTTTCCGGAGAGAGTGAAAGGGGAAAAGAAATGGAAAATTACATATAACACTAGTGCAACCAAACTCCATACACAAAACTGTGAGAAATTCTTGTAAAAAATGAGGAAAAAAAGTGTTTAAAAATATTAAAATTCATCGAAGAAGTAGGTATTTTAAAATATTGTAATATTTTGAAAACAAAAATTTACATTTTCAATATTTGTTCGTTTAAAATTTAAGTTTTTATTTTTTCTCAAAAGCATACTTCGTGTGCGTTCAAGTATGGTGAATGTAAACTAATAAAACAATTGCTCTCAAGTTACCGTCACTTTAAATTTTTTTCTCTGGATAACTCGATAAACTCATCTTAACATTAATTACTCCAATAGGAACAGTCCACGAACGGAAAATGTTTTAACAACACAATTTAAAGCAAAATATTTTTAATACAGTTTTGCCAAATCATCAATTGCAGACTTCATAAATAAACATTTAAAAATAGCATCCGAATCTATAAATTCTAATTTTTTTTTTTATAATGACTCTGGGCCTCTTCAATTCAGTCACTCGAACCCAAACGACATCGCAAAACAAACTTTTCTAAGCCTATACATCTATCAGATGAGCCTGCGCTACAATAAGAATATAGACTTCGCTTCTTTAACTGCGCCGCAGTAATCGAGTGGTCACTGTCGCGAGCTCTCGGCCTACGCTATTTCCATCGAGTCAAAAGTTTTTGTCCTGCTGTCATTTACAACCTACCGTACTGCGAAGATAATGTACGTAAATCTTCAAGCTCCCAGTTTTCACATTGGCGTGGTATGGAAGTTTAGAAAATGAGTTCAGGTGGTGTCATCGTCACTCGATCGAGGTTCAAAATTACGATGTCCGAGTACCAATTGCTCCTTAATATTTATTATTGTCTTTAAGAAGATTGGTATAATTTGTATTGGAGATATAAACTATACAATTAATTTTGCATGCAATTACGACAACAAAGTTTTTCATTGTCTCGTACATTTCCTACTAGATAAACGCTTCGTAACTCTTGCTTTTACTTTATGCATTGTAATTATCTAATTTTTATTTGATGCAATTTCTTATTTTATCTGTTTGAAAAAGTTTCGTTATAGACTACATTCTCTTCTGAAAAAAAATAATTATTTATTAATCTATAAATGCTGAATGCGAGTCGATTTTTTTCCCGGTGGGCATTAAACCCTTTTGGGTGACTTGGTCCTCTGAGAATTTGGACACCATCATGTTGCTTTCAAGTACGACGTTAATTAAACAAACAATCAATCAATTACTCCTTAACTATAATACATTGTTAATACAAGATTTTTCGATATCTTTTTTAATCCTCTAATCAATACCAGTTGATTAATTCATTGTTTATTTACGCCGACGTAGAAGGAACAAGAGGGGGCTATAGGCGACGAACATCGGAGTTTTGAATCAAGTGACGAGAACAACACTTTTAAACTACTGGAACCCCCGTCTAAAAAGGACGCTCATAATTTCTTGAACAATTTTTCAGTCCATGCTATATTGTCGCTTTGCACCTAATTTTTCGCTTTTCTATGTCTAGTATCCTCAATTTGAATCTGAAGTGATTTTTATAGTATAGCAATATCGGAAGACGTTTCCCCCGTTCTCGCACTTCGTTTTATGCATGGAACCTTGCATTAAAACATATCATACACAAAAAATCATTAAATTTATTCATTGTAATGTATTACAATAATTAAAATGTGTTCTATATTTTGTCGGACGTGATAAACCCATTTCCCGCATTATATACAAAAGACAACAATAAAATTGTAACAGGTTTCTTAATTTTTGAAATTTTCTTTTCTTATTCCCTTGAACTTCACATCTAAAAATATAAAATTTCACAGCAATTTATGCCAGATTATTTTTTAATTACCTGAAGTTCGATGGTTAATGCAAAACGTTAGATTGCATGTCTAACGTTGCATAACTATTTCATTCTTTTTTTTTTTTCAAAAGAATTTCGAATCGTTAATACATTGTATAACAAATCATGCACAACTAAAAATGAAAAATAAATAGCTTAAAATAATGCCGATAAAAATTCGAAATAGACCATGATTATCGCACAGCTAATTCATTCATTTTATGAGATAAAATATAAAGATACGTTGTGATGATCTAGCCAAAATGGAGAAAATGAATCCCAAATATAATTCCATTTCGCACTTTTTTCACAAATAAAAAAAAATCTATAGCGAGGAAATTGTTAATGCAATGATTCTGAATCATGATTACATATGCGATTTTACAGTGTATTTATGTTTAATACGATTTCATACATTCCATAGAGCTATATTAGAAGATTAGAACTACGGTGTTGTAGGTATTGCTTCTTGCGCCTCCTGGTTTATTCGTTATCTCTTGAGTGGTTGAGATACAGAAGATATACGGCTTTGTTAAACTCAAAAACTTAAGATTTCGTCATAATCAATCATGCTCCAAAATTCCTAATTATTCATAACTGACTGAAATAGTTTATTCTTTTTACAATTTCTTTTACTTCTTATAAAGACGTCCAAGAATCGCTGCTTCTCATAAATTAAAAAAAAAATAAATCTTATATTTCTGGAACACAAATTTTCTGAATTACTTCCATAAAATGAATAGAACAACCTCTTGAGATATACAATAATCATCCAGAACAGAATTTATTCGAAACATCAGATTTCTGTTTAATTTAACAGTTTGAATAAATAAGACATCTAAAGATTTTTTTGCACATACCACGAATAGATTCATTTAATAAACCTGCCCTTAACATCTATACAGATCTAAAAATTACTACTTTTCTCCCTAACCAAAGGAATAAAACCAAAGTTTCCAGAATGCAAGTTTTCTTAATTGAATCCATTAAATGTTTATCACCCTCTTGAAATAGCATTTTGAGTAGATTTGATTCAAGCCATTAGATTTCTGTTCAATTCAACAAACTGATTAATAACATATTTAAAAAAAAATTTGCACATATTACACAGATTAATTTAATAAACTTGTCCTTCAAATCTATACAGATCTAAAAATTACTACTTTTCTCCCTAATCAATGGAATAAATCCAAAGTTTCTAGAATCCAAGTTATTTGAATTAAATCCATTAAATGTTAATCGCGTGTCATCTTCAAATATATAGTAGTCATTTTCAGCATATTTGGGAGGGTTACACTTGTAAATCATGGATTCATTTAATGAACTTGAAGAACTTAAAACTAATTTTTGATATAAGAATAATTAAAAGCTTGAGTAGGAC
>BMAW01132850.1:106947-221099 GCA_019974015.1 Nephila pilipes
TCACTATTCAAAACGAAATTTTTGTCAATAATGTTCGCACATCTTCAGATGTGTCGTGAACAGATAACTTTGCAATATAACTGAAAGTTGATTTGGGGACTATTTTTATGACACAGCGACAGCAATTTCAAAATGTCTGTTTATGTTTTCGATTAAAGGGCTCAGTAAGTTTGAATGCACCGAATTCTTTTCCGTTTCAATTTATCATAGATATTACTAAAAATATTGAGCCGAACAGAAAGTAAAGGAGACACGAATTTGTTATATAATTATGTAAATGCTTCATTAAATTTCAATCAGTATTATCAAATTCCGAAAAATGAAAATAAAAGTTCATCGTACGACTTCCTTGATTTTGGCTCATTTCATAGTTGTTTCGTAACATGGCAGCCTTCTTCAATATCATTTCCTCTTTCTTTCTCTATTTTATGAGTATAACACAAGACTTCAGAAGTAAAGGGAACATAACATTTTTATTTCACCAGTAACTTTATATTATAAAGATTTTGCTTCACAGAGTGAAAATATATAAATATCCCAGTGTTAATGAATATATTTCTCAGTTTCTTTAATTTATAAAAGAGATATTACTGATATATCGACAATACCAGCTCTCATCAAAGATTGATTTTTGTTATATAAGTTCAGCTTCCAGTAAAGATTATTACACCGAGTATGGGCAATTTTCATGAAATATCTTCTTTCGACTTTCAGAAAGAAAACCACGATTTCTTCATTCAAACACTGAAAGCTTTATAGAAAAGTGTAAGATTCATATGTACTCAGTAAAGTTATCAGAAAAAATCAAGTAAAGTCAATTTAACAGTATAAATAATATCGTAAACCTTCAAAATGACATCAAGAAATTTTTTTATCAAAGTTATATATTCTCAAACGGAAGAGTCAATAGTTAAAACCAATGAATGAATAAATAGTAGTATATATATATATATATATATATATATAGAGAAGAAAGCATGAAAAATTCATCCATTTTGAAGATTATTTTCCTTGTTGTGTTAACGCTATAGCCAATTACAAAAAACGTTTGCAAGACATAATAGTACTTTGTACTTCATACATCTCTTATTGGAAAAAACTTCAAATGGAACAAATCTTTACACATATATAATATATAATACTTTCACTGCTCTATTTATTCTTCATAACCGTGAATTATACGTTTGAGATATAACTTTGATAAAAAAATTCTCAGTCATTATTTTAGAGGTTATACGATAAAAAATATATTTATACTGTTGAGCTATACTTGGTTTTTCTCCAATGAGATGTTTACTGAATTTTATATGATGTCTTTACACTTTTCTACTAAGCTCAATTAAGTTTAACTGGAAACGTAACACTGTCTGTACTGTCTGAGTGTCGAAAGAGATATTTCATGAAAAAATTTACTTATACTCGATGTATGCAAATCTTTATAAATGATCTTTACTAAAAAATCTAATAAGGTATCTTTGTGAGTGAAACGATTTATTTATATGATATATGGTAAATAATCTCTTTTATCATAACTATGAAACTCAATCATTCAAAACTTGGACATTTATATAATTTTGCACTTTTTCGTAATAAACATGCATTTTATCAATAGTTGTATCTAAAAATAAAATGGACTAGTGTTATAAATTTCTAAGTCTTGTATTTATATACTACATTCTACTTTTAGAAGCACCTGTTTTCAAATAGAAGTGGTTAAGAAATGTGTATTATATTTATAACAGTAACTATGAATGGTATAAAAGATCATTTTTGATGAACTTTTATTTCATTTTCAAATTTGTACATACTTGGAATTGTTGTAAATTTGATTTCAAAAAGATTATATAACAAATTCATTAAATATACTTTCTGTCACAATAATATTTTTATACTAATATCTATGATATAAGAACAGAAAATTCAGTTATTTCTAAAACTTAATGAGTTATATCAAGACTATAAACAGAACATGATTAATATCACTTGTAATATAAAAATAATAGTCCCAAAATTAATAGTTATAAATTTAGAGTTATGTCTGATGTTCACGCATCTGAGATGTGCAGAACAGTGGTAAATTCATTGAATAGTGCAAATACTTTAGATCATGACATTTTTCAATCAAAAATTAAAATCGCTCAGACAAATGCCAAATCTGTAAAATCAAAATTAAGTGAAGGAATGTCTTTCAGATATACCTAGCAAAACTATAAACAAATAAATAAAACTAAATTCATATATTTACATAGTATTTCATCACTCGTTTCAAAATAGAAACAGTTGTTTAAATGTATGTGCTACATTTCTATGGCAGTTTCGTCTTGAAAATTCCTAATTTCTTCTTTAAATTGATCTAAAAATAGGCTTAACTTTGTTTAATTTTCCTAAAAACAAAGTACCAAACCATTTTGAAATCGTAAATATGTGGCTTTAGTAAAGTAATAATAAGTAATCTTTCAAATTTTTTCACAAAAAACCAGTGAATTTTGATGATGTAAGTACAATTTGCATCATTATGGGATTTATAAATTTAAAAGCTGGCTAGAATACTGAATATAATTCCCATACTATACACTCATTTCTTTCGATTACAATTAATTACAGTCTTATAGGTGTGTTTTTAGTAGTGTGTGAATGTGAACTTACAGGACATGATAGTTTTATTTTCAAAATTTCAATTTAATAAGATTTAACATTTTAACATTATGCATTGATTTAATTTTGTCTATTTATATTGTAAAATATTGTGTGCATTTAAAATTTAGAATTTTATTTTGGCAAACATTAGGAAATTTTTAGGGAAATAATCCTATTTTATAATATAAAAAATATAAATGATGATTAAAGATGTACCAGAGTTCTAAAAAAATACATTTTCACAATAACAAATTCAGATTCTTACTCTACAAGCTGAAATGTTTGTTTAAATTTTTAAATTTTGTTTCTTATGTGTTATTTTATAAATTTTTTACAAATAAGCATACAGATTGAACGAAACACTGCTTTTAAAGGTAAGAGAAAAATCACAATCATTTTAAAGCATTTTAACGCCTAGAAGTGTTAGTATCCTTAAATTTATTTTTAAATGTAGATTAATTTTTTTAATTTTTTTGTTTTTACCTTTGAGTGAATATCTTATTATAGTCTAACTCAAGTTGTGAGTCAATCTGTTTTGCAAGCACTTTAATCATTAAAATAATATACTTTTTGAGCGCATTTAAAAGCTTTGTAACATGTAAGTTTACTGGAAATAAAATGTATACGATTTGAAAATAGTGTGTTTATTATATTATTAAAAACGTCAAACTATCAATAGTTTTTCAATTTAGAATTTTTTTAATGGTGAACTAAGACATAAAATGTTTTATGTTAATGAAGTATTTTATAACAAATTTTAAAAAAAATCTTAAAAAATTAAAAATTGAACATAATTAAAAATTCCTCATTTAAATCCAAATTTCATTTCGTATTATGTATATATATGGAGAGAAAAAGACATATTTAACAATTGCTCTTTTTCCCCAGCCGTTATTTACTCCTTGAGACACTATCAAAAAAAACCTTAATTTTGTATTGTCGTTGCAGAAATGCGAATTGTGTTGAGTTGTCTCATAGATTTGAAATTACTATCTTATCTATGTTCAAAAGTTTTAAATGTATTGTTTGTGTTAAGCAAATCTTTGAATTGATTAAAATATACATTTGAAAATGTGTAATGAACAAGCAATTATTTCAATATTTTTTTATGTATATTTAATTAGATAAAATTTATTTCCTATTTAATATTTTTCTAAAACTCTTACCGAGTTCAAAATTTACTTATGGTGTTTTCAATTGAGTGGAATAATAACTCATTACATTTCACGATAAAATTCTATTTCTGTGTTTTGAAAATATATTTTTAATTACAATTGCATGTGTGTGATGGTTCTGAAATCATGTTCCTTTGTGGTAAAAAAAATTCTTTATTTGTTCATGATCACTTCTGGGAGCTTAAAATCGTAGATCCACATGCAGTGCAAACCGATGCCAGATTAAAATAATTTGTTTGGGGTTGGATCGTATTGTTTTTTTAATAATTGATAATTGAGCAGTTTTTACTTTAGGCTTCGTTTAGCGGGTAACGTATAAAGTAGTTCAAGCTATGACCAAATAGGAAAGAAAATGAAACGAGTATTTTAAAGTTGGATAATCTTCACTGAGAAAATAATTATTCAGTGCTGATTGTAATATGCAACGCAGGATAACGATGATAAAATATGAAGTATAAATTAGGTTTTAAGTTGTAGCAAATTAATAATCTTTACATTTGTTCCCAATTTCAAGAGAGCGTCATAGGCGAGGAATTGTACTCTTACAAAAATACCATCAAATAAAATCCCACATCATAGCATAGTATATAAAATTCAATGAACCGTAATAATAAACAAAATAATACGCATAGAATATTAATTGATATTGTGGTACAGAAATATACACTAGCATTAACTCCTTCCTTCCAAGACAGGAGCTACGCATTGCTTTCTGTACTTTCCTAATATTATATGTATATTATTACTAGCACATATCAGTGATCTACTATTAAATACTATATTATAGAAATTAAACAATAAGAAAAATTTCATGAAAATCCATCATATTATACAATTACTAACATAAAAATAATGATACTATTTAATTATTAATGGAATAAATTTAAACCTAATAAGTATTCTTGCGTCATTCATAAACAAATTATAATACTGTAATATAAAATTTTAGCATTAGATTAAATATACTTTAAAGATATTAAAATACACTACGCGGCACTGAAAATGCAACATCAAGGAGTGGCCAGAAAAATAATGGTAGACGCACGTCACCAAGTTATGAAAATGATACGAAAGGCGCAGCTCTCCAGCGCACGTTGATGAAGATGTAAGGGAAGGAACCAACTCAGTTTTCGTGCTGTTATTTCTGCTAGGGATAATATCGTAGTAAATTCGTTCTTATCTCAGAGGACGCGTATAATAGCAAAGAATGCCAGACAGTCGTCAAAAGAGGCAGTTCTAGCAGACAGACGATTTTACGAGGGGCATGGTGATCGGACTGTGAAAGGCAGGTTAGTACTAACGGCAAATCTAAGCTGACACACACCTGGAAGTGTCCACAGTGCACTGGCTGTGGTGAAGATGGTTGAACAAGGAAGTGTGGCAAGTTTGAGGGGTACCGGTGCAGCCACAGTAGCGTCAGCACGCGTGGATCCACGCATCCGCCGACAAGCGGTGGCGGACCCGGAAGTCATTTCTATCTCCATTCTGCAACATATTCAAGACGCCCTGGATGTTCCCATATGAACCAGAACCATTTCTCGTCTATAGGTTGCTAGTGGTCTGCACTCATGGTGTCCGTTAAGAAGACTACCATTGACCCCACAGTAAAAAAGCCATCGTCTGCAATAGTACCGGACTCGAGCTATATGGACGATGGAATGGCACAGTATCGTGTTCTCATATGAGTCACGCTTCTGTTTCTGCAATGATAGTCACCGCAAACGAAAGTGGCGTCGAAGTGGAGACAGGTCCAATCCGATAGCAATTGTGGAACGCCTCACCGTGCGACAACGTCGTATCATGGTTTGGGCAATATTTGCGTACGATTCCAGGTCACCTCTAGTTCGTATTTAGGGCACTATGACGGCCCGACGATAAGTGGATGATGTGCTGAGACCAGTGACACTCTTCTTCCTTCAGAGGCTGTCCAGTGCCCTTTATCAGCAGAAAATGCCCGATCGCCCACTGCTCGCATCAGCCAACGTGCTCTGCAATGTGTATAAATGTTTCCCGGGCTACCGTTCTCTCCAGATCTCTCACCAATTGAACACATTCGGGATGCGATTGGATGCTATTTGCAGACCCAGCCACTGAAGCGTTCAGAAGACGAACTATGGCAAATGACTGACAGGGAATGGAGAGCCATTTTTCAGGATGTCATCTGTATTCTCACTGACTGTGTACATGGACGTGTTGCTTCGTGTATCGCCGTCCACGGTAGTCCCACAATCTATTGAGCCGACGCTGTTCTCGCTCTGTATTATACATATCATTTCGAAATAAAGATAATTTTTTGTTCGTTGCTGTGTCTCTCTTTGTTTACCGAGTTTCATCACTTTTTGGACTCTCCTTGATGTTGCATTTTCAATGTCGCGTAGTGTATAAAAACTAATAAAATAAAAAGATTAATTTTAAAAGGTATAACAATTCATACAATGTTCAATCAAACAACATTCGAAACTAGCATAAAATATGGCCCATTCGTTTTATACACCTCATAGAATATGTACGAGTATATATTGTAGCAATACAGCCCATTTTTCCAACACAGTACCGGAAATTCTGACAGCATCATTCCTAATTTTCAATCACAATTGAAACGTAATATAAAATCACAATATTTAATTTTATTTCAAAATGCGAGGTTAGGCTGTTGAATAACAAGGCTTATGCTACTACAAAAGAAGTACACATGCACCAAACGCCAGCGACCGACAGCTGTTTAGCATGAAGCCTTCTCTTTCGAATGCAGTACCTCTGTAAACAAATCCGTATACCCGGAGCCTTCGTTCGTATTACAGTTATTTTTTTATTTCGCCAGAAAAATTATAAATGAGCAAAGAATTCTTGTGAAATTCACATGAAACTTGGAAAAATCGCTTTAGAAACTAATAATTTATTGAAAGATGTGTACAGCAATGAATGTAGATCACGTGCACGTATTTTCAAGATCATTATTCGAGAAGACGTTGAAGATGATTCACGTCCGGGGTGTCCTCTCACGCCAAAAGCGGATGACAATATCGAAAAAATCGGTAATCTGCTTCGATCTGGCCGTCGATTAAGTATTCACGCGATTGCTGAAACTGTAGGAATTGAAAAAGAATCCGTCCGGCAAATTTTTACACCAAGACAATCAATTCGCCGGCTCATTCCACATTATCTGCGTCAAGAAGTTTCTAACCAAGTTCAACTTCCCAGTGTTATACCGTATGACTTATTCGCCGGATCTTGAGCCATACGACTCCTATCTGCTTCCTAAAGTGAAATCTACATTAAAAGGAATAAGATTTGAGTCCGTTCAAACCGTGAAAGAGAAACGGCACGCGGCCAAAAGGTGCTGACAGAAGAAGACTTCGAACGATGGAAGATTCGCACGGATCGTTGTAGGATAGAGTAGGGGTGTATTTTGTAGGTGAAAACAAATAAATATGTATGACATCAAAATAAAATGTTTTACTGCGCCAGTCTCATTATTTAATAGCCACACTTCGTATTACATAACAGGATTCTTAATCTCTCATTATAACTTTCTCATTTTTACTTCAATCTCACAGAAAAATTATTCTCTTCCCTGTTAAATCCTTAATTTTCTAATATAAATTGAATATTTAATTCTTTTCCTAACATCTCTCTGACAAACATGCGTGCCTAAGGGAGGTTCAGGGATGCTAATATGAAAACAATAAGAGGTACACAAATCAAAACAAGTTTTGTCCTTTTATTGATTCAAGACTAATCACAATTATTGAATTCTTTCCCAATCACAATTATTGAATTCTTTCCCAATCACAATTATTGAATTCTTTCCCATTCACAGTAAATTTTCCAATAATAAACTTGAAATTGAAATATTGATTTAAATTTAGGCGAGCAAATTTCGGTAAAAAGTAAATCCGGATATGTGGCCATTACATTTAAAACCATAGCGTAAGAATGAAATTAAGTTACAGATAAGTAAAACAATTCACAACAAGGAAAACATTCAGAGGAGAAAACAGACTGCAATGTAACTTATAATAGTAACAAGCATTTTTATGTCATTTTCTTATTTGTTTTTCTCGATTACAAAAACCAAAATAATTTGTTTTAGTAAAGGGTAATGACAATGTGATGACACCTTTCCACTCAAATATAGATTGGAAACTTTTCCTTCAACCTTTCTTATTATTTCTTAAAGATATCAAACACAAATAACTATTATCAACATTTTAACACATTAAAATGAAATGGAGAACCACATGAAAATGGTAACAAAAGATAATAACTACTTTTCAATTTCACAATATCACTTATCATGAAATATACTTTAAACCTCATATCACATTAACATCCTTCGCCAAAATGTCTTAAGTAAATCTCAGAAACTTCTATGTTGGTTTATGATTTACCCTATAGATTTTTTTTTTCCTTTAGGTTATTTGCTGAAGATAATTTAACTGAAAATTTTTGATGGATGAAAGGGCCTTAAAAGAATTGAATGGACTAACTCTGTTAGGAAGGATTTTATTGAGTGCACTGGGTCTCTCAATTTCAAACACCACATATAAAAACTTTCTTAATACTGTACAGGGATTTGAATATGGGTACTTAACTTCCTTGTATTCGAGTAATGAAATTCCTCATACATGATTAAGACACCAACATTGAAATATGCTTCTTGAAATCTTTTGTCACATCTAAATATATTTATTTCATAATATTTCTTTCTTTACTAATTTTCTTGCTTCTTCTATGGGTCTTATCTCTTTTTCTTTTACTAAAACTTCAAAAGGTAACTTATCATACATTAAATATGTTGGGGAAAGTCTGTTATAGTGTGAGGAGTTCGATTCTATTGAAGGGTTATCTTTTCCAACATCTTTATGCAAGGGACTTGACTTACTCATTTTACATTCTAAGCGAGTAATAATGGTTAGATTTACAACTTCTCAATTTGTTTGTGGTCAGCGAGAACTGGTTAATAAGTGAGTAACATTATTATGTTACGTCTTAAGAAATGCTTAAATTTTGAAGTGGTAAAAGCAGTATTACTTCCATGTAAAACTTTTTCAGCTACATGATGTTGAAAAACTTGTTTTGCGCAATTAATATGTTTCCATTGTTGCATTTTTTGGAAGGGAAAATTCAAATATACCTGTGGCACGATAAGTAACAATATGTAAATATTTCTTAACTGGGTTATGGTAACTTAACCCCTACACAATCTATTGACAACAGTTCAAAGTGTTTTTCAAACAGATTAAGTGATTGCATCTCTCCATATTTTTTATGACGTGAATTCTTGTTTATCTTATAATTTTCACGGTGTTCAAATTTACACTTTGAGAATATTAATTTAATAATTTTAGTTTCACAAATTTTAAAAATCTCTTCTAAATGTTTAGTATGTTCTTCTACTGAGTCTGAAAATATAATAATATCATGAGGGAAATTTAATGTAAATTTTATCCAGTATTTATATTTAGAATATGCCTCATAGCTCTTTGGAATTTTGCAGGAGAGTTTTTATATCCAAAGGACAAGCTATTAAACTGAAAAAGACCATAGTTTGATGTGAAAGCAAAACTTTCAACTTTATCATCTAATTCAATATGCCAATATCCTAAACAGAGATTTATAGAGGAGAAAAATTTTACATGTGTTAATTTATCTAAAACTGCATCAATTTATGTGATCGATCTGCATCCAATTTTGTGATAGCATTGAGTTTTCTATACTCGATGTAAAATAGCGTGCGAATTTTATCCTCTTTTTTAAAACTGAAGTTATAGATGCGGAATAAGTGTTTTGAGATGATTTAATTATTTCTGCTTTTAAAAATGCGTAAAATAGTTTTTTTTTAAATTTACGAGTCATCTTTAGGCGAAGTTCTGTAAAGGCGGTTAGCAATAAGTAATTCTGAAATAAGTATTATTTTAGAGGAAGTACATTTTATTAAACCCACATCAAATTTGATTTTAGCAAAGAAATTTTTATTTTTTAATATTATCATAGTCATTGTTAGGAATTATTTCTACATCAAAAACATGAACAGTTTCCTTTGTTAATTCTAGCGTTATTCATTTCAGCATTTTATTTATCTGATTTGGTTTCTTCTTTTATTTTACACTCTTTCTAGATTTGTCATATTTATCTCTAAAATATTTTTTTTCACTAAAATTAATAACTACTTCAAAACTATTCATGGTTTTTCTAAACACAAATAAATATAAGAGTTCAACATTTTGTATAAGATGGATTTAATATTTTTATTCATTTCTCCTATCCTTAATTGAAAAGTAATTGTTTTACTAACCTCTATTTCTCCGTCAATGGTGGAGAATCTTTATTTACTGTAGTCAACATTTTGCTGTTGTATATTTGACATAGTACATTTTTTGGTATGATGTTTATATTCGAAACGTTATCCAAGAGAATTGTAATATTTTCATAGTTCAATCTTGCACCGATGAGCATTAATTCTCATCTTCTATGTAGTTGGTAGTTCATAGTATTCTTGTTTTGTGTGGTTTGTAAGGCATCCTATGAGTTGGATATAATGTTACGGTATCTACTCGCAGATCTGGTGGTCATTGGTTGAAGACTCGGTCGTTTCTTGGATAACTCGACAGGCGACGCTAGTGAATCTCTCCTTAAACAGTTGATGCTGACCGCTTCAGCCGTATTGATGTCTATTGGCAGGAGGTACGGGGGCGAGGCTTACTGGAACCACTGGTGGCATAAATTCTGGAATTTCTGCTCTTATAAGTTGGTTATCAAGTTGGGTATTCATATTTTTTCTTTCATTTCTTCAAGATTTCGGGAACATTTTTATGGCACGATTCTATTTCTTCAAATTGCAATAGATAGTCCTCAGCAGACGTTTCCGTGTAATAATAATTAATAAAAGTTTTGAGTATCTTCGAAGCAAGTATGCATCCCTTTTTGTGATAGTTATATTTTTTGATATTGGTTCTCGAAACGTCTTGTTTACAGAAGCGGTTTTAGTTCCGTCTCCATGTATTGTGCCTGACGTTATGATTTGACGTTATAATCACGAACACAGAGCGACGATATTAACGAATATCAGAAATGATACTTTTACTGTTTATCATATACAAGCATGTTGGACAGTAAACTGATCGTACACTGAAATTAAAGATTATTGGTTGTCTTTGCAAAAATGGTATTATTCAAATTTAATTTTAGTCTTGTGTGTGTAAGGATGAGAATTTATTTTCTTTTGGACGGGTTGTTCTTTCCAATTCTTTCTGTTTACTTTTAAAGAGGCGTTTTCAAACTGAGATTTGTGATTCACTTTTTCTTTAGATTCCTCGAACAAAATATCAAATGTATTCCATTGAATTTAACACGAGAGAATTACCACAAACACGAACACATTACGAGTGTACCAAACTATTTGTTACTCTTAGTAATAGGTTCCAACATATTAGTTCCAGTTTGGTAAAAGATTTCATTATCCAAATGCATTTATAACATAATCCACGATTCTATTACTTAAATAATATATAACACAATCCCATTACTTTTGTAACACATTACACAACTCTATTAAATTACCCTATTACATTTGCAGCACACGGAGAAAAAAGAAATACTCAAAAATGAATACCTAGACGTACTCATTTTGAAATGAGTATGTTTGTATCAGATTTGAGCGTATACCTTTATCGAATGTGAACATTACAAGTATTCAAAACCAAAAAAAAAATGGGAAATCAGCATTCTCAAAAAATTATTACAGATATAAGGACTATAAAAGTTCCTTTTATATACTGACTACGTATTTTACAAAGTGGGTTTCAAAAACAAATATGGTTTGCTTTAATATTTCGAACTATATTTCGTATTTACCACGCTACACGGTAGAATACAGGAATACTAAAATGAGTATGTACGCATACTCATTTTCGCGTCTGTGTTTGTTTACATTTTTGTCTCAGTCACGGAATATATACTTCATGAGAAAGATTCTTCTATTTAAGATTTAAAAATGTGTTGAATTGTTATTGATCATGATTTTTTGATTTGAAAATGATTTTCTGTGAGTAGTTATTTGTGCTTTACAGGTGTTTTTTTGTCTGTATTCATAATGTATTCATGTCTGTATTCACATCGTAATCGTAGCTTAGTGACTTCTTACTTTAATTTGCATTAAAATTATTCTCATACAAGTAAATATTTGTGTATGAAGCTTATATTTTATAGAATAAAAAAAGCAGTGTTGTTAAAATTTTAAGCCATTTTTTTTTATCGTTGACTATACAGCGATGATGCTGGACAAGAATTCCATTTTTTTTCACTTCATAAGTGTGTAAGGAAACTGTCTTTTTTTAATTGGCAGAGAAATTATTATACATTTTTATCTTGTTTTAAGATATATATTTGTATGTAAGGTTTTACTATTTTCGAAGAATTGTACATCCGTATTTTGTTCCAATAATACTGTGTGGTAATCAAAAAAGTTAGAAATGATACATTCAGAATAAAATGTTGACAAAAATAGTTTTTATTCCTGATTAATTTTATTATGAATTGAAGTAAATTTCAGATGCTTAATGACAGGAGTAAGATATTTCAGAATATATGTTTTTTAAAGAATATGGTTTTAATTTAAACTCAAATTTAATGTTTATTTTGGAACCAAATTTTCACAATCTAATCAGGCATCCTACCTGTTATGTCTCATTGTTCATCATATTATAAGTGATTGTCTTGTGTTTCATCACTATTGTCTCACATTTTTTAAGTAATCCAATTTAAACTCCTATGACTTGGGGTTAGAAACTACTACTTGTTTGTGTTGTAATTCAAAATTTGATTTTTATATAATTAAGGTTTATACACAGATATTTCATATCTTGGTTTATTTTTATAATGTGGCCCAAAATTATTGCAAAATTTTGAATAAATATTTGGTGCAGTATATTCAGATTTTATTCTATTCATGAACTCCAACCTTTATGCACACTGAATAAATAAAACAATCTCTTTTGTATTCGATACATGACACAAATACTATAGATATGTATAATTCATTATAAATTGTAAAAACACTTATAAATGTTCACCTTAGTACAGGGCCAATCATATTATCTACCCCTTTTATATGTTGTATTTTTATTTACACAATTTAACCACTTTATTCAAGCATTTCTTAAAGTTAATATGCTTGTGCAGAGATGAATTACTTTGTTCTGGTGTTGGTTGGAAGAAACACGAATGACATTTGCACGACAAGGCAATGTTACAGATTTTTAAACAGTACTCAAGATTTATAGAATGTAAAATTTTCTATTTCCTCAAAATTCTGTTTTTTATCCCCAACTGTATCATTCCTATTCAAATATAATTTTAAAAATTAACATTTTATACATATTTTTAAAAATCAGATTATCACTAATATAAGTTTAGGTATGTGTCTTGTTGTTTACAATAGTTAAAATTTCTCTTCATTTACATTAAAACATATAAGTAAAAATTGTATTTGATTAATAAATATTACTTTGAGAAAAAGAATTTAATGCTAGCTAAGTATATATTATTAAATTTGAAATTGTATATAGAATTTACATATTCACATATATTTTTCTTAAATACTGTTGAAACCTATTTGAAACATTATAATCAACTTATGATTAAATTAATTTTGTTTGCAAAACACATTAAAAAAACCTTCAAGGTACAAAATTGCACCCGTTTAAATCATAAATTGTTATATAACTGTTACAGCTTTAATTATTTATCCTGATTAAATGAGAAAATAGTTTAATCCAATATTGCTTTATTTTTTAAACAAGCAGCCTGATAAATATAAAGTGTTTATATATAAAATATACTATAATTCAGAAGAGCGTAATTACACTTTAAGTATTCACATGTATTTTTCAGAGGGTTTAAAATAATTACAATACTAGAATAAATATTGAGGCCCTTATTTTTAACATGTCAGAATCAACTGATGATCTAATGATGAATAACAATATTAAAACATGAAATAATTTGAAATACAAAATAAGCTTAATCAAAAAAAAAAGACTGGAATAGTCGTTAGCAGCTCAAAAATACATCTGTTTAAGGCAGAAAATAATTTAAAACTTATATTGGAAGTGTACAAACAAATGCCAGAAGCAAGTTTAAATAGGCTTACTGAGCAACACTTTAACTACACAATTAAACGAGCATAAGTCTATAGATGTATAAAAACATACTCAGATTATTTCCTTTCGAATGTAAATAATTGAATAATGTGAGAATTGTATTGAATATATGAATTGAAATAAAACTGATGTACAAGACGTAAACAGCTTGCTCATAGAGAAATCCAATGTTAACGCATACCACATAGGTTTGTTTTGGTAGACATATGTCGGTAAAATTATTAATTTTTTGCTATGAATGATTTATGATAAATTTAATTATATGCTGAATGTAATAAATATTCACCTCATTTTGGCACATTATTTAAAAAATATTGTGTTGCAAGTTTTATGTATTTACTTAGACACCTAATAAGTCATACTATTTGATTCATTCAGATAAAAAATGAACTCAATTTTAAGCAACACCAAAACATTATGGCAGTGGCTGTTGCAGTAGAACATAATGTAGGTCAAAACAAAATTGAAAAAGTTTATGTATATCATGACACAAATCTAAGTGCTAAAATCACTTAATTTAAAATTCCGCTTTTAAAGGTTTCTAACCAATAAAATGGCTTACAAGTCTTGAAATAGGCAGGTTTACAAAAAACTTTTGTATGCAATTAACCTTTCTAAGAGAGTAATTTGGTGTAAAATTTATAATACTTTTTTTAGAACAGAAATTACAAAATGAACATAATCAATTGGCAAAATGAAACATGTTTAACAGTTTCAATACTTTTTATTATTCTATATTCCAAAATTTCTTTACAATATGTGACATTATGTATAAAAACTAAATGTATTTACAAACTAATGCATAATGTATATTTTGTTTTAATTATGAACTGATCCATGTTGTTTAAATTAGATTTATGTTATTGTATAATACGTATTGCAAAATGCTTTAATTGAAAACACTTGTGATATTTCTAAAAAAAATCTTATTATATTGATATTTTTTTATAATAAAAAATATCAATTGTCATAAGGAGACAAGCTCTGTCCGAGTAAATTTTAATCCATTAACACCAATTAAAAATAACACGTGTTTAGGAGGGAAAAAAAAACTTTAAAATTCCTTGTATAACACATGTTTTGGGATCTAAGTGTGTCAAAGTTCATAATTCAAAGCAGCAAGAACTGCTTTATAGAATGGATGGTTTCACAGACCAAGCAGAAATTCTTACATGTAATAGTTTATACTATAATGGTTAAGTATATTCCAAAAATATAGCTGTATTATATGGTTGTGTAGATGACTTGCTTCTCTTTCGAAAAATTAAAGAATGTCTACATAATAACAATACAAAAATAGTATATTTATTTGAAACAGCGTTGTTTGAAAAGCATTTTCACTCGTATTTAGTAACCTGACAAAATGTTGTTTTGAAAGAAGTAAAAAATCTGCTTACCTTTACATATGAGAACTTCCTATATTTTAAATACCTCATTGTAAGCTAGATTAAAACATAAGCAATGTTGTACGAATGGGGATAGAGTTGGAATATAGCATGGATTAGATAGCAGTGTTTATAAGCGACATGCCTTCATCTGCAGGAGTTAAAATATTATTATTTTTTTAATATTCTTGTTTCAAAATCGTGAATGTTTTGTTTTTAAATACCCAATATCTATGTGCATGATATTCAGAATAAATTTTTCATAAATATGATACGGTTTTATTTTTTCTGTGTACAGCAAATCATTAATTTTAGATATTAGTTTAGTTATGATGTTAATTCAAAAGTAAATATATATTAGATGGGGGAAAAAATGCTGTACACAGTAATGTACAGCATTTTTTACACATGTAAACAATGTACATGAAAAAAAGTATTAAGTTTTTTATAATGGAAAATCTAATATTCATCATAATGTTTCAAGATATTTCTAATAACTTATTATTAAGTGACTGAACTTTAAATAAAACTCTATTTTCTGCACATATAGGAAACAAACTATATATTGCTTCTAAAAACATAAATATAATTCTTAATGAACTGAATTGCTTCTGTAACTAATCGCTCAGATTCCTTACACATTTGTTTTGAAAAGAATTTAACTCTTGAATCGAATCGATTTTCGTTAATTTAAGATTTATTAAACCACTCGAATTGATTTAAATTTGAGGTATAAGCTCAAATTACAATTTATGATCACATAACAGTTGCATTTTTGTTTCTAAAAGTAACAGTTTTGTTACTCACAGTAAATGAATGAATTTTGAATCGGAAGTTTTGTAACAAAAACTTCATAAAGTGTAAAATAATATATAAGATGAAGAAAACGATACTTGCAAATAAAGGAGTGCTTATTTATTTCCCTGAAAATTTTAATTGATATATATTTTTCTGTTTAAAATTCATTTTCGATACAACAGTATCGGAAAATAAATTCAAAACATACTCACTGGATTGTTTGATTCTCATATTTGATGCAGTAACAGATTCACAAATGAATACATGACACTCATTTTTCTATTCCACACTCATAATTGATACAAGATTATATTCAAAAATGAGTATGCGAAGTTTCCATTTTGAGTACGTACAAAAATGAGTATGTGCGAGTCTCAAATATGAGTATGTTGGGATCGGATCCATTTTGAGTATATGACGTATTCAAAAGTGAGTACGTGAAGTTGCCATTCTGAGTATGTGCTTGTTACTAAAAATGAGTATGTGCGAATCTCAAATTTGAATACGTTGGGATCGGAGCCATTTTGAGTATGTGAAGTATTCAAAAGTGAGCACTTTCTACTCGATTTTGCATACCCGTTTTTCGCAGTGCATAATACATGAACTACTGGATGATCAATTTAAAAGAGCACCCGTTGGGTTTTCTTATTACCCTTAAATCTGACGGATGTGGCAACTATCCTCACATTGAAGTATAATTTTTTGAACCTTGTTTAAGAGTGGAAAACAATTTCCAACACTGTGGAATGTTACATAACTTTATTTGTGCGGTAAAACAGAAAAATGGAGATGCACAATGTTATTTAATCCTGTGATAATTTTATTTTTGAAAAACATAATTTAATTCAAATTTTTTTCATTATAATTCCTTACAGCAAATGTTGGAAATGTTCGCCATAATTTTGAATGCAAACATGAACACATCGAAACAAGTTTTTTGACACACTTCGCAACATTGTTGATGTTATTGACGAGGTTTCTTCAGTAATGATTTGTTTTAATTCATCGATGTTTGCGGGACTTCACTCGAAACCCCTATCTTTGAGATAACCTCACAAAAAAAATCTAACGGGTGAGGTCTGGGGGATTTGGTGGCCAGAGGTCTATTGAAATTAAACGGTCATCAAAGAATTCTTTAACCATTTTCATTGTTAGGTTTGACGTGTGCGGAGTGGCTCCGTCTTGCTGAAAGCATCAGTAACTATCCTGTATCTCGAGTGAAACAATAAAAGTTTCAATTATGTCCAGGTACACATTGGAACTCTTTCAAATCAAAGAATTAGTTCATGCAAACGATTTTTATTGCTGCTATCCATATTCTCCCGAAATGAGTTTTCAAAAATAAAAATTAAAAAAAAAAACATTGAAAGAAGCAGACAATTTACTAAAATAATTTGCGCAGAATCGGATTAAAAATTACTAATGATGTTCACACGAATTTTTGTTAAAAAACGAGTTTTCGCATTAGAAAGCGAAAAAAACGATACCCCCTCTCCCCCATTAAATATAAACAAGTTAAATAAGTAATGATGTTTAAAGTATTGTTACATATATTATAAATGTGAATAATATAAGAAACAAACGGGTACTCTTTTAAATTGATCACCCTGTATTATAGCAAAAACATATCCCATGATAATACTACTTATGGAAAATATAATACTATAACTCCTTTTTTATTTTTGAATATATTCAGTTCTCTCTAAATATTCTTAAGCAGATTAACTTCCGTATTTCTTTTGAGATTTTTTTCATGCGCAGAAGTAACCCAATGATTGATTCATTGGTTTTATTAACGTCGCACTGAGAAGTATCACGAGGGCTATTGGCAGAATGCCCAAGGGGATCGAGCTCACCTAATGGTTTAGAGCAACAAAACGGACCCACTGGAAAATCAGCACCCCCACCCACCCCCATCCGCAATGAAAATTTATTGGCAAAAGGAGATAAAACAAAACTCCGAAAATCAAAATAAATAAATAAATAAAGGATAACAATTTATTTACAAAGTAGTTATGACTTCATAATTCTTGCTTGCTCGCTTTCTTTCTTTCTTTTTTGGAATACATGTCAATCTTTATTCCAATGATGTCCCGATCCCTTGGTAATAACGGATATTATGACTCGCACCGGCAACCAGTCTAAAGGCGCCAGTTCGGGTTCAAGTAGTACACAAAAAAAGGAAAATTGAAAAATTCAGAAATGAAGCACGAGACAAAAACATACACATGTATACAAAGTATACAATTATAAGAACGCAGTACGGAAGATTAAAAATTTAGAAATGTAACCAAATATTGAAACAATTATGAAATTTGTTGGGAAATTTTACGAGCCGTAAGAATACAAGATTTAAGCATGAAATGAAAATTGTACGATTTTTACATACGGACTTCAGCTAAATAGGTTTCGCTTCAACAACAGGACATTTTAAATAAAAACCTTTGATAGAAGGACAAAAGAAAATGTAGTAATCAGTATCTCCAACAGAACCACAAGGACATAAATTTGTATTTCTCAAATGGAAACGATTTAAATAACAAACGGAGGGACCATGACGAGTTAAGAAGCGAGTAATAAAACCTGAATTGGAATAAAAATGCAAATTTGCTCAGTGATTATAAAACTGAACCCGAATATCGGTATTATAAGTTGATCGCCAGATCTACCAGTCAGAGAGAGAAGTTTATTTATTTTTAAAATCTTAATTATATGAGACAAGAGGGGCAGGGACATTCATTCCCTCACCATCAGTGACAGCGAGTTTTGCAAATGAATTTGCGGTTTCATTGTAATAATCTCTGACGTGGGCCCGAACCCATTATAGGTTGCAAAAATCACAATAGGTTGTTAATTTTTTTAAATAATATTTATAAAGGCCGATTTATTTCTGGTTATTCTGTAGTATCAATGTTGATGATGTCAGAATAAATAGAAACTTTGAAGTTATGAGAGACGGGCCACAATACGGCACATCCAATTACCGAAAGTTCGGCCTGGAAAACTGAATTATAAGAATTCAGTTTATGGGGTCTCAGGACTCTTAACGCTTGTCAGTGTATCGAAAAAAATATCATTTTTCAAAAAAATATAATTTACGAATGAAACAAAGCAGACAATTGAAACTCCATATAATATTCATATTTATTTACATTTTTTCTTATTTTTTCGTAAGATTTAAAGAAAGTTTTAAAAAGTTATAATGAAAAATAAATTAGACGTTTTTTAAAAATTAAGAAAATTTATATTTTGCTGCGCGCAGGATTCTGAAGTATATTATTGATTAAAATTTACAAAGGTAATGTTACCTATTAAAAACAGTTCAATTTTAAAGTTATACACACTTTTCGTGAAATTTAGAGAAATTTTTTTAATGCAATTATTAAAAAAAAATGTGAAATTTCAAGAAAAAATCCATTTAAAATTCATATAAAAAATTTTCTGTTAATAATTTGTATAAAATTTGATGTATAAGTCAAAGAAACCTTTTTTGAACATGTACATAATATTTTACACTAATATCTTAAATAGTTTCTGAGAAATCCTGCGCGCAAGTTAAAAAATTTTGTTCTGAGAAAAATGAAGTTAAAGTTGAAAAATAACAATAAAAGAATTCAAATCAAAGCTTAGTTTTTCTCGATAGCTCTAGGAGTTTTCGAAGTATCATTATAATTTTGGTACTAAAATGTTTAGAACAGATGAGGCTCTAACATATATTTTTTTTCAAAAAATCAAACATTTTGGGTTTAAGGGCATTGAGATCCCTCAAACATGTACACCCTATTTAGGACACCCCGGTGGAAGAAAAACATGGCGAACCCAGTTTCGGATCGGATTCTTGATCTGTCGGTGTAAATCTCCCACTCGGAGGGCCCCGAAAATTTGTTAACAAAAAGAATTTGTTTTTCAGGAGGAACAACTCTCAGTGAAATATATAAGTCGAATAGGATATTATTAATCAGTTGAAAAAAGTTCCGAATAATGCTGCTTCTAATTTGATATTTAAGAAAATGAAATTTTAGGATAAGATGAATAAGGGAAACCCTAGCAATCACCTACAAAGCAGTAGTGGGAGTCTTCCTATAGGCCTCGGTAATTTTTAAAAGACAAATTCTCTGAATGGATTTTAACTTGGTAATTTGCGAGGAGTTTAGATCACCACCCAAACTCCCGCACCATAGAAAATAATAAGTTCTATAACAGACAAGTACCATAATTTTTAATTTTTAGAATTAAATCACTGAAAGAAACCCTATTAAAATTTAATGCGTGATAATAATTTTTTTTTTCTTTAAGGTAGTTAGTTAATGTGGGGGCTCCAGGAGAGCTGGCAGTAAATCAGAATACCTCAATATTTATAAAATTTACACATTTAAATGCAGGAATTGTTTTGTTTAAAAACTGGGTTTCGACTAAAGACGTTGCCACCATGAACTCCCGTATAAGGGTAACCCTTCTCATCTTACCACGATGCGGCACATTAAAACAACTAATTTTTGCATGCGCGCATTTTCCGTGCACATGTGCGGTATTATTATTTATACCAGTGCAGCTATCCGAAAAACACATCAAAAGTGGAAAAGGGGTTTCTGCCTTGCCGACCCGAATGCTGTCCTACTCTCCATCTCGTCCGGATTCCCTTCTCTCTATAAACGGCCCAAACATACAGAGCTCATCCTGCTTACCAGAATCTTGCTTGCCTACAAGATTACTTGACAGTTGTTAATCACTATGTTCCACACTGGCTTGATGATTTTATGACACGACCTTTTCAATAATCCATTTGTGACGTTGGGCTATTTTCTCTTCACTAACCTTGGGGACTTTTATTCAGATAGATTGCATAAAATAACAATTTCTTCCTAATCAAAATGAAACGTAATTATGTTAATTAGATGCAGATTGAAATATGCAGGTGACGAGATTCAGATATAATGTAAATACGTAAGAGGATCAATGATAATAAGATATAATGATATATCATACAAGGACTGTCAAACTATTAGAACTGACTTAAGATAACTTAATTTCAATTACAATTAGAACTATCAGCTAGGAATGAAAACCGAAGAAGAGAGTCCTTTAATTTCTAGTCATTGATAATAAATAATTTCGCTTGATTAGTTTCGAGTTTTCTTAAATTATTTTTCTGTCTCTTAAAGTTTAATGTATCAAATTGAATTATGGCTCAAGAGCCAACTAATAGCGGACAGGCGTTACACATTAACTATCAATTTTATAAATATTTGAACTGATTTCACTTTTGTTCTGTTTGGACGAGTAATATCTAGCACATAATACTGAATTAAATGACAAATATTGAAATTTCAAATATTAATGTGAGAGACCTGGATCGTTTGCAACCGATCTGAATCAGTTGAAATGTGGTATATGCTTATGCATTTAATTACCTCTTCATAGTTGTAAAAAAAGAATTTATCAAATGAAATCTCCGATACAATGCGTAGCTTCAAAATCAAAGAATGTTTTCCATGTCTTTTTTTAAACATAAATGTTTTTCGATACATATCAAGCTTTTTTTGATTTTTTGTTTTCAGTTCAAAATGACTTACTGATTGTATGAATAGAAAATAATGATTTCTAACTTCGTGTGAAACTCGTTTTATTAACTTTGTTTACACGAATGATTCGGTTTTGTTATTCTTTTAAAAGAAGATATCTGTTTTATTTCCTTAAATATATATATGAAGCCTACTGATTACAGACGCGTGTTAGCGTTCTTAGTCATTGTAAAAAAATTTCTAATTTTTTTACGTCACTTTATATATCTTATTCTTTTTCAAAAGAGATACATAATTGCATCATATTATTTAATATAAATATACAATAATACCTCCTAATAAGGAACACCCACTGGAGCAGACATTTTGTCCCTTAATAAGAAGTAAATACTATTCAAAGGGACAAACATAATTGTACATTATTTGGAGGTGTCCCTTACAAGTAGTACTTTTGTATTTTCAACTTTTATTTTATTAAAGTACACTAACTAACCTTACTGTGTTAGTTTACCCAAGACATGACCAGAACACTGAATTTCTATTTTGCATTGAGATTGTTTTCTGAACGTCGCACTGAGAAGCAACACGAAGGCTATTGGCGATGGACCTCGAAATTTTTAACCTCAGTCAAGTGACGAAGAAGACACATGGGCTGGAACCTTTCTCTCCAAACTACCACATCACACCAACGGGAGGAAATGGGACCTCGACCAGATTTTACGGGCATCACATTTCGCACGGAGAGTGTTTGAGAAATTTTTACAACGTCTTGTTTCACTTCTAAGATCCTGCTATTATTTTCAGTTAATTCCGACATATTTTCGTCGGCGTCGTCAGAATAGTCCGAATTGTCTCTTCAGATGATTCAACAAATTCCAATACTTTGCCTCACTTTTCTTACTTTTACAGAAAGCACAAAAAGTGTATTATAATTCACGTGTGTATTATAGCACAAAAGTGTACAATGTCACTTTATCGAATTACTGGTAAAAGCAAAGTAGAAGTACTGGTAAACGGTAACTGGTAAAGACGGTTTACCGATATCAATATTCTTTGTCACGAATACTCAAACTATGATCACTGAGCAACCGTTGATTTAGATTCTTTGCACTTTATTTCACGAACAAAGCATTTGTATCTGCGGAAAGAACTATTCGCACCTGCTTGCGTGACAAACAACACGACTCTGTTTACGCAGCGTTAGACACAGAACACTTAAACTGAACATTCGTTATTTTGTCGGTTCGTAAAATCGCACCTGTTTCAGAATGTCCTATTAATAAATATTTTACGATATTTTGACACCTTATCTGTTAAGGTACGTCTCAGCTGTTGCTTATTTATTCAACAGAACCCACCGTAACACGATTCCTTTTTTTTTTTTTTTAACGTACGAAAGTTGAATGGCGTTTTTGTCTGCTCCTATGTTAGATATATTTAAATTTGGCTACAAAATCAAGAAAAAAATTGCTGGTAAAAACTAAGAAAGATAATCCTCTATTCGCTAAAATTATTCTTTTTGTTGCGAAATTTACATACGACATGTTTTACAGAACAGTTAAAAAAAGCTAGAAAAGATATTAAATACCGTCATACAATTGCAGATTTATTTCAATTCGGAATCAAAATCAGACAGTAAACAATTCATACTAAAAGGAGTGAGATGTGGTCTTGTAATCGTTAAGACTGCTCCTTTTCTTGCTATTCTTACAAACGATACATTTTACAGGTATGTTAAAAAGGATAGAAAAGACAAATTAACATCATGCAATATCTGATTTATTTGAAATTGGAGACGATTAAAAATTTCTGTTAAAAGGATTTGAGGAAAGTCTTCAAAACGTTAAGATTGCTCCTTTCAGTATTATTTTTACATATGATATATAAAGTTGAAAAGGCGCCGGAACAGTTACACAATTGTCGAGTAACACAACTTTGAAAACTAAAACAAAACAAAAAATTAAACAATCCTGTTTTAAAAACAAGATAGTTTCAAAAAGAATGTTATTTACACGAGAGAGAATAATCCTGTAGTTGCGAAACATTTGAATAAAAAAACTAAAAATTTAAAAATTTAGTAATTTTTATTAACGAGTTAACTGATTGAAAATGTTATATAAAACTTCGACACTTTCTTCTATAATGAATATTTTTTGTAGTGACACGGTTATTCTTGTAGAAACGATCAAAAAAAATTCTTTTCTAATGCTGAGATTGGCCGCTGTAGCCTAGTTGTCATGGTCGAGGAATTGCGGCCGGCAGTTTTCATCGAATCGTGGATCTGAACTCGCACAATGTTGATGTCACTCAAGATCCAACTAGTAGCCGGGGCTCATGTAGATTAAATCTGTCAAGGTTCAAAGTCCTCCCATGGGTGTGATGTGGAAATTAGAAGAAAAAGGCGCCAGTTGAGGAGTCGGCCTCGTCATTTGGCCAAGGTTCGAAATTACGATGTCCGTCGCCAATAACCCTCGTGTTGCTTCCAGTGTGACGTTAATAAAACCAATCAATCAATCTAATTCTGAGAATTCAGCATTAGCCATACTCAGGATCAAATGTTATTAAAAATTATGCAAATTTCAGACTTACTTTTCAGTTTTATAGTGTTATCATCATTAATTACAGCAAAATCGTGTTTATTACTCTACTTTGTTTTACGTATCAAATAAATTCTTCGGTGTATTTTTCTGGAAAGCACTCTGAATTTTACTCAGAAAATAACAAAATTTATCATTCTTTTTTCTTATGATATTCTTAACATTTCTCTTTAGTATAATAAATACCTTTCTAAGCGAAAAATAATATTTCAGCAATTATGAAAAAAACTCTGTACTATAATATATTGCATTACTGAGAGAATCAACCACACACAAAAAATCATATGAACATTATATAATTTAAAATATAAAAGTTATTCCAATCAATAACTCTAAAACCGTTTTAATTTTAAATACATAAGTGGCGAAGTTGAAATAAAAATTAATAACCATACCATGCATCGACATATTTCAAAAACTCAAGTTCACAATCATCCGATGGATCTGATAACCCCTGAACAAAAGCGAGCTTATTCAATTTTTTAAAAAAATTAATATTTTTTTAAAATTTTATAATATTTTACATGATTATGACTTACAAGAATATTTGTATAAAAGGGAAAAATCACATTCAATGATCAAAATACTGATATTATTCCATGAAGAAATACTATAAAATTTAATTCCGAATGTGATTTAACTAATTCAATTCACCCAGAAAAATTTCCAAGTTTCTCGATCAAGAAAGTAAGTATTAAATTATTTCATATTAAATTATTTCAAATTAAATTATTTCATAAAGACGTTCAATTACCATATCGAGAAAAATATCATAAACATAATATAGCCATACTTGTAAACTGAAGTTATGAGTCAGCGTGCTTGGTTTATTTATTAATCAATAAATAAATTACATAGATACCATATGACGATTTCTTACTTACAACTGTAACGGCAACATGTTACCTGTTTCATCCGTCGTCTTAAAGTTTAATCACAAGATCTAAATTTCAACTTAAATTCAAGAACAGACTAATTAATTAAAAATAATCAGTTATATCCAAAATATCTTTATTTTCTCCTGAAATAAGGGGAATGTTCTCAAACAGTTTACTTCCTCTATATGGAGTATAAACAAGTTTAATAACCTATCAGAGGATAGATACACTAACCGAAATATGATGCGATTACGTCCTTCCATTGCTCCGAAAGCGACGAGTTCTAATCTCACTAAATCCTATATACACACCAGAAAAGTTTCCGAGTACATCACACTTACATCCTTCTTATTACCATAACCTTACATTTTTTTCAATATTCTGTTGCTTTTATATGATATTTGATTACATCTATTCACTCCACTTCCAAAGCTCACTTAAATTGCATCCAGTTCCATTTGATTGGGAAGAAGTTGGGAACTTAAATATAAAATCAGAAAGAACCCATACATTTAGTCGAAGGGAAATATAACGCGAATTTCCCACGATGCACAACTACTGCTGTTTCTTTTAACCTCCTCAGACCTAAGGTCACCTTTGAATTATAAATTTTAGAATAATTTGTATCAATCGGTTCTAAATACATGAAAAAGTACTGAAAAAAATGTTACAAAAATTATTTTAATTTTTATTGTTGGGAAATTAAGTGTCTCCTGGAGAAGACATTGGGGCAAAGTGATATCATAATGTTAATTTAAAATATTTCTTTAATCTTAATTTAATGAGTAATTCATAATTAGCATAATGTAAAATTTGAATCACAAAATATTCATGTCCGAATTGTTTACAAAAGAATCCTAATTTCCAAAATTTATCATTCGGTTTTTTTTTCTCTCTCTTTCTTTATTTTTATAATTAAATAATTTCTCAATTTTAAGTTGTTTATAATTGAAAACTCATGATTTCCAAAAAATGTTGTCTGCGAGTATGGGAGTTATAGTTTTTTCTGCCCAATACATTCGAATTCTGGGAAATTTTAAATTAGACATAATTACAGTGATCACTAATTATGTTTCATTTCATTTTCTGTCAGATACAGATTCTTTCTTGTGTCCTTTAAATATCTACATTTGGTGAATTCAGTTAGCAATTAAAGAATATCATTCCGAGCTGAAATAAATTCCATAATTATAGTTTCAAATCGAGTGATTTCGATAGCCATTAACCCAATGTTTCCTACAGGCGACACTGAGATAACAGCATTCAAAATCAGAAGTGGGAAGATTTGAGTAAGAAATTAATAATGTTATATATAAACATCAAGTTTAAGGAATTCAACAGTGTGGTTAATAATTTTTCATTACACAAATAATAAAAAATATGAACACTTAGCGACTCGCAAGTGTATAATTTGCTTTCTCTCGAAAAACAACTTTTTCATTTTACCATAAATAAAATACGAATGCAAAATGTTCACTAAAAATCTTTTTTTTTTCAGAACTGCCATCTATTAACAAGAAAATTAACTAATTCTGTGTACCAATGACGCTTTTTATTCAACTTGGCGGCATTTTTTGAAAGTGTTTAGTGTCTTCTACAGAGGACTTTCAGACTGAGGAGGTTAAATCAAAGTACGAGGCTTGATTGGTCTCCATAGACATAAAGGCTTTTGTATTTGTTACCAGAATTTTAAACTTCGACTTGTACTTGAAAGTATCATCTATATAATCACTTTATTAGTCACCTAAGGGGGCTATTGTTTTAGGTGGGGCAGTTTGATGTGTACCAGATCACTTTTCATTTTTTTTTTTTTTTGTCATTTGCTTCAATTTTAATTACATTTAGTTTAAATATATTCAATTTAATAATCTATAGTTTGCTTTAATTTTAATTACATTTAGCTGATATAATATTCAATTTAATAATTCATCGTTTCCTTAAATTTTAATTAAATTTAGCTTAAATATATTCAATATAATAATTTAACATTTGCTTTAATTTTAATAACATGTAGTTGATATAATATTCAGTTTAATAATTTATCGTTTGCTCTAATTTTAATTATATGTAGCTTATAACACCGTAATTTAGCACTACCTTTCTTGTGCCATTAAACGGTAACCAGATGGCGCCACGTGTTCTTTTGGTTAAATGCGCAAACACCAGAAAAAGCGCAAGCTCTATGGAAGGCGAAAGACTTCTTTAGCAGAATGATGGCGTGATGTTCGTGAATCTGTGTTTTATAAATGTTTTGTATCCTGTCTTGTGATGTGAAACGTGTCAAGTATTAAATAATATTTGTTCCTGAAGCCATCCCGACTGTTCACTATGTTGTTCTGAAAAAATAACAACATTTGGAGGGATTACACGTGTGGCATGACCCGTCGGACATTTTTTTTCCTTTTGATGAGCTCACTAAGTGTGTGTGCAAGTTCTAATGTATGTCGCCCCGACACTTATTTTGAAAGTGCTATGTGAAGTGCTCGTTTTGTTATATTTGAAGAAATATCATCCGATATTTAAAGTGAAAGATTGCATGATTTATATTTGAAGAAATATCATCCGATATTTAATGTGAAATAGAAGAAATATCACCCAAGATATTTTAAAGTAAAAATTCATCGTCTTTAGTGTAAAATGCGCGATTTGTGTTGGAAGAAATAACATCCGATATTTCTGTGAGTTTTCTCAAAATCTATATATGTCTATTATTACACCACCTCACCGAGATGGCCTTCGGAAGTGTAGGGGAGGATATAACACCGTAATTTAGCACAACCTTTCTTGTACCATTAAACGGTAGCCAAATGGCGCCACATGCTCTTTTGGTTAGAAGCGCAAGCTCGATAGAAAGCGAGAGACTTCATAGTAGAATGATGGAGTGATGTTCGTGAATCTGTGTTTTATATATGTTTTGTATCCTGTCTTGTGTTGTGGAACGTGTCAAGTATTAAATAATATTTGTTCCTGAAGCCATCCCGGCTGTTCATTATGTTGTCCTGAAATAATAACAGCATTGGAGGGATTACAAGCTGATATAATATTCAATTTAATAATTTATCGTTTGCTTTCTTGAAAAATCTATAGACCGGATGGGGGGAATTTTCTCTGAGGCACTTGTGAAAGCCACCAAACCAAAATTTAAACCTCCGCCTCTCCGCTTACCCCCTGAAATCAGAACTGAAATTCGTCACAGAAACAAGAGTACAGAGATTTTCAGTCGTAAGGTAACGAGAGATATAAAACACTTTTCTCAAGAAAGATGGGAAAAACACATTGAGGCACTTTCGCTTGAAAACAACACACTTTGGAAGTGAGATCTCCTGACTCATAAAGACTTTCCATCCTATTCCGCCCCTTCGGGGAGCCCTTGGCGGTATCGCTGTAGCTCCCATTGAAAAGACGGAAGTTATAGCAGATAGCCTTCAGAGTCAATTTGAACCCAATATTGATGCAGATAACTGTCGGTTTTCTGCACACATCCACCACAAAATTAAACGTTTTTTGGATCCTCCCACCTGTCTTGATCTGGACTGCATTCAGACCAGTGAAGTTCAGAAATTCATACAAAAATTAAATATCAAAAAGGCTTCTGGATTGGATTTAATCGCAATCGAAAAATCTCCCACTAAAATTAATCTTTTTCATTAGGTTGCTCTTTAATATGCTCATGAAGAACTGTCATTTCCCAAAAAATTAGATAACTTCCGTGGTAGTCCCCATTCTAAAAACAAATTCGGATGATAGAAATCCTCAAAATTATCGTCCAATATCTTTACTCAGCTAGCTCCCTGAGTATAAAGCATATGAATTCGTTCTGCTGAAACGCCTGCACCAGCACTGCTTAGCCAGGAATATTATCATTTCCAGCAGTATGGCTTTGTTACTAAGTGTTCCACAATAACACAGTTACTGCAAGTTAATGAGCTGGTCCAAGATAGATTCTCAAAGAATCAAGCCGCGGGTATGCTATTTGAGGACATAACCAAAGCTTTTGATAAAATTTGGCATGAAAGGTTAATCTCCAAGTTGATGCGACTTGGATTTTCGGACCAAGTTATCAAAATTATTCATTCGTATCTGGACTCCCGCAGTTTCAGTGTACATGTAGGAAACGCAGTCTCCACCCCTTAACCAATCCTCAGTGGCGTACCACACAAGGGGATATTCTTTATCCTTATTATTTTCCCTTTATATAAACGACATTCCGAAGGCTACAAATATCCATTTGACCATGTATGCTGTGACACTGCCATAATAACCCAAAACATCGGCAATAGGAAAATTATAAAACGATTGCCGAAGTATATCTCTCGTCTGGTTCACAGACTGGAAAATTAAAGTCAATGCATCCAAAAGCCCTCGCCTCTTCTTTACGAAGAAACGGTGCATAGAAAATTTGCCCACTGTCACCATTTTTGACCCCCCCCCCGTCCCCTGGGTTACTAAATACAAGTTCCTATGGTTAATTTTAGACGTAAAATTAACATTCGCCCAACACATCCGAACTGTTTATCAAAATGCAGTCGGAATGAGTAGGATTCTTACTCGCTTGATTTCTCGCAAGAGCAAGCTGGTGAACAGGCACAAACTTTTGCTCTATAAATCAATATTAAGGGTAATTATGTTGTATGCATCCCCTATCTCTGAACGACAGCTGCAACAACACATTTGAAACGATTACACGTCTTTCAAAACATTCATCTCAGGAAGGCTGCAAATGCTCCTTCGTTTGTCTGAAATGAAGTTCTGCATAAGCATCTAAAAATTGAACACACGCTTGATTTTATTTGAAAGCAATCCACTAACTTTTTCAATAGGATTCCTCAAATTCCCGATGAGTTACTCCAAAATATGCCGGCGTATTCTGCCAAAATACTTTAATGTATATTAATAATTATTATATTCACATTTTAATTTTGATATAAAAATTAGTTTAAATTCACATATTAACTACCTTCATTTCACTGGTTTCTATCAAGAACTCGCGCCTCTAAAATATGGCTCAAATCTTTTATTATTAATTTTTAGTAAATTCTAAAATAGCCCCCTCTCTAAATTCTATAGTCTCAGATAGCGAGATGAACACGCCCCATGATTCTTCACCCGCAGCAACTATACTTGATCCTCAAACACCGATTCCCGGACGTTTGCGTCCTGATCCTATTAAATTTTGATTGAAAATTAATAAATTCTGGAACTTCCATAAAATTAAAGATTTTTAAAATAGTAATTCTGATGAGAGTGTAAAATTTATAATTTTAAATTAGGAACCTCGTAAATGTATGCACTCTCGCGTCATTGTACGTAGCTGATATAATATTCAATTTAATAAATTATTGCTTGTTCTCATTTTAATTACATTTAGCTTAAATGTAGTCAATTTAATAATTTATCGTTTGCTTTGATTTTAATTACATGCAGCTGATATAAAATTCAATTTGTTAATTTATCGTTTGCTTAATTTTAATTACATGTAGCAGATATAATATACAACTTAATAATTTACCAATTGCTTTAATTTTAATTACATTTAACTTAAATATATTCATTTTATTAATTTATCGTTTCCTTTAATTTTAATATCGGAAAAGTTTACTATTCTCCATTTCTCGATATTTCATCGGTTACTCTAATTCTTATATTTAACTGAGTTTTTAATAATAATTATTTAAAAAAAACCGCACCTTGGGTGGCTAAATCTGTTATTTGCAAAACTTTGCATAGATCCTTTTTTTTTTCTTTGCTCCCAGATGTATATGGTATGATAAGAACTGATGACCCACATGGAAATAAGTTTGAATCAGTGAGGTTTCATTGCACTAAATCTTGAGATTTCACCTCAACCAGAAGAGGGGACATTATTTCCGTTCTGAGGATGAAGTGAAAATTGTCTTTGTAGCATTGTATCGACATCAACAACCGGAATTTTTCTCCGGCGGGGTTTTCCCTATAAATCGCGCATTGGCGAAAAAATATGGAAAAGGATGAGGACTATATGCGCTCAAAAGAGAAAGAACACATATCTTCTATGTGCTCAAAAAAGAATGAGCACGTAGAGGATACACACAGCTACATATCTTTATTTCCCGATTTTCACATAAGAATAGTGAAAATCGGGAAACAAAGATAAAGATTATGACAATGGAGGCAGTACTTTTCAATCAAGTCTCGTAAAGAAATCACCAGATTGGTTTCAATTTGAACATAATTTACAGAAAAAGAAGAAAAAAAATAGTCCTATATTTTATAGTTGAAGAAATTCTAAAGATTTAGAAAAAGAAATATTGCAATATTCTATTACAACAGATCGAATGCAAAAATAAAGAAAAGTTTTTTTAATCATTTTAACATAAATTATTTAAGTATATAGAGGAATTTAAAATTTTAATAAACAAAAAGAAATAAAAATTGAAATTGACTTTGCTAATTTCATTTTAACATGCGCTAACTTTTTTCCCCCTTTGTATTCTCGAAAAAGTAGAATCAATTCAAAATGAATATTAATTAGCGTTAAGTAAGCAATTTTTCGAGCGCCAAGCTCCACCAGCATTTACTATCAAGAAAATACCTTTTATAATTTCCTAATGCATCTTACTTTTCACAAGCAAAACATTCTACAATACAAAAACGATAAGTTAATAAAGCAGAAAATAATACTATGTTCGGTTGTTAAAATAGAAGCAGACGATACAATATTAAAAGAAATATCCTAGCAATGTAAATATACCTCTTAAGCAAACTGAATGCAATTATTATAATCTTAATGTAATGTCAATCTTTTGAACCTAACACCATATATTCTTTATTTTATACCCATATATTTTTGTTGACGCCATTATCTAAAAAAAACACATTAATAATACATGTCCTCTGCGAATCGATCATATACTAAACTTGTATTTTTCTCTCCCAGATTACATATAGCATCCGACAACTTTATTTCCAAAACAAAGTTACCAGTGAACATAGAGAGTGACTTGCGCCAAAAAAGGTCTGATACGGAACATGTTCAAATCTTTCGCAGATTTAACGCTACGTAAAAATTTTGAATCGAATAAAAAGAATAATTTTAAAAAATAATAGTCATTGAAAATAATGGCAATTCATTGATGTATCAAAATCGTTTGGCCTCAAAATATACAAAGAAGGAAATCAAATGAATAGGTTAAAAAAAAGATACTTAATTTTAAATTTAATTTCACTTCAATGAAATAGAAATTTTCATAAATGTTTGAAAATTTTATAACTGCAGAAACTCATGAAAAATTATACTCATGTAGTCTTTAAAAAAAAAAAAAAAAACCGTTGCTTACCCTCAGAGGTACGCATATCACAACTTCAGAATACCTCCCATAAAACATTTAGCATTACCTTCCAGTGTAAAAACATCTTTTCAATTATAACTTACACGAGTATTAGCCACCGGAGGGGTTTTTCGTTTTCCTATAATCACAAAATGACGCACTTTTCAAAATAGAGTGTTAAATGCACGTGACTTGCGTTAATCTAATTTGGTTTCTTCAAACCAATTTACAATAGTTCAGTTTGAATTACAGTCGGATCATTGTAATATTAGTTTTAAGAATAGAATAATACGTTAAGATTTATTTTTTATTTTTTTCATTTTATGGCAGAGCAATAGTTACTGCTTGAAATATATTCAATTTAATAATTTATCATTTGCTTAAATTTTAATATCTGAAAAGGTTATTAACTTTAATATTAATATTTTAAATTTAATATTTAATATTTTATCGTTTGCTTTAATTCCAGTATTTCATTCAATAATTTAGTAATTACTCGTATTTTTTTAAAAAAAGTTTGCACCTTTAGCGGGAAAATTTATTCTTTGCATAGAATAATTTGGAGAATGCACCTTGTTCTTTTGTTAGTCTACATTTATTTCATCTTTTCCAATTTATGATCAAAACCCCATGATTCATGAAATGCAGGACTTTACTGAAGCAATTTAAGAAAAAGTGAACTAACGTCCTGAGTGATGAATGAAAAACTGCAATTGAAGAATTTTTCAAACTACAAAAAAAAAAAAAAAGAACACATTTGAAGAATATTTCCACATGTTTGAAGACACAAAATGACGTTAATAGAGCCAAGACATTTTAAAGGAGGGGGGGATCTTAAATTAATCTGAACTAAGTAACTTCAAATGGAAAATACTTCAAAATATTCAAAAAGAACTCATAATAAGATCATAAGAAACAATAATTCGATTTAAAAACCAACGTTTTTATATGGTGGCAAAGTTTATTAGAGAAAATTATTGAAATATTAGTTAAAACTGTTAGTTATTTTTAACTTTAAAATTCACTTAAAAAGAGACATTTGTGAGAGTTTTAAAAAATTCATAATACTCATAAAATCAAAACATGCATTTGAAAGTTTATAAGCCATTCTATTGAAAAAAAATGGGAACCAGAATTCAGAAAAAATTATTGTGATAAGACATGGTGCCAAAGATTGGAAACTTTCTTTCTTGCTCATGATTATTGACTAAAAGTCAGCAACCCTTACTATCTCGGAGATAGTAAAGGGAGATAGTGTCTCCCCTTTGTGAGTACAATAGTTTTACGAGGCGTCATGTGGTGTGGGGAGTGCCCGGTGTTCCCAGAGGGGGGAAATTTTTTTTTCCTCAATCCTAAAAGCGCCTAGAGGAAAGAATATTTTGACTTATTAAAATTATTGAAATATTAGTTAAAACTTGTCGCAAACGTTTAAATATTGCATTGTTAGGCGAGTAAGAACGATTCCCGAAATTTCAAAGCTCTAGCTTGATGGGAAGTTGGTTAAATTAACGATCGAAAATTTGATGACACACACTCACACACACACACACACACACACCAAGTGAAATTCAGAAAAACGTTGTAAAATAATGGCAGGACCGAACAGAAAAATGTTTATTTCAAAAATGGTCTCCTTTTAAACCATGCTTGTTTAAAGTGCGGCCCAAACGCAAATCATGAAAATATTTAAATTTACACATTTTTATTAAAAAAAATAAATGTTTGCAATATTTTTCATATATAATCGATTCGTTGACATTTATTTTGAAATAAAAATTTAAATAAAAATATCTTAGTATGTCATGGGAGTTTAAGTTTTGAATTATGTATGTATCCACTCGACGGCGATTTTTTTGAAGAATTACAATATTTGTAAGCAGTAATATTGCATTGTATTTCGATTTCCTAATTCTTTTGGCCAGGGGAGCCCTTCATAATATCACAGAAGAAATGGCTGCTTTAGTATCGTTAAAAGACACAACCAAGTCTGTAGATTTATTCGATGCATTAAAAACGATGATGAAAAGGTTTTCCGTATGTATGAAAAATTTATCAGCTATCATAACCGATGGAGCCCCTGCCATGGTTGGTAAAAATACCGGACTTGTTAAAATAGTTAATAATGAAGCCGTCGCTGCCGGCAATACAATATTGATGGCATATCATTGTATTGTACATCAGGGCAATTTATGTGGAAAAATTGTAAAATTGGAAAGTGTATTAAGCGTTGCTATAAAAACTATTAACTTTATAAGAGCAAAAGGACTTCAATCATAGACAATTTCAAGAGTTTCTTAAGGTAAAGGGCACTAAATTTGCAGATGTTATTCGTTATACAGAAGTAAGATGGCGCAGCAAGGGGAAAATGCAGAAAAGGTTTCACGATTTGAGAACTGAAATAAAAATATTTATGGAAAGAAAAGGGGAACCTGTGACTGAATTAGAAGACGAAGACTGGGTTTTAGATTTAGATTTTTAGTAGACTTCACAGAACATTTGAATGATTTAAATTTGAGACTTCAAGGAAAAAATGAATTTATTATTAATATGTTCCAAACAATAACAGCATTTGAAAGAAAGTTGAAATTTTGGCACAATCAAATAAAAGTAAGAGATTTGACACATTCCAGTATTTTGGCTGCAAATAAACCTGTGAGTTGCACAAAATATGCAAAATACGCTGCATTAATTTTTGATTTAATTCAAGAGTTTGAAAGTAGATTTCAAGATTTTCGAAGAAATGAAGAGTATTTCAACATATTTCCTACCCCCCCATTTTCTCTAGAAATACATAAAATACCTTCAAATCTTCAAATGGTATGCATTGAACTGCAAAGTGACATAACTGAAAGAAAAATTTGGGAATGTTTCTTCACAGGAGTTATATAAAGATTACCTACCCCGCGATAAATATCCTAATTTTCAAAATCATGCTTTATTAATGTCTTCAGCTTTTGGCAGTACCTATACTTGTGAACAATTATTTTCAAGGATTAAATATGTAGAAAACAAAAATAGGACAAAGATCACTGACAAACATCTTGAAAATGCATTAAGAATTGCAACCTCGTCTATTGAACCCGATATCGATTTGCTTGTTCAACAAACGCAAATTCATCCATCTCCTTGTTTTGAATTTTTTCTATCTTTATGAAATCCAAACTAAATGAAACGAAACTTTTACAAATTTAAAATAAATATGTACTATATGTATCTAATTCAAATTAAAAGAAAACTTATAATAAAAAGAAGTTAATTTATTTTAATAAAACTACATAGAGTTAATTTTTATTTAAATTTGTTGAAAAAATATTGTATGTGTGTGGCCCAGCAATTTTTTTTTTTTTTTTTTTTTTTTTTTTTTTTGCACTGTGGCCCTCAAACGGTCATAATTTAGACTCCCATGTTTAAACAGTAGTTGAAGTGACATCACACGCACTTAAAAAGATCGAATAGAAGACAATAGATCCATAAAACCCTATTAAATCTTTAATCAGGCTTAGAAAAAAAAATCTATAATCGAAAAAGAAGTTTACTCTAACTATAGAATAACATTTTACCACTATCTCTCCAGTATCTCGGCACTTTATTTTTAATTTCTTTTTACTCAAATTCTTGTCAACGCAAAAAAAAAAAAAAAAAAAAAAAAAGCATTGTATTTTAATTTCTAAAATTTACATCGTCAAGAATTAGAATAAGAAAATATTAGTTCTTAATATCACTCACACAAGGCGCCACCATTGAGTATTCATCAAATAGGTTGACTGATTCAGTAGAGTACACACACACGCTTGAAGGGTTTTAATCTCTACATCTGTTTTTATTGAAGAGTTTGACTTCTGCCTTTCCCTTGCCGAGGACTGCATTTAGTTAAGATATAAATTAAAAATTGCTTCGATGTAATTACAGAAAAGGATTTAGATTTGGAAGTTACGAGTGAAATTGCAGGCCATAGGCTCTAAGTTGAGGCGGTCCATTTATAATTCATCAAATGATCAGCAAAGCAAAGGGGAAAAAAGGAGAGTACGATAATGATTCGTGCTGCCATCTGATGTGGAAAAAGAAACATATGGAAGGTTTACATTTTAAAATATTTATCACAAACAGCTTATTATATATATATTTCTTCTTCCTTTTTTTTTTTTTTTTAATGTTTTAACAAATTTTTTCTTTTTACTCTCGAGACTTCGCAAGTTTAAATTATGCAATGTAAATGTTTGTACAACAGTACTTTAAAGTTTTTAAAATATTTTTTTTTTATTTTCGAATACTTAAATAGATGACACCTCACTATTTTATTCAATTTAAAAAAAATGAGAATTATTAAATACATTTAAAATTGGTTTCTATTTTTCATCGCGCCAAAGAAGTTAATTTCATTCATTACGTTATTTTTTAATGAAGCAATAAAATAATATCTATAAAATATGTAAAAAAGTCTGAAAAACGCCAGTAAATTTAAAATTAATCACAAAAACTAATTTTTAAAAAATTTATTAGCATACTTGGGCTAATTCTAGTACGATAAAATATTTATTGGCCACCCAAGGGGCTATTGTTTTAAATGGATTACTTTTGGCGTACCAGATCACTTTTCAATTTTTTACCGGTAGCATAATTTTATTACATTTTCCTTAAATATATTCAATTTATAATTTATCATATGTTTTTATTTTAATTACATGTAGCTCAAATATATTCAATTAAATAATTTATCGTTTCCTTTAATTTTATATACGAAAATTTTACTATTGTCAATTTCACGATATTTCATCATTTACTTTAATTCTTATATTTATAATTCAGTAATTTAATAATAATTATTAAAAGAAAAGCACATCTTTGGTGGCTAAATCTGTTCTTTGCAAAACTTAGCATATAACTCGGTTTGACACAATAGTATCTCGAAAAGGTTATTTAAAATTGCTACTAAAGAAACAAAAAATGCTCTACACACAAAACAAAAAAAATTACATATGTCCGATGGATAGAACCACGAAATACCAGTTGTGAGTATTTTTTATAAATTTTGGAAGGTTAGAAAGAGAAAAATTTTGCGATGAATTTTGAAAAGTGATCAGTTGACGAATTTAACGAAAAATAAAGCCTATTTAGTAGCTAATAATGTCACAACAGTATTCAAATCATTTGACCACAAACATGCCAAGAAGGAATCCAAACGAAAAAGAAATAGTTTGAAAACCTCCCAAATAAAAATAGCTTCTCCACAACACTATCTTATACTTACTTCTCAATGATTTTACTCCATTTTCAGTCATTTCAGGATTATTCATTACGCATGACTTATTATAATGCACCAATAAATAGGTAAATAAAATATTCAATTTTTCCATGCTCTATTCTTATTCAATAAATTTTTTTAAAGAAATTTGTTTTATTGCAGAGATATAATTTTGAAAATTTAGTTCTTCATTGATGGAAGTGAGCATCAAATACATACGTAAAAATATTGATGATAAAATTTTGAAAATTAATCAGCTAACAAATGAATACGATACTTTTCCATTTCGATGACGCAAATCTCGCCAAGCAGACTTTATTGGCAACTACACACAGTGAACACATATTCCGTTTGGAGTCGGTTGTATCATTATTGGCGATTTTATCGCTTACGCCGGCGAAATGGAAAAGTACCTATTATACATTAGCGAAAACAAAAACCTCTTTTTGTGAACTGTGAACAGTATTAAATGCTTGTAGTGTCATTATTACTACTATTATATCTACCATTGGATAATTAGTTATTGTTTCTATAAAACTATTCGTTTAGTTTTGATATCAATTTTAATTATTGTTACTTGTGAAAAGGTAAGCTTTAATAATGTGGATTAGTATAATATACCAACTTAATTTTAACTTATTTACAGAACCCTAATTTAAAAATGACAGCTTCAGTATCTAAAAAGAAATGTCGGTATTATCTATTGGATTACTTAAAATTTGGATTTATTTGTTCACCGACAAATGAAACTATTCCTATGTGTCTTATATGCGAAAAAACTTTTGGAAATGAATACATGAAACCGTCAAAAATGAAAAATCATCTTGAAAGGCTTCATTCAGATAAAAAAAATGAAGAATTAGAATTTTTCCAAAAACTCAAAGAATTTGGAAAATTTAATGACGTTCAAACAAAACTGCAGGGAAAAGATGTAACAATTATCCAAGCTCGGACAATACTGTTAGGCTTCCAAGTAAAATTAAATTTATTTAGATCTTCATTGCTACGTTAGGATTATAAGTATTTTTCAAATCTGCAACAATTAAAAATAAAAGAAGAAGACTTGGAAATATATACAAATCATCTTCAAAAATTAAGCGACGATTTTAAACTGCGCTTTGTTGATTTGAAAAACATCGACATCCCTGATTGGATTATTGCGTCATTTTCGGTTCAAATTGATAACGTCGACATCAACATACAAGATGAGCTTGCTGAACTATTGTCCGATCTTGAAGCAAAAACGCTTATTAAAAATTTGACAATACATAAATTTTGGACTAATATAAATATAAAGCAAAAATATGTGAAACTTTACGAAATGGCTCAGCCATTTATGCTGGCGTTTCCAAGTTCGTATATGGTTGAAGCCGGTTTCAGTCACGTTAATTCAATTTTAACTAAAAACAGAAATAAATTAAATGTGGAGCTTCGAGGGGATTTACGGTTAAAATTGACTAATTTCGAACCCAATATAGCGAACCTTGCCAAGAAACACCAGGCACACTCATCTCATTAAGAAGTAAAAAATCTGTAACTACTTTATTTACTGTTTCTGATTTATTAAATATTTAGACTAATATATAGTTTTATTTTAATTACCTGAAAATTACCTTTGTGGGGGTCTATGGAGATTTCGAAAAATTATATAGGGGGCGATGATCAAAAAAGTTTGGCGACCCCTGCATTAAATTATACTCGTTCAAATTAACATTAAATAAGTAATTCCTAAAATATGACTGCGATAATAAGATATCATAGCTAATGATTTTATAGCATTTGTATGAAATAAAAGTTCTTTTGTGCTCGAGTTTCAGATAAGTTGTTGAAAGCAATTAACTATTTTGAGTTAGTGTCTTAAAAAATACAATCATTTACAAATCACCTCGCGCAGACGTTAACATACATAAGACTTAAAGAGGCACCCGATTCAACTGTTCCGTACAATGATTTTTTTTAAAAATAAAAACGAGAATCAACCCACGACCACCTGGTATCCATAAATATCTTTACAACTAAATTGCACCTGCTTTTTGATTTATTAATAGGCTGCAGATATAAGTTTGGTACATTTGATAGTGATAGAATTTTGAGAAGAGTTATCACAAATATCTATTCAGGTAGAAGTTTCTGTTCCGCAAATGGCATTAAAACACACCTCTCCGATTTGGAATAAATTTTGATTTAGAGGAGTAACAACACACAAATGTTTTACCTGCGCATCATGTAAGTTTAAAAGCTTTACGTTAATTTTACAAATACAGTTGCAAAAGCGGTAAATGTAGCAAACCATTTCCTTCAAACTAACATTATTAGCGATAATTTTTCAAGAAAAGAGCAAATTAATTTCCAAAACGATATTATAATAAGCCATTATTGCACTTAACTACATCGGACGACGTCATGTACCATGACGTCATTTGATTGACTGTATCGTCATCTAGTGAACTCAGGAGAAGTAACTGACCGAACAGTATCTATGGTGTGATAGTGTTTACTTCTAGTTTACCATTAAAACACAGAAATTGGTCGAAAACTTACCAACATTTTGAACATTTTCATGAAGTTACTGTTTTCATGAAGTTTCTAGCGTTTTCAAGAAACAAGAGCACTAAGTAATACGTCAGTCCATTAATTCGTTCTATAATGTATATTGTTCAAAAAGGGTGAATGATATATGTTCGATCTTTTTTTTCTTCAAAATGTTACATATTTCTTTCATGAAAAATAAATTATATTCTCTACTCACTTGATAAAGGAATGAAAGCATTAATTTTTTTTTTCAAATGTAGTAAATGTAAAGATTTAAATGAAGGAGGACTATTCGAACAACTTCTTCTAGCAGTAGTTGAACTTTTTTATAATTGATTTAGGGAAATGAAATCTGTGATAATCGGGTTAAAAATACAAATCTATGGATTTTCTAAGCTCCAAAGCAAGAGTTTTATATCTATTTCAAAATTAAATTAGAAATAAGTACTTTATTTTGTTTTAAAATTGATTACTATCAAATTTACAACATTTATGAAGTGATTCCAAAGCTCATACTTTAGAATATTTAAGATTTGAATTCATGTCAATGAAAATAATATAACATTTATATTTTCAGTACTTAAATAGATTTCAAGTTATTCTCCACGATATTTTCAATTAACTTAACCGGAAAAATGAAAAACAGATAGATGTGAAAAATTCATCTACTTAGAACTGCCAAAAAATAAAAGAAATTTACTGAAAATTTAACGCTTCAATTTATTACTTTTCATAATATACGTTCTGAAATTATAGTATTTATAAATTAACAAAACTATATTGAATTCGTTCACAAAATACTAAAGAATTTTTCACAAACACAATCACATAATAAAGACAAAACACACACTCACAAAAATATTTAAGAATTTGTTTAGAAACGCTATTTCTGGAGGCTCGATGTTTACTTTATTCATTCTTTACTGAAGTCTTAGTCCATTCACATTTTCGATAACAAATTGGCGCATTTTTGGCTTCATAAAATTAGTGCTATCACCGGACATTATATTTCTTTATCTATTTTTTTCCCAAAAGATATATATCTACAAAAAGCAATTTCAGAAAAAGACACCTCTACTTATCGCCTCTCAAACAACAAATAAATAAAAAAAAAAAAGAATAAATTTTTGGACATTAGTGTTGAAGTTTTTTCATTGAATAAACTACCTAAACAAAATTTAAAATGACATTAGATGTAGCAGAGAACATATTCGTTTCTCCTTCCAAAATAATGCAACGGTATTATGAGCCCAAACAAAACATACAACTTGAATTAAATTGGCGATGTTTTGCAATTGCAAAGACAAAAAAAAAACCCGCCAAAAGGTATATTTGAAACAGAAAAGTACCATAAACCAGTGAATACGAATTTGTATATCAATAATGAAAACGTCAATTATATAATTAAATTATTTTATTCAAAATTAATTATGCGAGCAACGATTTACCCGCTTTAATCTAAAAGGAAGCTAAAACACATCAGAATATAAACCAGTCACTATTTCAGTTAATGAATTCAATACATTTTAGCAAAAATTTCATTTTCTTCTTTCTGTAGACCACTGCATTTACCAATTAAGCACAGTCTATTAGTACTAAAGACAGCTATCACATACGGGCATTTTATCACTTCCATTAAAAATATTTAATTATGTTTCAAACTGATTACATATTGATATACTTCCACAAAATGAATATCGAAAAATACATTTCCATTATGACTCCCAAAACGATTTGTGTAATTCTGACTTACATACAATGGGGGAAATGACATGATTAAATATTTGTACTCACCTGAAAATAGCTCCACAAATGAAAGAATATAACATATTCCTGCCGCTTGGGTTTTTAGTTCCAAAACCTTAATCCATCTAGTTTCAAAATTTATAAGATGCAATTAGATACCATGCCGTAAATATGGTTGTTCCTTAAACACAAAAGGTACTTTTTCACCTTGAAGTGATGTTCAACACTTTTTTAACTTTTTTTTATTCTTCTTCTAATTGAAATACTTCGATTTAAATCAAATTTAAGCCGTAAAATATTTTCTGCGACTTGAATTTTATTTCATCAGCTTAATATTTTTAGAAAGATTTTTGTTACTTATGATCTGATCCGACTCGAGAAAAATATTAACATAACCCTAATCGAAGCGATTTAATCTTGAACTCAGGCTCATTCAGTAGATAAAATTCCGCAGCTCTGTTTCACGCAGCCTTTTTTGTAGCAGTTTTTTTTTCTTCCATTCAACAGACGATTTTCTTTTGCTCCATCATGGAATTGATTTCGTCAAGTACTCGTGTTTCTGCTTGATTAAATCATTCCACATAAAAAAAAAATCGTTTGCAAAATCAATGACTTTTCTTTATTTGTGTTATGACTCATTTTTCGAATTGCGTCTAGCGTATTAGAGGATTATTTAGCATTGGGTTGTTTCAAAAAAAAAAAGTTTTATTTAAATGTGCATTTCTGTTACGTATTCAGTTTTTTATGCATCATTTTTTTCTCAAATAAAGAGATGATTCTGAAATAAAATATCGTTTTACAATTATGTTATGCACACTATGTTAACTATTGAAAATTTTTTAAAAAATATAACGGTTTCTTCAATTTTCTTTAAAAATTGTACTTTATGTATGCATAGGTATTTCGTATGGACTTCTGAAAATAGTGACTAATTTGTTTGCAAAATGGAATATGCTCAACTTTTTGTGTGTACTCTATGATTTGCAACATTTGGGCTGAGGAATGGCCAAAAATGCGAAAGGTAGGTAAGGCAATGACAAATCAATCAATATAAAAATTGAGTTTAGATCCCGTATTCTCTAAATATATGCCCAGAAAGTAACAAAAAAAAAATAATTTGAAAACCATGAGATAAAATGATTATCAGATAACTAATTTAAAATTTCATATAATTCGCTCGTGTAAAAAGTTGTATTTTCGTGCACACAGTAAAGTGGACTATTCGGGAAACTTCCCTTAACAAAGATCTGGGGTATCTTTCCGGCTTGATATTTAAGTTTCCAGCTCCTTTCCAAGCAAATGAAACGTGGTTACGCAAATTAGGTAAAACTTGAGAATTGTAGTGAATAGACATAATTAAGTCGTAATAAAGCGACAGAGAATTGAATTTGGGAATATGTGTAGTAAGGTTACGGTTGCAGATGAGCTACGGTAGTTGAAAGATAGCAAGCGTGTGATGGCTGGAAATTACCTGCGTGTTTTTTTGTGATTTGTAGAACAAGGCCCGACGCTATTTGTAGTCGAAGTTTTCTCCTTTGTGGATGAACTCGCATCATGTGAGTATCCGGATAAGAATAATATTTGATATTTGTCGAAGTTATTAGTGTCAATGGGGTGATGGTCAGCGAACTAGTACAGAGGATTCCTATTTTTTTTAAAAAAAATAATAAGGTTTTGAAAAAAGCAATTGTCCACATTCTTGAACTGATTTTGGGTGATTATTTTATTGCTTTATATGTCATTGGATTACATAAGATTTGCGATTAGATTAATATTTAAGATTATAGACAACTTTGGTAACAGAGATACTTATTATTACGATATAAATAAGCTAATGTATCAGTAGACAGGCTAAAAAACACAAAGTTTTAATTTGCATACTTACTGCAGTATAATTAATCTAACACATCAGTAAATAGGTTAAAAATGCGAAGTGTTAATTGTACACTTATTACAATATAAATAAGCTAATACATCAGTAAGTAGTTTAAAAATTCGAAGTTTTAAATAATAAATTTTTATTTCGATTCATCACGAGTAGCATTTAAGATAAATCGGACATTAATATGCGTAACATTGTACATTTTTTTTATTTTTATTTTCCTGTTAAGAAAACGTAAAAGTTCCTTTGCTATGTTCCTTCATTATTTAACTCGACAGCCATCTTGAAGTCGAATTAAGAAGTGTCGGAATCTCACATCCTTCAGTAGATAATAAATTGAGATTTTCATATTTTCAATTGTATAGACTTTCACCTTTCCAAGCATACCTTATTTTAATCTTTACGATTGTTAGAAGCTTCAAAAACTTAAATCGTCACTGAAATTGGACTGCGACCATTCTAAAGCGAAGAATGTAAGCGAAGCTCTTCATTTTTCGCTTAAGTTCAAACGCTTTAAGATGGAAAGCCTTTGTCTGGGAAAACCAGATTGACAGAGGCAATAATTGTCTATTTGCAAGCATATAACGATCAAGCTTTGAGAACTTTGTTTACATTATGCAATATTTTTACACACACTGTTAATAGATTAAAAGCCTCAGCATAGATTTTCCCCATCAGATGCAGATACATGGTGTTAATTTAAAAAAAGCGAAATTGCTTGGTGAAATTTACTTTCATAAAAACAGTTTACCTGTGGTTGTTATGGAGGCTATGAGTCCCACATTTTCGAGATTTATAAAATCCAGAATATTGAAAAAACTTTTGCATGGCTCTACCCAAAACCCGAATGAGAGTTTGAATATTGTGATACGATCTAATGTGCCAAAAAAAAACTTGTTTGTATAAAAAAAGTCCTCCCTTTAGGTACATATGATGCTACATATTCCTTTAACATAGGTAATGTTTTAATGTGGCAAATTTTGAGAAAACTGAACTTTGAGTCTGGTGATTATACGATACAAAGAAAGAAACGCTCCGACAAGAAGTTGTTAAAATTAATTTACAAAAAACAAAGGACGTTAGGAAAGAAAAAAAAAGACTTAAAGGGGAAAGAGAGGATGGTGAAATCTTAAGAAATGAGAATAATTTAGAGTATGGGACAGGACTTTTACATTAAATCTCGTTTTTCTCAAAATGTGAATTGTTTATGCGCGATGTTCCTTTTCTAATAAAATACTGTTAATAGGTGTGTGTTTTTGTAGGACATGTTCTTAATACTTGCTAATATATACTGAAATAAGCTTTTTTTAAAAAAAAATCAAAAAATACATTTTTTACGAATTTATTTGTACGAAGAAGAGTCAAAGCTCACTAAGTCTGATACAATGATTTATAAATAAATAAGATATTCAAAATTAGACCCAAGCTCATATTAATATAATGAGAAAGATATATTTTATTTGCGTAAAAAATTTCAAACTTGTTTCTATAATAGATTTTGAGAAAAGGTATATCGAAAATGGTCAATTTAGCACAGTTGGTGTAAGAGGTTCCTACTCCCCTTAAATAGTCAATAAATTCAATTGAAGTTAGAACATAAGAAATAGTCAAAACTGTTTATTGTCTGTCAATGAATATGAAAGGACCCTCTATCTAGAATCCCTCTTAATCTATCATCCTTCTCTTTCCTTTCAATTCTATTTCACTATCTCTAATTCAGCTCAACACACTTATTAACTTCATCTAATTTGCGTAATCACGTTTCTTTTGGGTTGGAAAGAAATTGTAATGTTATACAATTCAAACAACCAAAAAGTCCTTGAGGTTGGTGAAGAGAAAATAACAAATAGACCAACGTCATAAATGTTAAAAATAAGACTTCCATCGCTTTTAATTTTAAAAAAGGAGAATTATTTAAATTTGGTAAACAACAAACTCTTTTTTCCTTGTCGAAGGTATCTCTCTCTCAATTCGTTCACCTCATTTACTTCAGCTAAAAACATTTGAAAATATCCAAATTGAGGGTTAATAATCACAAAAAATTTCTCTAGTAATTATTTGGTAACTAAGATTCAGTCTGTTTCAACTTGAAACACCAGACAAATTGTTTAACTTTCTAATGAAATAAAACAGAATTTTAATAAGGATGAATGCACAAAATTCTTAAACTGAATGTCGTAAATACAAGTATTACCATGTGCCACAAAAGTTTCGTTGAAGTAAATATAAATACGAAAGTGATAAAGCAAACACGCAATCGATATTTCACACCTCTAACGATCTTTGATGAATAGCTAGGGAAGTGATAATAATTGATTACAAGAAATCGGTTTTTCAAAATCTGAGATGGCAATTATTTTGAATTCTTAAGCGAAACTGTTATTTCTGAATAAAAATGGATTAAACATCTTATATTCAATTCAAAGAAAGACAATAACAATAAAAGGCAAAATAATGAACAAACGTAGAAACTATTCTAATAGAACAAAAATGGTGGAATTTTTTTTTTTTTTTTTAATTTATCCTCTCCGTTCAGAAAGCTAGACAATTCGATATTTACTCTTAAATAACCTAGGGACTTTCTGGCGATTTGAATTGCATAAAATTTCTACTCCTTGCCTACCAAATGAAAGATAATTAAATAAATTAGATGAAAATAAGTGTAATGAATCAAATTAAGGATATGGTGATTTTTTTTTAACGAAATAGAATTGAAAGGATAGAAAAGGAAGACAGATAACGACAAGCTGATAGTTGCTTGCAAATCGGAGTAAATTATTATAATTAACCATTATAATAATTTAATCCGATAACCAGTTAGAATAATAAAAGTCGAATCTGTTACATTCAAGAAGGGCCTTAATCGGTGTTGGTGAGTAGTTAAGCTAAGATTTTATTGTTTATTTAGAATTAAAGTGAGAGTTAAGAGGGATTAGAGAGATGATGACCTTACATATTCTGTGAAGATAATTGATAAAATGAGTTGCCTTTCTTCGAACGTCTCTTCTATCGATTTGTGACCTTATAAACTAAATGAACTTTAAAATGTCTGTAGAGTTAAATAATGGACGACGGCCGTTTCAAAATACCTGAGATAATTTATTCTCTCAGTTTTTGCATTAAAAAGACATAAAAAGGTTAATTAAAAATCCTTCAATAAAAAGAATTTTCTTCTATTTTCGAAACCGCATTACAGGGGTTTAATCAGAAATTATGAGAAGCTTTAGCACCATTTCTCATAATTTTAAGGGCACAAAATGTTTTAACGAAACACAGGTGAAGTAAAAATAGTAAAAAAAAAAAAAAATTAAGGACAGTTTAGATTAGTATAGTTCACAATTATGAGGACAGTTTAGATTTTCACCATTATTCTCCGAGTTAATATTTTGTGGGCATTCCGTTCAATAGTGAGACAAAGTGTCATTCTGTATGATATACTTTCAACAAGTTTTTTCAAATATTCAGTTTCAGTGCCTTCTCATGCTGCAAAGATGATATCCTTATAATCTTCAAATGAATTATTCGGCCTCCTATTTGTATATACTTTTCTAATAGGATATAATATCAAACTTTTTTATAATGTTTAGATCTGGGAAATAAGCAAGTCATGACAAAATATCGATGTTTTCCTTCTTCAAACCATTTTTTAACATGTGCTAACATGCTGTGGTTTTGAGAAAAGGGCGTCAACAAAAATGCTTGAGCATAAAATAAAGAATAAACGGTGTTAGGTTCCAAAGATTCATATTATAATACATTAGAATTAAAATAATTGCATTTAGTTTGCTTATCTATATATATATATAAGCGAAATACCACTGACTGACATCACGATATCTCTAAAACTATACAACCGATTGACTTGAAATTTGGTACAGTTACTCATTTTGCGATGTAGACGCTCACTAAGAAAGGATTTTACGGAATTCTTATCCAAAATGTAATTTTCATCCATTAATCTACTCATATCAATCGCGGTTATGTCATTTTTGGCGACTTCATCGCTAAAAATGACATGAACGACGCCAAACGGAACATATATTTTTATATGTATATTGTGTATTTCTACCAATTAAGTTTAATTGGCGAGATTTGAACGTGCGAAATGACAAAAAAATACCGAATAATTTAATATTGAAGCGCTGATGGAGGATGAATTTATCACCAAATGTCTTCCACCGCCAAGTCGAGGCATTTCAATGACATTGCATTGTGAATTTTAAAAAGCTATACTATGGTAACCCAGCTGATTTCCGCTCGCAATCTTTGCTGAGCAAACGATAATTTTTTATTGTTGTGGAACCTAGAAATAAAATTTAAATTTATGAGAAAAGTATTTTATTATTAAGAATGATTGATAAATTACATTTGTAAATCTAAAAGCAATCTTAGGAAGATATTGAAGTTGGCTTTTAACAAATGAATAATATTATTCATGTCATTGATAAAAAAATAAGTAGCTGTCAAAATATTTATTTTGATGTACGCATTAACTGTAACCTAATGTAAATATTATGCAAAAGTTTTGTTTCTGTATTTTGGCAATTTTTAGTTTTTGGTTTCTAGGAAATAAACATTTTTTTTTTTTTTTTTTTTTTTAAATATTTCTGAATATTTACTGTTTTCAGAATGCAGAATTTTAATGCTATGATTTTGTTAGAGCATTCTAGTCATTTAATTGCCAGTCAATAGTTGTTAGAAGTTAGATTATCCCATTGCAAAGGATAACGTAATACGGAGTGACTTTTCGCTAAAATTTTTACTATACTTTATTTTTTTGTTAGTATTTTTTGTTGAATTTTTGAATAATTTGATTTTTAAAAAATTAATTTCGGTTATATTTTTTAACTTGAAAAGTATTTCATTGTAGGTTAATAATACAAATTGATTTTTCATATTTACTTTTCAGTTATAGTTTTTAATAATGGATGTTGAATATATTTGGATAGATGGAATACCTACTCCTTTCAAAGTTTTTAAAATTCTTGGCGGCGGAGCATGTTTATTTTCGTCTCTGTCTTTCTGGAGTTCGGTGTCATATCGATGGCGTATAAAATGAGAAATATTATTGTTTCTCACGTGTTTAACAATTGGGATCGGTTTAAATGTTACACTCAAATGCTATCTGGCGCTCCTTATAATACTAACGATTTATATTTTACCGAAAGGTGTAAACCAAACACGTATGGATCTATTTGCGAAATTATGGCGGCGGCAGAGCTATTTCCTTATCAGTTCGAAGTGTATCAAGGCGTCTGCCTTATAGCTTCTGTTGGTGAAACTATTCAGAGAAAAAAAAGATTACTTTTTACGGGAAACTATAATAGTGGTCATTTTGATGTCTATTTTGAAATAGTTGGATTAACAAATAGAAGTAAAGTTAATCTTGGTGATGATAATGTGAAACAAAATGAAGAAAATGTGTCATCTTTAGTGTTTCAGCTTCAAGAAAATGTATCTATGCTACTTTCAAAGACTCAATCAATATCTAACATCAATTTATCAAGTTCAAGTGAATCGATTATTAATGATGTAATATATCTTCAATTAAATAAAGATAAAAAAAAAGAAGAAAAAGATTCACAAATTCAATTAGATATAAACAAGTAAGACAAGCTGCTAAAAGTATACTCAAAGTCATCTTGAAATACATAGAGAAGCTGCTTCAAAATGTACTCAAAGCCATCCTGAAGTACATAGAGCAGCAATACGAAAATACTTTTCTAATAACCCCCCTGTGAATCAGGCAGCTGTAATTAAATACAATGAAAAAAGATCAAATGCTTAATTAGTGTCATGGACTTCTAAAGCTTTGGTTTTAAATATATATATGTAACAGATATTGACTATTCAAATGATAAAATGGCCAGTATCGGAAAACGTTTGCCCTGTTCGAGGTGCCATGCTTTAAAATAGATAGAAGAATCTCCAGGAATGTGCTGCAATGGTGATCAAGTCCAGCTTCCTGCTATTAGATCCTACCCTGAACCTTTGAATAGTCTTCTTAACCATAAGGATCAGCTTCAGAACATTTTCTTTCTATAATTATTTTGAACCAACAGTGAAGTGACGAGGATGACACCTGAGCTGGCACCCCCCGTCTCCTAACATCCTCACCATACCAACGGGAAGACTTTGGGCCCGACAGATTTAACGTGCATCAGCCCCGTCTACACGGCAGGTCTTTGGCGGCCAAGGATCGAACCCCCGACTGAACGAAAACCGCCGGCCACGAATCCGAAACCTTGACCACTAGGCTACCTAAAGATTGGAACACCAATAATGTTGTTGCGTAATTTAAATCCTCCTAAAATATGTAACTGCACCAGACTCAAAGTGAAAACTCTAAGAAAAAACATTATAGATGCGACTATTTTTACAGGAAAGTATGAGAGTGAAAATATATTCATTTCAAGAATGCCATTAATTCCATCAGATTATCATTTTGAATTTAAGCGTTTGCGGTTTCCATTTAGAGTTTGCTTTGCGATGACTATCAATAAAGCACAAGGGCAGAGTTTAAAATTAGGTGGTGTGACTGTTTTTGTGGTGACAAAGTGACTGTTTTTCACATGGTCAATTTTATGTGGCATGTTCAAGAGTTAGTTCACGTGAAAATCTAATCATCCTTCAACCAGAAAAACGAACGAAGAATGTTGTCTACAGAGAAGTTTTGGAAATGTAGACATATTATTTCATATTTTTCTTATATTTAACTATTTCTAAAATTAGAATAAGATAAAATAATAATGAATGTAATAATTAAGATAAATAAATTGATATAATAAAAAATAAAAATGTAGTTCTCACTCTCAAAAATTGCCGTGCATTCAAAATAAAGACAATAGAAATGTTATACACAAAAAAAAAAAAATTGATTCAACAGGTTTAAAAAATAAAATATATATATAAATGTATTTTTATTTTTATGTTGGTAATTTTTACATGGTTTTGGCCTACTGGGGACCCGCCATGTAGAATAATGGGAACGCATCGCACTACTCAGTACCACATCGGTGATGCGGATTTCTGTTCAACGACATATTTACTGACTAAATTACATTTTCATTGATAAACTATTAACAATTAAATACTTCTCTCGTATGTTTCAAAGTCGTGGATAACCATTATTACAGACAAATAATTTCTAAAAATTTTTAATTCAGATTATAATTATCATTTAAAAATTTCTTAATATTTTACGCATAGGTTCCAAAATATAATATCGTCTGCCCAGTGAAGCGGGCGGGTTTCAGCTAGTAATTTATATTTGTATAACAGATATATTTAATTTAATATTTTATCGTTTGCTTTTATTTTGACATCAAAACAGAATATTATTGTCTATTTTAATAATTTATCATTTGCCTTTATATTTTAGAATTTAATTCAATAAATGATTTATATAGCAGAATCGTTTAATTTTATTCTTTTCGTTGTTAATGTTGACAATATTTTTATACTGTAGAATTTTTGGCTCGTAAAATAAAAATGCATGAGGAATTTGAAGATGGTATTTTCTTTTCTTGATAATAATTGCTTTATGGAGCCAGGGGTATGGAAGTACGTTTACTTCACGCTAATTAATATTCATTTTGAATAATTCTGCTTTCTTGAGAACTTAATATAAAGAAAAGAATGTTAGCATATGATAAAATGAAATAAGAAAACCCAAACAAATTTCTACTGCTCTAGAAGTGTAGCAAGTGGAATCGCAATTATTTTGCGAAATCGCTCTTATTTTAAACACGTGTACTTACATTGGCCTTGAAACTTTTCAAACAAAAATACAAACAATTTCAAGAGCAGAGATTTATCATTGAGCAGAAAGACGGATTATGTGTTTTCGATTTCTGTGAGACAGCTTTGATTTAGCACCAGATCTCTTTCTTACCGAACCGTCTATTCCACGTTTGATCACATTTTCTGCAACAGTTTTAAATTTTCGAATTTCTTTAGGTGTACTGCGCATTTACATTCCCTTATAAAATACACGCTTTACAAGTTTCAATTACAGAAATTTCTTTTCCTCGAGATATATTTTCGATTAGCTTTTTTAAAATCTCTGTTCATTTAAATGTTTTACTAAAATTTTAATTGGTAATCTGGAACACTATATATGGAAGGCGAAATATTAGTTATCTAATACATTTTTTACCATAATTTTCAATGGTAAACAAGAAAAATGTGAAAGGTTAAACGTTATTGAAAAAAAAGGTATGCTCGAGTATCTTTAATATAAATTGTAACTGTTCATACATGTGCCTATTGACAAGTTATTAATATACATCAGAAACGTTAATTGCTTGCAGGGATGAATGTCCATTCTGTATAAATATTGCGAAACCATTTCATATTCTGTCAACAATTCCATATTTGTGTAGATCATTGGCTTTGCAGACAGTGCATATACAGAAGGACACTGTTATCTCAAGTATGTGTGTGTGTGTGCATCAGAATTAATTCTGTACAAACATTTCAGCCACACAAACTAGATTGATATGCTGATGACAGTAAACAGTTTTGGGATTCTGCTTCAGTTCTCACCACGGAGCTTTTAATTGTTCAAATATTCCCACCAGCTGAATAAAGTCACTTTCTAGACTTTTGACAAGCATGACACCGGTAGCTATGAATAATGGAATATTTGCTTAAGACGAATAAGATTAGTAAAGATCCGCTTTTCTTTCAAGAACATAGGTGATTGGCTTATGAACATAGACACTATTTATATAAGAAAATTATTTAAGTAGATTTATTTACGCGCAATTTTTAGAAAAGGAAGTTGTCCTAGTTTTTTTGTTGACAGAGACTAAGGTGTAAAAAAATTGCCAAAAGTGTTGAAATCACTTGCTTTCTTCACGTGTTTCTGAATTCTTCAAAAATATTCGTGATTCGAGGTACATGTCATGCATACGCTGGCGTAAAGACGGTGCAATATAGGATTGTACCCTCCCCCTTCCATAAGGATTGCTTTATACTGAAATTTTAAAACTAAAACGTTTTATTTTGGATTTATATATATATATATATATTTAAATTAATATTCATCCCGCACTCCACATAAAAATCCCACATTCCATATGAAATCCCGTAAATCCATATAAAAATTATTTTCATTTAGAATATTAACAATTAAGTTTATAAACGAATCTGTAATATGAGTTGAAGGGGAAGAAGCCTTCCCATCCCATAAAAAATTTCTCTCCACTCCCCTACATGCATGAATTAATGATGGTTTTTTTAAGTACTACAAATACTTGTGTGTGTGTGATGCATATCTGTGAAACTTAACAACTGAAAAATCTTCTGAGTGTTATACAAGAACTTCTAAATTGTGTATAGATTAAAAACAAATAAAAAATGTGAAATTTCAACGATATGAAAATAACACTTTTCGCGCTATGTTATTATTATTCCAATTAAAATATCACGGAATTTATGAGTGAGTAATTTTATTGATGAGTTTAGTTATTAATTAATATTTACTATTTACTTTTAATATTGCTTCATGTGAGCAACATTACAACGCAAACAATTAAAATTAAAAATAATCTTTTCAAATCTTCATGATTTTCTTGTAGCTAGTTTCGTAATATTTTTTATCTCATTCTCTGGCACATTTTTTCTTCAATTTGGAAAATCGTAAAAAATTATTAATAAAATTTTTTAATCAACATTAGTGAATAAAGCATCTGAACAAATTCTGTGAACTGTTCGGCTGCCTTGTTCACATGAATCAATGTAACATAGCCCAGAAACATTTTTTGAATGTTTGAACCCTGTTGGGTCATCTCCAGCGCCGATAAAAGAAGTCACACGGTCAGGCATTGAAGTATACAAGTTTCAAATTAGTAAACGAGTTAGACAAATTAGTTCATGCTTGTTGCAACTGAACTTGTAGTTTTTGCACGCTGGTAGGGTGCTGAAGTAATCGTTCCAAATAGTCTTATATGTGCCACAACTGGAGATAAGTCCAGTGAATATGGAGCTTAAAATGGTTTCAACTTGTCTCAGATAATCTCTAAAAACTCTTGCCGTAGGTAGTAGTGCATTATCTTGCAGAAAAATTAGGGTTGGATGCCATGCTATGAGTGGCAACACATTTCAAGATTGCGTGATCGTATCGTTGAGTCGTTAAAGTACCCTGTATCTCAACTTGTGAAGACCGACTGTCTTATGTGATGGCTACCCACACCATCACATCTGCAGTAGGGGACGTATGTCTCTCTACAGAATAAGCTGGATTTGACCACTGACTAATGGGCCGCCATACTCGAACACGACCATCGTGGATTCTCAAACAGAATTAAGATTCATGGTTGAAGACCATACACTTCCATTCCCTGCTCATCCAAGTTCGTCCTCCAGACACCACTGCAAATAAAGGCGAAGGAAATCTGTTTTAGCCAAGCGTTTGAAATTATCCCGAGTGAAACCGAGTACTTCCGTACGAAGGCAGTACTTGAGATTGGATGTGGATGTAATCACCGTTGAGGTTATTCAAGCTTGTCGATAGATGAAGCAATCCTCTCTTCTGTTGGTCGATATAGGTCGCCCAAAGTCGATATGTCGCGCATGTGTGTACCTTCAAGCATTCATTGCAACCAACATATTCTTACAGCTTGGTCAGAGTAGACAAATTAGCAAGCAATACGTTGATATGTCCTGCCCGCTTCTCTCAATCCAACAACGTGGTATCATTCAAAGACCGTCAATTGTGCAAACGGTCTTCGAATGCGTCTTAATGGCATTGTTAAGGCTATCAATTTCTCATTGAGCAAAAACAAGCACTGCTTTATTGAAAATTAAAGGTCATTTTGTATAACAACAACGATTTAACTTTCAAGCCTTCTGTTGGCGTGAATATTTGCATAAATCTTTCGTCACAATAATCATTTGCATAACTTCATATGACATATCTGCCAATCAAGTTTTGTAGCGATTCAGCTATTTTTCTATATACCAGGTGGTTATAATTAAAGCTACATTATTCAGAGGCCTGTAGAACCTGTTCTGCTTATCAGATTTTGATGAAACTTGGAATATATACTGTATGGACCATGGGGAAAATATTTCTGCAATAAAAAAAATAGTACAATTCTGACCACCAGGTGGCTTTTATGGAATATTCCTTATGCAAATCCGTAAAACCTCTACATAAACTTGCAGTCATCGCTAGAGAATTATTCAACGTGCGTTTGTCATCGTTAATCGCCTCATCGTTATGACCACTTAGCTGCTCTGCGTGAATATCGTAGTTTAAAGGATCTGCCAAAAGACCCCATATCAAGGATAGGTTTTAGGAAGAGGATGATGAAATTTGAAGAGATTGGAGATTGGTGTGTGTTGCCCTAAAGAGGACGGAAACTGGTTGGAACTGAAACTATCGAAGAAGTCACTGCTGGTGCGGTTGAAAGAACCTCCAATTCCATATATTGTCCAGCATGTGGTCGTTCAGTGTCATGCGAGTTGGAGATTCCGTGGTCGACAACACGAAAAATTCTGAGATCGATTTTAAAATGGTATCAATTTAAGATCCACATGATGCAAACACTGAAATCTCAAGATCACAAAACACGCCTTGAATTTGCTTGCCGATTTTTGTCGAGAACGGAAGTTGATGACGCATGGCCTTGGAAAATTCTATGGTCAGATGAGGCACACATTTATTTAGATGGAGCTGTGAATAGTCAAAATTATCGCATACGGGGTACTTCACCTTCTAATGTCCTAACCACTGCATTCTGTTTATGTGACTGCATGGTGTGGATTTACTGCTGAATTTATCCTCGGACCTTTTTTCTTTGAAACTCTCACTCCACAAGGTCCTAAGAAATGCTCGGTCACGAGTGCACGGTACAATGAACTCCTTCAGCAAACAAACCATTCTTGCTTTACAGGAGCGACCATGTTTGCAAACCACTATCTTTATGCAAGATAGAGCAAATCCTCACATTGGGTGCCGAGTCAAAGCACTGCTTAGTGCTAACTTTGGCGATAATCGTGTAATATCCAGACATTTTCCAGATGCATGGCCGTCTCGTTCACCCGTTATTTCTTGTTGTGGGGATTTATAAAAGACCGTGTTGATAGAGGAGGAATTAGGACTTTTCCTGATTTGAAAGCTACCATTATGCGCCATGTGGCTCAAATCCCTCGTGAGTAGCTTCGCGCTACCATTGAAAATGTTATAATGCGCTTTCAACACGTTATTGATGTTAATAGCGCACATATTGAGAATATTCTGCAACTGAATAAATTTTAACAATTCTAACAAATTTTTTGTCCTTCTTTAGGCACCACATTTCCTCAGAGTGCTCAAAATTTGAAATATCTTTTTATTGCAGAAACCTTTTCCTCACGGTCCATATAGCATATATTCCAAGTTTCATGAGAATCCGATAAGCAAAACGGGTTCTACAGGCCTCTGAATAGTGTAACTTTAATTTTAACCACCCGGTATATATATATATATATATATATATATAGGTAACAGGAATTAAACTTCTTCTCACACAACGAATAACTGAAGTTCATATAAATGGTTTAATGTTTCCAATAACCGGATACACACTGATGTACTATATGCACCGCATCACAGGTAGGTGTAACTGCCTTCGCGCAGTAACAGCATAAATGTTAAATCAACTGCCTTCTCGCAATTATTAGTCAAAATTTCTGTTTTTCTCGACTCCGCGCGTTCGAACAGCACCCTCTCGTTCTCATTCCCCGGAGCTATCTCTCTCTGCGCACAATCAAGAGCTGCAGCTGGAAGCCTCTGACCGCAGCGCCATCAGGTTGTCCGCGCTCGCTCCAATCCTACAACTCGGCCACATTTAACAATGGTTTTGTTCTCAAACCCTCCCTCGCTCTTTCAACACCAGATACTACTTGCAATACAAAAAAGACAAGTCTTAGGTCGGACGACCAAGGCTTCAAGTGGTCGGCAGCTGAAGAAGTGTGACCAGGACCTTCATGGGGTTCCACTTTTTTCCACTTCGTACCGGTCTTTTCCCTTGGTTGCCGTAATTCGGTATGGACCAAAAAACTTGGGTCTAAGCTTTAGATCACTTCCAAATTGAGTGCGCTGTATGGCTACTAAGTCATTTACATTGTATACTCGTGCTTTCTTCCTTCTACTTTTGTATGACTTTCTGTCCTCTTCTTGTATTCTCAAGATATTCTTTCTTGCTTCATCTCTGATTTCTTCCCGATCCTTCATCAACATATCTGTTCTTCTTTCTCGAGAATTTCTATAATCTTCAGATCCTCACGGTTTCGCATTTTGACACCAGTGAGGAGCTCAAAAGGTGTATTCTTTATGCTTCTGCACGTATTACTGTTCAAGATCCTTTGTACATCTGCAACATACTAGTACCACTTCGTTGGATCTTCCGACGACAATTTTGCCAGTACAGGAATCAAAGTCTTGTGGATTCTTTCCACCTGTCCATTTCCTCTAGGAACACCAGCTGTGATCAATACATGATGGATACAACGTGGACGTCAATGGTCCAATAAAGTCGACATGATACGTACTTAAAGGTATGCTCTCTTTAGGTATAGGATTCAGTAAACCATTTTTTCCACGCTTTCTTTCGCATAAAATGCATTGTACACAGTTTGCGATGATTTTTTTCTATTTGCTTTTTGAGGTTAGGAATATAAAGTCCCTCTTCAACAGATCCTCCGTTTTATACTCAGCGAAGTGACCTTTGCTATGCACATCACGAACGATTTCAAATTCCAGTGCCTCGGGCACTACAAGTAATTCTCAACCACCGTTGCATTTGTACATTATGTCTTGTTCTTTATCACGTTCTCTTCCTTCAGTCCTTGCTCGACTAGAAGTTTGAGTAATTTGAGACGTTCATCACTATTTTGCGCTGTTGCAATCTTCGCGGTAATTTCTCCTTGAGAACAGGTAACCATCATAACATTTCTGCTCAATGCGTCGACGTGCTTCATTTGTTGACCAGGTCTATGAACCACTTCGTATTGGAATTCTTCTAGGAGTAGGGCATATCTCGCAACTTTAGGTGTCAGATCTTTCTTAAACATCGTCTTTTGGAAAGCATCACAGTCCCTAACAATTTAACTTTAAATCCTAAAAGGCAGTTTCTAAATTTCTTGAGAGCTTCTACTATAGCCAAGACTTCAAGTTCGTAGCTACATAATTTTTCTTGTTGGGGAGTAGTCTTCTTACACATGAAATGAATAGAGTGTAATTGACCAACTCCAAAATCTTGAAGTAGGAGAGCACCGAAACCATGGCTACTGGCGCCTTGTTTGAAAATTCGAAGCACAAGGCTGGTCGACAATATTTCCTTAAATTTCTCAATGGATTGTTTTTGTTCCGGTCCAAATATAAATTCTGCTTCATTGCGGAGAAGATCCCTTGATGGTTTAGCTATTTTTGAATAATTGGCGATAAACTTTCTGAAGTATCCCGTCAGACCCAAGAAACTTTGAATTCCTTTAAGATTTTTGGGCTCTGGGAAATTTTGAACTGCTAGGGTTTTATTCAATGAAGGGAGAATCGTACCATCTTCTATAACATATCCCAAAAATTCTATTTTTCTTTTTAAGAATTGGCATTTCTTAAAATTAATCTCTAATCCATATTCTTTGGCTACTTCAAAAACGAGTTTAAATTTCTCTACACTTTCTTCTTCATTACGGGCCAGTATAAAAAAAATCATCCACATAAATTACAACAATATTCTCTCGCATTAAATTCCTAAATATATGATAAATAAATCTCTGAAATACACTTGGTGACGTTGAATGTCCGAAAGGAGCTCTAAAAAATTCATACAAACCGGAGTAATAAAAGCTAAATATTTTGTACATTTTTCTTCAACGAGAACATGAAAAAATCCGTTGTTTAAGTCAATCGTTGTGACTTTTGCTTTGCTCAAATGATCTAAAACTTCTTCTATTTGAGGCATAGGAAATGAGTCTTTAATAACTTTTTTATTGAACTGCCTAAAATCTATACACAAACGCGAAGAACCGTTCTTTCTTTTTAGGCAAAAGCAATCGGTGACGCATAATTTTAATACTAATGTTTTATTATTCCATTTTTTAGCCACTCATCTATCTGTTTATTCTCATTTTTTTGTTCTGCGAATGGCATTGGACATGATCTTTGAGATACTGGAATGTCATCTTTTAATACAACATTTAAACGTAAATCAGTGTTTTTAGGTCCTTTTGCAGACATTTATGCCTCTACTAGGTGCTTATCCAGGTCTCGTAAAGAACTATCAACAATATGTGTCAAATCAAACAATTCATTAATAAATACCGCTGAACAAAATAGAAGTTTATTTTCGATTCCCTTAGAAATAGAATCAATTTGCTCATTTTGGAAATTTTCCAAATTTTTTAACCCAAGAAGATTTAGACAGTCTGGTGGAAAAATTCCATCCATTTCTAGTTGATCACAAATTACAGTTTCAATTTCGACTGGTTTATAATCTTCATTCATAGCGGTTTCAGCAAAAAATTTATTTCCAAAACAACTTTTTACTTGTAACACTTTACTTTAAATCAATTTGTTATATTACCCGTTTTTGTTTTTGCGGGAAAAAGTTTTTTATTTATGATTATTAACTCACTTCCTGAATCTTTTAGAATTTTTTTTCCCGTCTACGAAAATATCAATGAATTAAAATTTATTGCGAGGGATACCTTTTGGTGTACCGGATATTACAATTTGATAACTAATTTCTTTCTCATTTTTTTCAAAGCACTTAGGACAATTCCGAGCGAAATGAAAAGATTCTCCTTTCCCTCTAAACACAAAACAAATTTTCTGTGGTTTTGTATTTTGATTTGTGTTTCTGCGGAATGGGGGGGGGGTCATTCTTCCTCGCCTGTTTTAAGTCTTTCGTTTCATTAGTTTCGCTGCGCATTTTTTGCTGATGGATTTCAGGCAGTTATTTACCACGCGATGAATAAAATAAATCGCATTGACGACCTAATTCATTTGGCGAAAGCCATGTATTAGCATCTCGAACTCGCTATATATTTTTTTCGTTTTGAAATCCAAGGTTTCATATAATTTATCTGCAACTGTTAAATCACATAACCTTTTAAAATCCCTTTTTATTTCCCTTACTTGACAAAAGTAATCGAATGTTGCAGTGAATCGTGATGCGAATAGTTTATGCGACTCATTAGGTAAGCGTTGTGCGTTTTTAAAGTTACTCAAACATTCTCTAGATGTCGACTGAAATTCAGCTTAAAATAATTATTTTAGTTTTTGATAATCCGACAATTCCTCGTCAGTTGCATACGTTAAAACATTATTAGCTTTAACCCCTAGCAGATTGATTAGTATCTCGACTTGTAGGCCATTTGGCACTGCTTTCGTAGCGAATGCTCTCTCTAAGGAAGTAAGAAACGCAATGCCTTGGGTTTCTCAGGAACTGATATTGTTAGTGTTTTAATACTTTTTATTAAATTTTCGACTCTAAGAGGAGCTTTTGTTCTTTCACCAGGCATTGATTGATTTTTTAATCTTTGGAGCTCTATCTCCTTCTCGAGTTGGGCTAGTTTGATTTTTTCTATCTTTAACTCAGATTGATGATTTGCCTCTGTGGTCGTCCGATCCTCAACGATCGATTTCATGTCTCTGCGGACAAAATTTTGATCCGTTTTAAATAAACTATTATTCTCCATTAATTTCTATATATCACAAATTTTTGCGTTATCTCGCACAGTCTCTCCGAGTTCTTCAGCAATTAATTTTAAATCAATCTTCTTTAGATTATTCAGGATACTCATTTTGAAGGAATTTTTAGTACACAGAAATAGCGAAGAAAACAAAAGTGGCTCAGTACCTCTCAAATTCCACCAGTCCTTCCGTATCCGGTTCGTATGTAGTTGGTAATCCGATCCCGGCCGAGCCCCCAAAATTCCTGTAGGGGCCACAGGAATTAAACTTCTCACACAAAGAATGACTGAAATTCGTATAAAATGGTTTAATGTTTCCAATAACTGTAAACACACTGATGTACTGCATCACAGGTAGATATTACTGCCTTCGCGTAGTAACAGCATAAATGTTAACTCAACTACCTTCTCTCAGTTATTTGGAGGTTTACAGGGTTGCGAAATTAGTAGAAACAGCTGCCTCCCCTGGGAGGTAATACGGACCTTACCCGGTTAGGCATGAAGTCGAACTGGACTTGGATGACAGAAATGTGCGACTCATTCCATGCTGCTTCAAGTCTATGCCACACTTCATCAACCCTATTAGCTAGAGAGGGGTGGCGGGTCAGTCTCTCAGCAACCCATGACCAGATATTTTCAATGTGTAACAGATATGGACACTAAGCTGGTCAGAGAAACAATCGAAAACCCTGTGTGTCGGGAAAGGTCAGACCACGACGTGCGACATGTGGTCTTGAATTATCTTGTAGGTAGATGGTGTCAGGCAGGCCTCGACAATAGGGCACAACTACTGGACGTAAGATGTCAGAAATATACCGATATGAGTTCAAAATACAGTTGATCCGAACTAGAAATGTACATACCGTGTACCGTATGGCTGCCCAAACCATCACACCAGGTTCAGGACCCCTATGCCGATATGAATCTCCTCAAAGCTTCCAGACACGTATACGGACATCAGAATACTGCCCGCAAAACCGGGACTCGTCTAATAAGACGACAATGTGCCACTCCTGTATCCAGCTTTGTCGTTTGGTGCACTAGAGTCGTCATGTATCTCAACAACCTTGAAAAAGCCAACCTCTTCGCACTCTCCCTTGAAAAATCCTTCCAAGTTAATGAAGAACCTGAAGACGAAAATCATATTCAAATTGTTGAAGAAACTCTCACAAATTATCTTAATTCACCTCCAAACAATAACATCCCTCCCCTCACTTCCCCTTCTGAAGTGATGGAAATCATATCCAAACTCAACTGCAAAAATCTCCTGGATCTGATAAAATTCGCAACTTCGCCATCAAATCTCTACCAATCAATGCCATCACTAATCTTACTAAAAATTTTAATAAATGCCTCATCCATAACTACTTTCCTGGGTCCTGGAAGCACGCAATCATAACCATGATCCCGAAGCCCAACAAAAATCACCAAGATCCTCAAAACTATAGACCAATCAGTCTCATCTCATGCATAGGAAAAATTTTCGAAAAAATCTTACTTAAAAGAATTCAATCCTTCAATGATCAAAATAACATTATCCCTCCGCATCAACATGGGTTCAGAGCTGAGACTTCAACCTGCCATCAACTTCTTCGTGTTACCAACTTCATTAAATCCAACCTTCAAAACCGAACCTCCACCGGTGGACTCTTCCTCGACGTCCAGAAGGCGTTTGACCGCATCTGGCACGAAGGACTTGTTTTCCGACTAATAAAACTTAACTTCCCTGACTACATTATTCGTATCATCCATAGTTACATTACCAATAGAACCTTTCAAGTAAAACTCCACCCAAACCTCTCCAATATCCATACAATCTCTGCAGGTACTCCGCAAGGAAGTATTTTATCAGCAATCTACATCTAAATCTACATCTATGACTTCCCTACCTCTCCACACGTTGAAATCTGTCTCTTTGCCGATGACGCTGCAATTCTCACAAGCAACAAAATAATCTCCGAAATCTACTACATCCTGCAAGACTACATCAACGTCCTCGAAGATTGGCTCTCCCTCTGGAGAATTGCCATCAATGCGGACAAATCAAACGCCGTCCTCTTCACTAAAAGTCAAGCTCAATTCCCCCCTCCAATAAACTTTTTTGACAGTTATATCGAATGGACTGACAACACCATGTATCTTGGCCTCCACCTTGATTGCAAACTTACCTACCGCGATCATATTAAACTTATATCTGAAAAAGCCTCCAAAAAATTCTACGCTCTGCAACCACTCCTTGGAAAAAAATCAAAACTTTCTCTTCATAACAAGACTCTTGTTTACAAAACCTATTTTCTCCCGACCATCACCTATGCATGTCAAATCTGGGGCTCCACTGCACTTTCCAACCGCCTTAAAATTCAGCGCACACAAAACCTCTTCCTCCGTACAATTGCACAAGCCCCCAGGTATATGGCAATCCGTTACCTCCACAAAGAACTTCAAATCCCATCCATTGCAAAAATGATCTCAAATTTATCTTCAACTTTCTACAATACAATCCCAAACCATCATAATTATACAATCAACTCCCAACAAAACTACCTCGATCAAACAAACCACCTCGCTCAATTTGTTTCCACACTTGCAGCTCCCTTTTAAACAAGGATAGAAATCACTTGACTTCCCTCTCCCCTTGATCCTTTTTTCAAGTCCTGTTTTCATTGTCATGTCACTTTAGACGAAGCAAAAGCGGCTGTTTAGCCGTTGGATCTTCAAACCACGTAGACTACTCGATGTATCTCTTTACTGCATTGTCAAGGGAAACAAAAGTAATAGTCGCCGTGCTGACAATCCAAGCTGCTGCAAACGTCGTCGCACCAATCAAGCGGATACTGGGCAAACATGCCTATTTCCTGACTAATGGCTGTACTGTTGTTGATGTGGTTGTACTGTTGTACAGGTTTTTTTTTACCTCACAGTATGTCTGTCATTTTGGGCATTTTATCATGGGAAAGCGTGAAGATCCTTCAGACCGTTCAGTATGACCCTCAGGAAACCACTGATTTCATATTCGCATGACAGTGGTTAAATTTCGACAATTGCGACGGGCAATATCACGGAACGATAATCTGCACTCTGGATAGGCAACGATCTTGACTCTGTCGAATTCCGACATTGGCTGGTAAGCATTTCTCCTTATTATTCGAGGCATAACACGATATTCTGAGCGAACAACCTTACAAAGCGCTTTCCGATTGAGAAATCCACAACACAACTTTTCTTTTATGCAGTGCTTCAGATGTCTTTTCTCCTTCCTGAGTCATCTAATTGTGCTGAAATACTAACCATTGGCATATCCTAACCTCTTTTTCGTTTCATGTCATTTTGATGTTCGTCAGATCATTCCTTCCTGGTGCTGCAATTTTATTGACTTGTGTATATATATATATATATATATATATATATATATATATATATAGTGTGTGTGTGTGTGTCTATTTAACAAATTATGTTTATGAGTGGTTCGAAACATCTAACCAAGAATTTCCCATAAATGATCAGCGGGATGTCTGGTAATTGAGAAAGAAATTTTATAAATTTACGAGTGCTACGTAAGATCCAAATCCACGTATTTACGTCTGTATGCTTGAAGGCATCATATCACTAAAATGTAGTCGTTATGAAGACCCATTTGTATCACTCTAGACTGTAAATTATTCTTTAAAATATCTATATAAAGCTGGCGATTCGTAATTCCATTAATTGAAACTCATTTATCAGCATCGAAAGCACTCGTAGAACTTCCAAACAAGCCCTCTCCGACCTCTATGTTTCGTCATTGAAAGTAATTTTTGGATGCATTTCTATATTTCATTTCCTCTACACCATTCGTCCACTGTCCAATCAAAAAAGTTAAATCTGTTTTTGACAGAAATTTTTTTTTTCTCTAGAACTCTTGGGCTTAGGCTTTCGTTATAGAGATGTATAATTGTAACTTCTGATTCCTTTCATACATATAGAATTTTTTTCGTGCTACTAGGCCATTGAAATCTTGTTGCCTACTTGCATTTCAAGCTTTAACTTCTGATAAGGCTATTCCACTAATTTTTTTTTAAAATTATTTTGCTGCAAGCTTTGGAGCACTTATTTTTGAGTTTCTTCAGAAAAATAGTAAAAAATCCCCTGTCGACAGACGTTAGTAGAGATGGTTGACCCGAGCGAGGTAGATTACGTAGTATTTTAGAAGAAATAAACCTTTAAATATTTGTGTGTCTGAACTGTCAGACATAGCCTACCACTAATATAATTTCATATGTTTGACGGTCTTAACAAAGCTTTCAATCTAAGTATTACAGGTTTCTTTGGACTTGTGGCTCATATAGAAAATTCTGAGTCGTCCATCAAATTTAGATTCCATTATACAATCGTATATATGTTTGAAGATGAATGATGTTGCTTATCGACAAAGAACTCTCTGATCTAACCTCGAAATACAAAAATTTACTTTTGTCTCAGAGTTCGAATACTTTTTTTTCTATATATTTGACAAGCAAATTGATAATTATTCAATTTTTGTCCACATCCCTATTTGCAATATATCCCTATAATGTTTTCTTAGATGTTATATTTTGGTTTAATTGTATTCCGATTAGCATTCTAAAACTATAATTTTTCTTCCCAAAATTTCTCTTATGTGAATACTTTCTACACTAACCGTACATAAAAGTTCATAAATCAATTAAACAGTTTTGTATTTGTGAATGGAATGACAGAGAGAGAGAGAGAGCTCCGGGAATCTCATTAATCATTAGAAAAGATTTGAACCCTCTCAAACACTTTTTTTTAAAAAAAAATCATCTTATTTTAGTAGTTAAAAAATATTTTATTTATTCCGAAAATTCATCTCCACGTTTACTGGTTCCTATGCGATATTATGCCGTCACAATTCTAAAAAAGTTTTATTTTTCATTTTTTTTTATTTTATGGAATGTAAATTATTCTACATTCCAATGAATCACGGCTTCCTGCTAGCAGCGGACGCTATTACTTTGTTTTTCGCCCCCGTCTTTGTTTTTCACCCCCGTCAGCGACGATTTGTAAAAATTTGTAAGTAAAATTTTTTTTTAAATGAATTGGATACCTCGAAATATATACCACTACGTTACAACATATATGCATACCTTTTATCATTCAACATAATCATAAAATTACCTTTATTATAAAAAAAATAATAAAAAAATTAAATAAAGGAAAACTCCAAATCTGAAATGGCAGATATCCAAAACTGAAATGGGTGTTTTTACATACGTAACCAAATTTCTCTGAAATTATCAGATATTCTTACAAATCTATGTATCTATTAAAAACACAGGTTTTGTTCATTTGATGCTTCCGTTTTATTTTTCGGATAATGCCGAATCTGCATAATTGTATTTATTGCGTTTGAAATACACTTTCTAAGTTACTTAAATTGCTATAAAGCAAAGTTGCTTCATGAAATTGTATAAAGAACTAACATATTTTTAAATAGGTAATACAGTATTCCCTAGAAAGTCAGCACTTCACCTTTTTGGACGTGCCAATAATCTAAAGGTTTTTACGCAAGCAGACAAGCTTTACAGACCTTATGTTACTTTAATAGATGTGAATGTTTATTAACGTTGTACTGAGAAGCAACACGAAGGTTATTAGCGACGAACCTCGTAATTTTGAAACTTGGTCAAGAGACGAGGACGAATACCTGAGCTGGAACCTCCCTCACCGTAGGAGGATTTGGCATCTTCACCGTATTTAACGTCCATTAGCCCCCCCTACACGGCGGACTTTGGAGGCATCAGAGTTGTAACCCTACTCGACGAAAACAACGCCGGCCGTGAGTCTGAAACCATGTTCATTAGGCTACCGAGGCGTCTACCTCAATGGAAAAATGTATAATATCGATACAAAAATGAATACTTTTTGCAACTTCAGCTATCACCTGTGTTTGACAATTTATTTGAGTGTACTGTATTAAATTATTATACATTAATTGCCAAACTTGTCTGACTCGTAGAGCTCTTTTTGAATTAAGAATTTCCTACGGCACATACCCGAAGTTAAAGAATGACTAATTATGTGAGTAAGTGATAAAAATAAATAACACATATTTATCACCAGAAAAGACTTACACGCATACCACTAGAACAAGGACCTATAATGAACCTCTCAAACAGCTGTATTACTGAACACATTCATTGTTGAAAAATAATTATGAAAGCTTTTGCAATATTTCACGCCTTCCCAGTGAAGGAGCCGCTGACCACACATTGGGGTCCATTTCAGTAATATATAGCTATTTCTGATTAAATGCGATATTTTTAGTAATTTTCTAGTAATCTGGCATTTTCAGTAATCCTGTAATTCTCAGGTTCGATATCTGCCAGATTACCATTAGAATACTGTTGTTTTCAATATTTTGAGATATTTTATTATTCCCTCTTTGCGTCCATTAATACTTAAATAAATGTAACAAATGCTAGATAGTGGGTTGGGGAGCATATTCCATATCACCTCGTCTATTGACAATCGAATAGGGTCTTCACTACGTCCTTCTTGAACGATTCGAACTAGGCCTCTTCTACCAGAAAGACTTTATTGGTCGTTTTTGAAACGCATTTTATTCCGGTGGATACATATGTATTCAAACTTCATATATTTCACTTTCTTTATATTCTGTTTATTTTTATCTACTTTATCTGATTTACACACGCACGCACGTACACACACGCACACACATGAATTCGATTTATCACCCTTTTTAATTTTTTAATAAAATAAATTATATATATGACGATGAATTAAATTTATCCTCTCTTTCTTTTTATTTAATTGTTCTTAAAGTAAGCCTTTTTTCCCTTTTAATTATTTTAAGTTTAATAAAAATTGGATCCCGCATACCATGTTTAATAGAAATATCGCGAGCCCCCATTAGAAAACTGCTGACTTAACAAGTTTATTTCGAGGAGCCCCCCCATTGTCGAGTAAGAAAATAAAAACGTTCTGTTAAATCTAACCCCCTCTCTTTCTCTGCTGACACTCACTTTATGAGCCATGCAACATAGATCGCTTTAAGGACATGGACAATATAAAATGATCCAAAATCATTCAATAAACTCAAAAATTCATTACTGACAAAAACTTCCAATCCTGATGAATACCACCATAATTATAACATCGTCAGGATTACACTCCATAACAAAAAAAAAAAAAAAAAAAAAAACCGACTCACCAAGGAGGAGTTGCCTGATTGTAATGAAATTTCCTATCCAAAGATATTTGGACAGAACATGCAAATAATTAAAATTCGGTGTCCAATGAATGAATAGCGGGAGATACAGCAGCGCATTGGAACTGCTTACTCAGTAGGTGTATATAAGAAGCGATTCTCTATCTGATGGTCAAATTTTCTGCTGCATTGCAATTTAGGAAACCTTTCAACGAATGAACAAATACCACGACGCAGGATTCGACCTCATTACGAGCAACTGTCAGAGTTTGAAAGAGGTCGTGTCATCGGATTGAAAGAGGCAGGTTGGGTAAATCGGAGTATCGCTCGTCATATGGGCCGAAGCAACGTGGTGATTAGAAGATGCTGGTAAGAATAGGTGGACAATGGCAGATTTCAGCGTCATGTTGGTAGCGGTCAACCTAGGGCTACAGCAGATCGAGAGGACAGAGTGATTGTCAGATCAGCTGTCACAGTGTCTGATTCAACGTTTTCAACCGTCAGACGTGCGACCCACACACGAGTGTCCACCATGATCATTCACAGACGGCTGATACAGCGAAAATCTACGCTTGTACCGACCGCTACTCCACTTGCCACTAACACCTGCACACTGTAGAGTCAAATTACGGTGATGCTTGACTCGATTAGGTTGGAATGATGCTGGCTGGAGACGCATAATGTTTAGCGTCGAATCCCGCTTCTAACTGTGTCCTGACGATCATCGAAGAGGTATCTGGAGACGCCCAGAGCAGCGTGCAGAACCTGCTTTCACTATCGCACGCCGCACAGGCCCTCAACCAGGTGTTATGATCTGGGGGGCCATTTCCCTTGATAGCCGGACCCCTTTGGTCGTCATTAGAGGCACACTTACACACAGCGGTACGTCGACGATCTTCTGAGACCTGTTTTGCTACTGTTCCTTTTTCAGTACCCCTGGCCTTATTTCTCAGTAAGATAATGCTAGACCACATACGTCACGTGTTGCTATGAACTATCTTACACCCTTGTCAAACACTTCATTGGCCAGCCAGATCTCTCTCCAATCGAGCATGTCTGGGATATGATGGGAAAGTGACTGCATCTACCAGGGAATGTTGATAATCTAGTCCGACTATTGGAGCAAATTTAGCAAGAAATACCGCAGGAGACCATCAGGGAGCTTTATCACTCTATGCCACGTCGTGTGGCAGTATGCATCCAGGCTAGCGGTGAGTGAACACCTTACTGAGCTCGTTACTTTGTAACTATGTAACTCTGAAATAAATATTTCAATTTTTCTGAGATTTTAATCATTTTCTATTCTGTACATAATTTTCCTTTTCGGCAATTTTTGTCTCCATCTGTAGCCTCTTGCTTATATATATATTATATATATATATAAATTCATATATATAAGATAGTTCATATATACTATATATAAGATAGTTCATATATATCACTATAAGTATATTGTCTATATAAGTGGTTCCTAACATAAAAAGATATTCATATATATACATATAAGATAGTTACATATAAGTATATAAGATAGTTCATATATATAGTATAATAAGATATAATAAGGAGTTCATATATATAATCATTATGTCTAAGAGATATATAAATATTCATATATGTGAACTTCTGGATCAAAGTGTAATTTCTTTGTACATGTGTTTTAAATTAAAACTGTACCATTCCTATGTTACTTTCAGATCTTCATCATTTTAATTTTATTGTTCCTCATTTAAAGGTGACAAGAAGGACAAAAGTCCTATTATTAATCTCCTACTTATCTGAAGAAAATTTATGGTGCACCTGCTAAAAGCAGTCTATTTACTTCACTTCATAGAATTCACACGGTTCTATTTGCAATTCATGGAAGCTTGTTTAAATAGCTAGTTTGAAAATTAAAGATGCTTTGCATATTTTCTCTGTGTTCTGTAACGGCCCATGTATGAATTTAAATAAATCCAGATCACGAATCAGTTCCTTAAGTGTTCTCACATGCAAGAATATTTAAAAATATGGAAATACCTGCACGAATTGTCAAAGTCTCCACGAGGAATGGAAATGTTTATCCACCTTTCTATTGCAGAAATGTATATTTAAACAAATTTAAGTTGCGCAGATTTTATATAATTAATCAATTTTTAAGGGTTTTTAATAAATGACATTTATTTTTAGAGATAATTAAGAGGAGTTTAAAATGTCTCATTAGTTTAATTTCAAAAACTTTCTTCCATTAAATCATGTGATAGCTTTAATACAAACAATTCTGTTACCATGGTGACATTAAAGAAACAATAAAAGCAAATGGATAAAAGGTGTCATAAATTAATCAAATATCTATTGATAGTAATACTCTAGATCAGGTATAGCCAACTTGTGGCCCGCGGTGTTGGGTCATCTGAATAAAAATGTAATCATTTATTGACATAAAAGTACCAAAGAACGTTTTATCATATGTCATTCGTATCACATCACATTACTATGGGAAATCTCAGTACAATGATCAAACTATCTTGTCACAATTTTTCTTCTACATTCTTGTTCATAAACAATTATAAAGTTGAGTTTATTTTGAAAAGCACGTGGGCCATCTTGCTCAAATAGGCGCAATGTTTCCCTTACTAACAAACCTACTCAAGGACGCGGGTGTGCATTCCTAAAAATGGGGAAGGAATGTGACGCGCAGATTAAGCGAAATAGCAATCCAGTCTGTCCAAGCCCAATATACATGACCCAGACACGTATGGCTCCAGACAGACTGACTGCTCAGTGTATTTTGATAGCTATTAATATAGCACCAGCATCCTGTTGTTACTTCAGGAGAGCTTTTTGAATACTATTTCATACAAATACATGTAATTCAATACAATATAATTTATCTAAATTTACAGCGGAATGTTTTTGATTTCTGTAATGACGCTAGGAAGGATTAGTCACTTCCTGCTACTCTAGAGATGAAAGTATTAGTAGTTTTTAACATGAAAATTTGAACTAGCACTTAAAAAGCTAAAATTAAAAAGAAGGTGATAAATCGAATTTAACACATACATGATTCAACACACACACACACATATATATATATATAATGTGGTCCACCTGAATAAAATGAATTTCCATAGCAGCCCACAAAGTCTTTGGAGCTAGATAGGCCTGCTCTGGATACAGGATGGGTTGAAAGTTTTTGGAAAAGGCAATATCGTAACATTTTTAGGCTCAGCGAGCCTGGTATGCCATTTTCACAGACAGTTCTACTAACAGAATAACAATATAAAACAATATTTTAGTTAGCAAATAATATGTTACATAATTTTTATATATACATGCTAACACACAAATTTCCAATCATAAATAAACGTATTATGGAACTGATTAAAATATTGTACTATTGTGATGAATGTAATTAATTTTTCTGAGATAATATTTCATTGTACTATAAATAGATTTTGAAATTTCTTACGAGTAAAATTATTTTCAAACGGTCCTTTGTTAATTATGATTTGTATTGCAATTTTACTTACCGTAAAATCTTGACAATGATACGCACACGTGTATAATACGCATGCTTGATTTGGCACTAAATTTTCGGAAAAGTTAAAATTCTAATATGATACGCACCCATAACTTTTTCATATTTTATATAAAAATTGCACAAATATTTATTAAAATGATTAAAATTTTTAATAAAAACAAACAAAAACGTCAAATTCGATGAAAAATAAAATTTTAACACAAAACAAACAACACTGTCAAATTATCGGTCTTAATCACTTTCACTAGAAACACAGCTAATCTATTGTTGCATCCAAGTCCTAATTATTGATGCCGCCGTAATATATATCGCCATCATCATCATTTAATATTTATAATTTTTCTGCTGCTATGCATGATCGTCTTGAAGGCATTTTTAGGAATTTAAATAAAATAAAATAATAAACTTTTGTACAAGCAACAACCGAGAACCATCGCTATTTTAAGGGAACACGAGTGCGATATGTACTGGAAGTTCCCGTTTGTGTAAAAGAAGCAGCACGCTTGTTACAACAATCTTTTACAGCTGCTGCACGTTCGTTGTTTAAAAATCTCTTTCCTTTTTAAATTTTTACACGAGTATAATACGCACCCTCATTTTTACGGACCAAAATGAGGAAAAGAAGTGCGTATTATAATCAAGATTTTACGGTACTTCATTTTCGAAAATATCCTTTCACATTGAAAAATACACCCAAATACAGATATAAATCCCCGAGTATATATTATTTTAATTGGCCTTATTTATCTCCCGAAAGATATTTATAGAATTACGTTGGATACATTTCAAACTATTATTATTAGCATAACCTCATTTTGCAGATTTTTTACTTCCTTCCAATTGAAGGTCCAGGTACGTAACCAGGACTGAACAATTAGATCAGGCACTGGATTTTATAGGAAGGGTGAGACAAAATATAATCATATATCTATTTTTTTTAACATAATCTAGAACGAAATTTTATCTACGATCACGCGAATATTACTACATGAATTATTCAATAAATAGAATACAGGGCAATTATACATATTAAAATAATTTAAAGTAAAAAATTTAGAATGTTGCAATTTGTAGTTTTTGTTATTAAATTCGTAGGGTTGAGATCGCTTCCATATTAATACTTTCTTATTGAATCACATTATTTGACTTCGCCTTCAGAAAGAATTCTGGTTGACAACAATGAATTGCTCCCATTTTTAAGAGGGTCTTACTCTCATACAAGGCCCTGCGTATATCCAATTTGAAATTTATAATCTAAATGGGTTATTAATGCATTTTTAATCACTTACATTAAACTAAGTGCAGTTTGCATTCTTCTTTGCTCGAAAATTTTATTGTTATAAATTTATTAATTTTTTCATCTTATATATCACTGATCTTTTATTATATGATTATTATATAGTTACATAAGCTGTAGAATTATTAGACATATTGTATAGTTAGATAAGCTGTGGAGTTATAAGATATATTGTATAGTTACATAAGCGGTAGAATTAATTAATAATATAATTATGTTAAATAATTATAATGTACTTTAATAATGTTATAATATTGTTATTATCGTGGTTTTGAAACATCTATAGAGGACTTCAAACAAAAGAGTTCATGAAATATGTACTATGATATGACTTAGCTTTTTAAAACTTTTGCTTTGAGTCACCTTTGAGGGGAGGAATTCATTCCGGATTCCTCCCTGTCTCTTGGAGAGGAGTTACACTTGTTGTACCTCCTCTTCGTTCTCTGATAATTTTTTGTGTCTCTCGTTTTCTTTTTTACCTTTTCGAAGGTAATTCTTGTACTTTTTTTATATTGTTATTTTCATATATTTTAATATTTTATTGTACATATTTTAATGCCTTTTACTTCTGTTTTATGTGTGCTTTGACTACTGCGGATGGTCTCCTCCGGACCCGCCTAGAAGCATCGCCTCTCTCCCTCCATCAGGAGCTTTGCCGAGAAGCGGTTGTCCTGTTCTTCGACCGACTTGAAGCCTCTTTCTAGAAGTGTCGCGTCTTTCGGAGTCTTTTTCTTCTCCTGGGCCGTCCTCCTTGTGGCTCCTTCTGGTCGTCTGTGTCTGCTGGACTCCCTCGTCTGTCTTGATATTTGTCCTCGAGCTTGAAGTTGAAGTTTCTTTTCTGAAGACGAAGATTTTGTGTGTTCGAGTGTTCTTGTTCCTTCCTGATGTGTTCGCTGACGAACTTTTTTCGCGGTCCGAACTTTTTGTGTCCCGAACTCTCGAACTTTTTATATATACTGTGTGCATGTGAAATTTTAGATTTTACAGATTTCAACTTGGGCACCTGTTGTGCCCAGAAATTTATGTTTGCTTTTATGACTCTGACTTTATATTCAGCTATCATGCTTTTGTAATCCTAAACTTTGTAACTATTTTTGCTGAATAAAAAATTTTGAAATCTGATTTTAAACGTTCCTCTCACATTTATTATCAAGAAAAGTTCTTAAAAACGAAAATTTAAAAAGGATAAATAAAGGTATCCATCAGTACGGGCAAACATTTTTCCAATGCGGGTTCTACCTGAACTGTATTTCCTTTGGTTACGAGCCTGGGTCTGATGGAAGCCTCTCAATTGTACAGCTGTAACATTGGGCCATTCGTGAACCTTCCCTTAATTAACGCTCGGGGTTACTTTATTTTATACTTAAAATTCCAACTCATTTCCAAAAAAATGAAACGTGACCATGCGAATTAGATGAAGTGTAATGATTTGAATTAAGGTTAGTGATATGTAAATGAAATAGAATTGAAAGGAAGAGGGAACAGATGATAACGAGAAGCCGGTAGATATTAATAAGTTAAAAATTGGAAAGAACTGCTGAAGCTGATTGTCTGTGATTGAAATCGATTAAAAGTGACTCCTGGTTAGAGTAAATGATAATAGGAGTTGAACCCGCTGTATTCCAGAAGTGCCTCACTCCATGCGAGTGAGTTAGTAAGCTAGGAATTTGTTGTTTAATTCTAAGCAAGAATTCGGGCAAGTTGAGAGAGATTCGAGAGAGAGTAATCTTGCATAATCTGTGAAGAAAGTTAATAAACTGTAATTATATATTTTTCTGACGTATTTGCAATTGGATTTCAGACCTTATTGACTATTTAACTAAAATTTACGATATCTATAGATCTAAAAAAATGAGGGAGAGGCGTCACACAGCCAAATGAATTCTGAAGAATGGAAATGTCTTCCGCTCTTACACCGAGATCCAAAAAAGCTGCTCTAATTTTTTTCATGCACAAACAATATTAACCAGCAGGCCGGTTTTGCATGCGACCTGTCATTTGCCGACCTCTGCTCTAAGCAAAGCATTATTTATGAAAACCATTTGTAAAAAAAATGCTGGAAAGCATAAAACAAAGAGGGAATGCAGGAGCACTTGACTACCCAGACGACTTGAGCTATTTTTACAATTTTACATGTATTTTTTAAAAAAATTCGAGCTGTTTTAAAGAGTCTTTCCTGCCGTAATGTGCATATCTAGCAAAACACAAAATAATATTAAGATCAGAGATAATATTTTGTTGTTATCGAAAAAATGTGTTTTAACGAAATGAGAGTGAAAAATTTTTTTTTGCTCGCCTCTTATATTTTTAACATTCTCGAAATTTAGACCTCAATTGTTTTCTTAATACATATAGTGTTTCGCATTGTAGCGTAGCTCCATTTAAAGCAATAGAAAAAATTGCATGTACTTAGTTCCTGGTGGTGTGAGTAGAAAAAGACATTGCGATTGCAAAAACGCAGTCATGTATGGAACGAACAGATATTCCATTCGGTTTCGGCTGCTGTATGAATTATTTGTGATTAAAATTCTAAACTGCAGAAGAAATACACAGCTACCAATCATATTAACAGTTTTATCTTCAATTTTTAGCAGTACTTTTTAAATAGTATTATCTTTTTTATACGTTTTGGTTAAGCTAACTAAGGTGGTGAGGCTAACGTGATACTAGAAGATAGGGACTTAAGCTACTTTCTACGAGAAAGCATAAATAGGGACTAAACTCTAGCTACAGTTACGCTGAAAGTTTGAACTTTGTTGTCTTCCTTGCACAACAATTATTTTGGCCGGCAAGATAGTTTTACAATCAATGTAATAATACGTCTGACAGTAATTCTGAATAGATAGGGGTGACCTTGGCGATTTGAACCAAATTTGGTTACTAAACTAAAGGCCCCTAGATAAGTCCAAAGGTCTACAGAACAATTTTTGATTGTATTACAGAAATATTTCTGAGCCATTGTGTGTGTGAGTGTGTAGGGTTAGTATGTGTGTTAGGACGATATTATGATTATATATACATGTAAAATTATTCGGTGACTGTGCACATATTGAACATATTGCTATCGTATATTCATGTTTCTGAGCTAAACATTGTGAAAAAGCAAATATATTCTATTTACTAGAAAGTCTTGGAACAAAGTTTACGCCGAAAGAACCTGCTAATTAAGTGTTAGGACCTTTCTTACATTTAAAAGCCTATCAATTGCGTCACACTTAATAGGAAAAAAATATATTACTTATCATTACTTTGTAATCTTACTGATTTTTAATTTGTTAGGTCTTCTGAAGCCAAAAGATTCAAACGGAGGTCGATTAACAATATAAATAACTACATAATCTCAAAGAAGAATAAATATCTTTAATAATTCGCATTTTATAATTTTTCTAACCTGTTAAAACAATTGCAATTTGCCAGAATGTGTCTATTAGACCCAATTTCTTTCATACGTGTATTTATTCTTGATCACATATAAAAATACTGTCATACATTTTTATTTAATTTATTTTTATGTCCATTGATTGACAACACATTTTATACCTTTCGTAACAGTCCTCCCACCTTTTTGCAACCCCGTCTAAAATTTCTGTTAGAATAAGCAGAGTTAAATATATAAGAGTTTGAGAAGTAACATATTTTTTTTTAATTACGAATTTATTATGATTTACTTCCATTATACTTGATATATTTTTTATGACAAACAAGATTTACAGTACACATTTACAAGCTCTTTGCAAAGAAAAGGTAATCATGACACACACTTCGTTTGCGTTTCCCGATCTATCTTTGGACAGCATTTTTTGCCCCTACCTCTTTTAGTTGTTCTGTTATTTTATGGTTTTTCACCTGCTGCAATTGACAATTTCTTATTTATAGTACCTGGAATATTTTTTTAATTCCGTGATGTTTATTCAGCTGTTTTCTATTTTCTTTAGGAAAAGACAGCATTTGTATAGCTTGATTTGATTGTGAGAAAGATATGCAAGCATAAAAATAACAAATGTGTTTATTGCAGCCAGACAAACACACAGACCATCTCCCAGCTTCATCTTTGCATGTACAAGTGGTAGCTAATGTACCAATAGTGTCTACTCTATCCTTAGTTTATCGTGTGTGTGTGGCATACAGTCTTGGGGTGCATTAAGAAAATTTGTAAGCATTGTTTCGGAGGCTGTGTCGAAACCTTATCGTCAGTGAGAATCACACTGCAATTCCTCAGAAAAAGTGGGGTTTTATCGTTAAAATTCATCAAGATTTTATTTAACTAATTCCGTTCGTGATATAAGTGAAAATTAATTTTAATTAAAAAATCTTAATTTGCAAGGTTTGAGGAATTTTCTTTCGCATCATTTAAATTTAAAAAAATCAATACAAAAGACAAATATAAGACTTCGGAATCAATACAAAAATATCACGAATTATCACAGTTGATTTAGGATTTAAAAGTGAACAAATCACATTTTTTAATTTCATACATTTTTCATCATTTCAGAGCACGTTTATCGCTGAAATCTCCAGCTTTTTTAGGTTTTTATTAAAACTGACTGAGGTATATATGTGTTATACAGAGAAAAACCTAATTTTCTGTTTTGAAGTCCTTTTATACATTCTCTAATTTACAGTTACAAATACGCTCTTCAAAGATAAAACATAAAAGCTAAAAACAATGTTACAAGTGCCTCAAGAATTCAAGAGAGTCCCTGTGTCCCAATTTAAAGAAAGTATAGCGCGTCTCATAAATATATGCAATTGTATTTTTTTGAAGTAACAATCAAAGTAAAAATGCTAAAGCAATAAAAATAATAAATTATACATACAACATTATGGGTATAGAAATGAAATGATTAAACATTTGTTCGCATTTATTAAGTAAGATTAAAAGTGAATTAATTTAAAAATCGCGGTGTCCAAAAATATATACAACAACCACAACAATCGGAATTATAAATTCAGAATCAAAGAATTTGTATACTCCAAACACATTTTTCTACGACGTTATTGTTCCAGAATATAAAAGACGAAATCAGTTTTTCGATTACAAGTTTATTGTGGTGTATGCCTTGCAATGTGGAGTTCTCACAAGCTAATAAAATCGAAATTTGGCTCTTAAAACGAGAAGGAATGAAGATTTCGGAAATTTCTACACACATACAATACAACATATCTGGTATGCATAGTATCCTGTCGCATCGTGGCACATCTATACATTAAGGAAGCGTGCAGGAAGACCAAAAACGGCATCTCAACGGCAAGTTGACAGCTTATGTGTTGCTTCCAGTAAAAAAATGTTTGTCCGTCAAAATGCCAGCCACCTAGTTATACCAGTACCCAGATCAACATTTCATCCTCCCTGAAGTAAGCAAATTTCTTGTTTGTCTTTGTATGAGGCGACTTCCATGCATAAAAACCACCTCATAAGATGGGGCGAGTAATTTGAGGCTAAGAAACACAGGGATTGGAAAGATGAATGCCTTACTCTCTTGAATAATGAAAAGCAGCTCAATACGGATGGCCCAGATGGTTGTGTGTATAACTGGCATAACCTCCGACGCGAACCTCACTATTTCTTTAGACGGAAATAAGGAGGTGGTACTATCATGGCGTGGGGCGCTTTCTGTTTCAACGACATAAGAGACATATGTTTTCTGCAAGGCGCCGTTAATATGCAGAAGACTATCTGGGTGGGATTCAGACATAAATGCATCCATTTCGGAAAGTTATAGGAGGTGATAAATGGATATTTCAGTCGGACTCAACACTTTTTGATCCACATATCTACATTCGCTAAAATATAGTTTAAGGAAGAATCTAGTAACCATTAAGGATTGGTCAGCTATCAGTCCGGATCTTACAGAGTGGAAAATCTTTGGGGGGCACTAGCACGAGATGTGCAGGCTAAAGGCCGCTAAGTTAAAGCAGCAAATAAGCCACAATGGGCTTTCTTTAAAATCTGATTTGATGCAAATTTCAGTTCAAAGTAGGCCTCATTGAAATTCAAATTTATTCGACACAGCGGTTTCAAATCTTGAACTGTAATGAAAAAGCTCAAATTATTTTTTATTTTATTTTATCCACCAAACATAATAATCGCCATGTATCTGAGCTGGTACAGATTAAAGCTCTAGAAGTTCCAAGTCCTCTCGATGGCGCGGTGTGGAAGTCTGCAGAGGGAGATACCATCTCAGGTATCACTTGACCGAGGTTCAAAATTGCGAGGTCCTTAGCCAATTCTAAACGGGATGTTAATAAACTGTCAATCAATCAAAAACACCAAATAATTATGAATTTCACATGATGTACTGTAAATTTACTATAATAAACGGCGATTGAGTCTTTCTACTTCAATTATTTTCTTTTGTTCATTAACTTTTAATTATTTTATCCACTTATTTATGAGACTCACTATATGTACTGTATCTTTAAAAGCAATCCTTCGTAAGTTACTGATTACAAGTATGAACAGAGAAAAATGTAGAGAAACATTTCAAGATCATAACTTGAAAGTATAATGTGTTTTGAGGATTTTATCTCCATTTTCATTTTATATTAAGTTCCCGTTGATGTTTCCTCATTCAAAGTAGAAATGCAAATGCTGTTTAACATTTGATGCTCCCTCCCTTTCCTTTCCCCCCTTTTTACTTAGTTCAAGAGTTTTCACCTTGCAAAAAGGTACCAATTGGAAATCACAACATTGCAACAACTTCTGAACGAATGGTTTTATCTTAGTACTTCTACAGTAGACAACAAATGTTTTTTAAATATATTTGAAAATGTTCTTGTGTTTTATCACGAGATATTCACACACAGTTGATGAATCACAAACCTTGGCAATTTATAAGTAAATATGTTAACCATGAACATCTGGATAAAAAATACGCATATTTACCACACTTTTCTTTTTGTTAGTCAATGACAATTTCTCAAAAGTTTTCATGACCAGTAACAATAATGTTTTGGAGCTTTTTAGGAAAAGGTTTGTAAATTTTTGACAACAAAAAATTTGCATTATATAAATTAATTTTCGTCCGATACATCATTCATATTCAACACCACTTAGATTCCAGAACTGTTGAATATAATTTAATCCAGTATTCGATTGTTCGGCACATTCCATAATCTGGCTCCGAACGAGCCTTTCGATTTTCGATTTTTTTACATCGCATTCAGATGTTTGATGATTTTCATCACCAGGGCCCGACACAGCTTAGTATTTAAAGCATATGGCTATTATCATTTCAGAGCTGTATGTCTTGTTTTCTAGCAGGTAACATATCATATTTACGCAATCTTACAACTGTATGTGTACAGTGACTATGCAGTAAAATGTTCTCGAAGTCCAGCAGATTTTTAGAGTTGCTTGTCACAACTTGTTTTAACTATCATTGTATTGTATTAATTTCTTTTGTGTTGCATTTTCTTAAGTACGAGAATATTCAGTTAAATGAATGTTCTCAATGTTTGAATTATTTTGTTGCTGCGACAATGACGGTGATTTTTTGTTGTATATTTAAATCGTCTGCACATCTTCAAAATGGGCGCCAACACATTAAAAAAATATATGTTTTAATCGTTGAAAATTTTATCTAGAGTGAATTAACTTAGGTATTTTGGTAACACGACGGTGGATGATCCGGCAAAAACGCTCATCCAACACAAGCGTTGTACCGAACATGCCGTATTAAAGGGATGTTATTGCATTAGCCACCTAAGGGGCTATTGGTTTAAGTGGATCATTTTTGGTGTACCAGATCACTTTTCAATTTTGTATCGTTTGTTTCAATTTGAATTACATTTTGACTTAAATGTATTTCATTTGCATGAAAAAAATACAGAACAAGGCTAATCTTATTTTATTTTTTACAAAAGTATTTGTAACTTTCATTTTTTTGTAATAATTTTTTTAAGGAAATAAGCTCTTTGTTGTCGGCATGTGTGACTTACGACAATAATAGTAAGATTCCAAAGCTGTTCTCAACACCAATGTACCTCTCTTTCTTGATTTTCGGGATTATATTAATATTTTAAATTGAAGAAATATCATTTTCAACAGAAGAAAATATCATTTTTTTATTGAAGCAAATCCATATTGAATCCAATTACATGGAACACGACATTCTTTAAGTTATTTTTAATAATGCGCATTAGCGAAAAAAATGGATTAAATTCATTTTCTAAAACTTTTATGAACTCTACATTGCTTAGGTCACACAACAGGTAATTGAATAAGATGAATGGGTGTTTAGAGAGCCATTCAAATACTATTTTTGCGTTTTGTTGCTGATTTAAGACTTTTGACTTCTTTTTTCTGAAATTCTCCTTTGGTCATCCGTTCCTGCCAATACCTAGATATCGTTGTTATCCGAATAACATGCAATTTTACTCATCTAACCTACAAGAATCGTGACATATATACGAGATTAGTTATAAAAAAGTGGCAAGTGGGTGTTACAATTGCGTGATGTCATCCGTTAAATAAAACCAAAACAACTATGACACTCATTCATAAATCAATTTTGATTCGGCAATCATTTGCTTCCAAATTAAAATTTAATTGCAACCGCTTCAGGTAAACTTCGTCATTTTGCGTCAAGTCGTCTCCGACGATTGACCTTTTTTCCGCATTAAACACTGTTTTACAATCAAGATTAAAAAATGGATCACTTCCATAAATCAACTCCATATATGCGAAGATGGTCTCATTGACCAGAAAAGTTAGGACGACGATTTGTATTTTGGGATGTGAATTGCCTCATCCTCATTCTTAGGAAAAGGAAAAATGATTAATGGACAACACTACAGTGAATTATCAAATTCTCATTCCAAATACCCTATTCTCTTTTGATCATAAGATACTTTTTGAACCACCCTAGTATTGGTAAGGATCTTAAACTCCTCTGAGAGATATTGCTACAATCGATGTAGGCATCCACAATTAAAACCTAATATAAATTCTGGACATTGGAATTAAATTTCGCGTAGTATATCCTCATTCAGAATGTTCATTTTACATAAACAAGAGCGAGCCTAAGCCCTAGGCCACCATTGTACGCGTCGACAGCTTTACGTGTACCTGCTGCTGGGAGAGCACAATAAAAAATTGTTTACATTTTTCAAAAAAAAGTTGTGAAATTTTTTCTCAGTTGGTAAGTTATTAAAGAAATATAAACGTTCCTGTTTTTAAAAAATTAATTGTTTGTAAATTTTGAGGGGAAAACGTTATTTTTCTGCCTCAATTGAGAGAGGAGATTGGTTGATCTTAGGCGGCAGGGAAAATGTGTACGCTTTGATCTGTTGTTCGGGTGAAAACGCGCTCTGTAGCTTTTACTTTGCTCTTAGCAATTAGACTAAAAGAGATTCCAAATCAGGATAAATATTAAGGGTTATTTAACTTCCATCTTCATTGTTGAAGACAGCCACTGCATATTCTCCCTTCAGTATCATCGTATTGATACAAAGAGGCACATTCTGAACGATATTTAATAAAAGGTCGCCATTATTGCAATTAATGTACATCTCCTCCCTTTAGTATTGAATTTTGAATATTTTCCATTTGACATTATCGGCTGTCTCGAGTTGAGATGGCAGATCTCCACGACACATGCGCCATAATTAGTATATCTCTAGTTGTGATTTATGTGCAGTTGTCTTAGACACACAGTTTTTTGCGTCCGAGATACATGCAACTAGTAGTTTTAGCCCTTGCTGCTATTTAGCTGCTTACCCTTGCTGCTCAAAGCCTTTTGATGACCGAGTTATTATTCCTTTACAGTGGGGAATGGTTTTCTACCCCGTGGCTGGGGAGGTCGTTGATTGACCTTGAGTACCGGGGATAATTCTATCCCTCGATCTGTCATTCCAGAAAAAGTTATTCGGTCATCTTTGCAGTGCTCTTAGCTTCTAAGTCAAAAGGGATTCCCACTCGGGTTAATTACTAAGACATTTTAACTTCTGTCGTCGCTGTTGAAGTGAACCGCCGCTTGTTTATCTCAAAACTAAATTCACCAGACATCCTAGTTTGACCCGTTTTTTAGAAATTTTTTTCGGATATATAAACATTTTAAATGGTATTATGGAATGCCCCTCTAAGGTACAAAAATATTGGGGATTCCTGCACTATAATTACGTACGCTTTCATTGAATTGAAACTTAAATTTTAATCTTTTGTTCATTTCCCTGAAACCCCCGTGTATGAAGATTCATTACAATCCTGAAGTTTTTCTATCCATGTTAACTTCTTGTTTTCGGAGAGCAAATTTGCAATCAATATCATAATAATTATTTAATTATCAGTCACAAAAGTTTGTTTCAGAAATTAAATTTCTCATGGTGATGAAATCCAAACCAGATTTGTAATATTAATACAATTCTAATAGCGTTACTTGGTGCTTGTGTAGTTTAATTAAATCTCATGTAATCCGATTAGTTTGATGCTGAAACTACATAAAACTTATGGGTACTGTACCTCTATAACCATACCTTTTGGAGCATTTTTTTTTAATTTGACGAATCTTGTCGTAGCGATACATCACCAGTTGGTTCGGTTTCTTTTCTTTATAATGATAGTTGTACTCGTATCTTAACTATTTCACGAATAGAATCGCACAGTACCTGTTAAAGCTTGTGGGAAAGAACAAAATAATCAACACCAATGAAGCACTTCCCTTCAACATCTGATTCTTATTGAATAAAATTCATGTGGCATCTTATGAATTCGAAAGAAAAAATGTTATCTGATGTGTCAAAAATCATTTTAAAATTTGTGCTTGCCATTAAATGTTTTTAGAGCAACATCAAAAAATTTATTTTTTGCTTATTTGTTATTTAAGAGGCAGTAAATATAATCAATTTTCTGTGGAATTTTGACGCACCGGTTTCGCGTTTTTCACTAATTTTTGCCATTTCAGCTTACTAAATTTCACTCAAGCATTAGTCTATATAAAATTCAACTGCTATTTATTATATTTTTATAATCATCCAGAAACCACTATGTCCACTCACGCATCCATTACAAAAAATTATCAGAAATATACATATACCTAACAAACTTTAAAGATGCATCTGAGTCAGAACCTAAAGTAACATCAATTCACTCTGTTTTTTTCGTGTAAGCACACGCAATGACGAATCCAAGGGGTGAACACGGCCCCTTCCCAACATAATTTCCTAAACAGAAAAAATAACATACCTACACTGGAAATCCCAATCAAATTTAAAAGTAGTTATTTTGTTGTTTTACTTTAAAGTTGTATGTTGTGTCCGAGCCATTTATTATACTGTTAATTTTCAGTTTTCATTGGAATTTAATTCTTGGGTTAATATTTAATTCATTTTTATATTAAGGACTAAGTAAGCATGAATAATAAGCGGAATAAGTTACGGTGAATGAAATTTTTGAAAAAAAAATGTGCCCTCTTTCGATTTTGTGCCCACATTGTCAAATTTTCTGGATCCGCCACTGAGCACACGTATAATCTCGTTGTTCATTTCTTCCGATCTCTCTCTCTCTACTCCTCTTATCAAATTCTTCACTGCTCATAAGTGCTATCTCACCAATCTTATTCACTACAACTCAAATTTCAATAGCATGCTAGAGAAATTTAAGGTAAATTGCAATTTACATAAATCGCGGTTCATTCACAAGAAAGGACTGTAATCAATTAATGTCATATAAAAGCCCCAAAAGGTTAGTTGAAGGGAAATATACGTGAGAACCTGTTAAAAAATTTATCTTCATTTTTGGGAGGAAGGGGGGGAGTAAAAAGTATATATTTAATGCTAAATGGAAATGGTAGTTAAAAAAAAAAAGCTAAGTATCGAGGAAAGGAAGAAGCCCAAATGCTCTAATTCGGTGTTGAAATGCATGGTGTGGTTATACCAGAAAAGTACTAATTTATTAATCATGTTATTCATGTAAAAACTAAGCTTAAATAATTAGTGTTTTCAATCATTTGTAATAATCCAATGAAGTTTTGATTTATTTGACGCAGTATATATAAAGCTAGTGATGGGTTGTAAGTTATATGAAGGAAATGAAGCACTGTTATAAATCTGTTTAGAATGGATTTCATAGAATAACTGCAATTAGTTTTTTTTTTTTTTTTTTGTCTTCAAAAGTTTGAGGTAGGTACTCGTCTTTCGATTCTATCAATACCAGCCCCGGATACGCCATTACGTATAGGTTGCTAAAAATGATTTGTTGTACTATTATCAATGACTTTATTATTTCTCAGAAAAATGCATTATGAAAACAAGTATTGTTACGTCACACTTCCTATTCTTCCTATTTTTCATTTTTGGCGGCAATTTACACTACTCTATATTCAAATGACGTCACGACTTCCTTCTAGAAGCGCGCGATGTTAATACTTTTTCTTTCTTTCCCTGCAGTCTGTACGGATACTGTTGATGTAAATTGCATCATAAAAACAATATACATAAATTAAATAAAACAGTAGGAGTTTTATTAAATTTATTTTTGTGCTAATTTTATGTCATCTATAGTTATTACAATATATCAATTTCATATCATCTACAGTTATGCACATTTAATTTTAGAATCAGTTTAATGGCACAAATATACCCTATTAAACATTTCTCTATTTTTTTTTTTGTAATCATAAGTGAAATTGCTTTATGAGATTTTCATCCCAGACTGCAAGTTATTGTCTTTCAAAGAGTATCAAACTTTACTCACAAATATATGTAGACCCAAATATTGAGGACATTTCTCCAGCAAATTTCTTCATACATCTGAGTTTTTCAGCAGAAAAAGATTTATAAAAGTTAACTAATGCCGCATCATTTAATATTTCTTTCATACTGTGATCTGAATAAATTCGAACTTAGCTCCTCAGGTGCTGTATCAATATCAGCTGTGATGGGATAAGAGACCAAATTAATTTAGGTTCAATCTTCATGAAGTCCTGAAATCTTCTTGTGAACTCGCTCTCCATACAGATGATCCTTAATCTTGGCGGAAACACTATCAGGCACTTTCTGTTTTCTTAACAAAGGGAAATATTAAAATTTGCCTTCAATTTCTTGACTTGAAAATATACCAAGTTTTGCTTTGAATGATTTTACGCACCGGAAGGAAATCTTGGTTCAAGGCGGATTTTTCTGATTGTCTTGGCGAGGCACACAAAAAACTCTTAAAGAGCCACTCGTTGCCAAATTCATGGCCTATAACATAATAATTTTTTTATTACGTGAGGCGTGCTCGCCATATGTAAAAATGTAAACATAATGTCTTTATGATGAAATTGATTGCCTCCAAATATTTACCACTACGACACTGAGTACTGTAGAACTATTAATGACAAAGCATACGATGGCAGTTCTAAATACACCCGTGATAGGAATGGAAAACAGGATATTGGGAATGGAGTAACTCACTGTAGTAATGCACATCAATCGTTTCTTTCTTTCTTTTTTTGGAAAGAAGGATATGCATGAGTATGTGATGCCCTTCACATCTCAAAGAATTGTTTTTTCAGCCAATCTTAGCCTTTTGGGGTGGAAACTCGCCAGAAATAACACCTTGTTTTGATCGTTGCTTGATTTGAATGATAAATCCAGGTCTCATAGACGGTGACAAAGCGATGCAAAATGATGATAATAATTCGACGAGACAGCAATTCAAACGAAACTATGAATTTGTATCAGATTTATTTTGGCGTTGTATAACAGATGGGAGCATACAATAATAACACTAGCTTGTCTTAGCAAAGCCATGTGTCTTCAAATAGGTACTTCATGAACCCCACTCGTAATTTAGTAACTGTAATTTTCACTGTTGGCGATCAGGAATTAGAAGTGAGGGAGGGTGGGGACTTATGGATTTATTGACAGCAAAAATAATTGAGGGGGAGTATAAGGGGATAAATACACACACAAAATTTAAAAATTCGGGTACAAAATTTCGACTTTTCCTGAGTAAGTTTGGACAGAATTGACTGTACAAAATTTATTGTGGTTTAATTTTAATATTACCATGTAGCAATCTTTTTTTTTTTTTTTTTTTTGAAAATTCGATTAATACTATTCAATTTTCATCAAGGGAATAAAGTAACCCATGTATTAAATAAAGGTATTTCCAGAAATCAAAAATGATTAGTGGTAATTTCGTTTTAAAACGTATGGCTTGTTTAAAATACACACTAAAAATGTTAACTATTTTGACGTTTATTTCAAGCAACCACTGAGTTTACTCAAGGGTTAGGATCTTTTTTTTATACCCCATCACACTGCAAAACATGCCAAGAAAAATTAAAAATATTCACATAGTTTGCTTGTGCTAAAATAATAAATTAGGTGTTGAAAATAATACAATTAGTTATAATAGAAAGAATGATAAACAATGTAAAATATTTTTGCATCCTGTGTTTGACATCTCTGTTTTAAAACAACGTAAAGTCACTTTGTTTCTGCCATCGTCGATTTACATACATTTCCCCATCCTAGATACCCTTCTCCAGAGCACAAGCTTCACCTGTTACGTGATTATCCATTATTCGCTGTGGTGCTTTAAGAAAAGGTAAACCGTATCGCATTAGTGTAACAATCAGCCCGCGATGCATAGCGTTACATTTTGTGCATATTTCCACTAAGTAAATTTTTTAAAATTAAAAAAAAAACGAGAGGTGTTATATACCCCCTCTCTACTCGCTCTTAATCGCCGAGACAGGTAATACTAAAAGTAAATCCTTGTAGTAATGAAAATAGGCAACTTAATAGGCAAAGCCTTTGAAAGTGGAAAGGAAAATAATTAGGATTTACTTAAATTTTATTAAATAACTGATAATATTTATTTCATTTAAAATGTGTTTCGGATTTAATTTAATCAATGTTGTATTAAAGACGAGAACATGGGCTTTTGTCTTTGTCTCGATCAAATTTTAAAGAGAAACCAACATATTTCAGATTGAAAAACCGCTTCTCAAGAAATTTGGTACACGGAAATTATATGTGATGATAGTGTGCATCTGAGAATGAATTTTTCGAAATTTACTTTTTTTTAAAAATTCAGAGTTGGAACGTTATTTGAGCAATTTTGAAATACATTGCACCTTACTTTTCGCACGGTACCTCGCACAATTACGATTCTTTCACCATCTGAGAGATACTAGGAGCTTTTAAGACTTCGTTTTAGGGAGTTAATTTGCCAATTTTGGAGGAGTTCTTGATGGTAGTGATGAAAAAACGTCGATTTCTAATTTTTTGTTTTTGAATCCTTTCATCCAGAAATTTATTAATGCGAACAGCTTGGTATTTGTACGATATACGGAATGAATATTTTGCTCTTTTTTAAAAAAAAGAAAAAGGGGAAATATTTTCATGCAAAATTTTAAGTACACAATGAGAAAAGGAATTGTTATTATTATAGCTTTTTTTTTACCTTCTCTAAGGAAGATTACTGTTCCCAAAGCTATAGTTTCTTAGGAAAGCCGTTATTTGGAGCCGCAGTATGATGTGAAAGACATTAATCTTTCTTGTGAGGTCTTTCCCAGAAAACCATAACTTACGCGTTGATTTACGTTCCGCTCTCATTCAATGCTCTTTAGAAAACCACGCCATCTGGTTTTAGAAATAATTTTAGTGACGTCATCCTGTGCAATGTTATGGCAGCCAGATAACGGCCTCACTTTCCTCGGAAATCATAGCAAGTGGAAAAATCACCTCTACATGACGACACAGACAAGCTATTTTTTGTGAAATTTTGGATATTGTTATATTTATTCATTTGCTTATTTCTTAGTAACAGTACCAAGATTATTTTTCAAATAAATAAGAGCAAAAAGTATAAATACAATCCGTTTACTCTATTTTCTTACCTAAATTATCGCTTAATTTTAAAAATTCTTTCTAGTGAAGAACTCGAACCCCAGCTTTAGAGTGGGAAATAAATATTAGTGATTACTATATATATGAAAAAAAAATGTATATGAGATAAACACGTCGCAAAATTTTAATGAGTTCAAAAATTGATCTGAGTCACATCTCAGTCATACAGCGTAAGTTCAAAGAAAATTAACTTCTGCGTTATTCTTGTTCTCATTATCATAAAAAAAAATTTACTGTTAAACAGCTAACCAAGCAATCTGGTTCACTAGGTCTTCGAATTATCATACCATTTTGTTTGCTTCTCTGTTAGGTGTGTTAGCTTATCTAATGCTTTGATAAATACAAATATACATTTTGAAAAACTTTTAACTCTGACTCATTTTTCTAAATTAAATGAAATCACCAAAATTGCTTCGAGATTTTTCTTACACGCAATAATTTTAAGAACAGAAAATTTTTCCTGCGGGTATTGAATCAGTTAAACAAATATAACCGCAATTCCTGGGGAAAAATTCAATTTGCAAATAACTATTTATAATATGAATATGTATTTTATTTCGTCTGCAAAACATATAAATTAAATCTGATGATCGCACATGAAGTGAACAAATAATTAGCTAACTACAGAAAATTTTTAAAATATCGATTACTGTTGAATTCTAAAAAGTTTCTATTACCTTTAAAAATCTGGTAATTCTGCATTTAAAAATAAGTTTCTAGGAAACATTTGTTTATATAAACAGTCACTATAAGAGCAAAATCTCAAAATGTGATGATATATATTAAATGTCTATAAAATGATAAACAATATAATTTAAGAAAAAAATAAGTACATTTTTTAAAAAAAAATTATACAATCCACTGTGCTGTTTGGATTGATTTTTAACCTAGGGCCCGCATAGCATTTCAAAAGATATTATACAAAAAATTATTTATAAGCTATGATCGAATATGTAAATAAAAAGGATATTAAAATAACATATTTTGATTCAGAATATTATACATGAATTTCATTGATTTGATAAATTTATTTATCTTTCATTCAACAACTTAAATCGATGAATAAAAGATGTGTACATAAATTTTCTCCCTGCTACTTTATTCAATCTACTATCGGTGTTAGTTTTAAATAGATTCTAAAATGGCATAACTATTAGATCAAATATAGCAAAGTTTCTATAATTCACATTCAAGATTCTGCTCAAACTTTCTCTCATGATAAGGATTTATTAAGAAATTCATGAGTATTGAGATAGATATAGATACTGAAATGGAACTCCCTTCTCCAAATTAAGATATTTATTTAAAACTTATGAATTTTTACAATAACGCATCAATAATTAAACAACTGGGCCGAATGGAACGTACAGAGGACAGAAGAGTCTCTGATCATATATGAGACTAGCTGATACCCAACCGAGATGATAATATAATATTTTGTAACCTATACGTAAAATATCAAGAAAAATTTCAATTTTTAAAACGTTAATAAAAATCTAAATTTAAAATTTTAAGAAATTGATTGTCTGTAGTAATGGTTATCCACGACTTTCAAATATATGAGAAAAATAAAACAATTTAGTAAAAAGTCACCCCATATATATACAATATGGATAAAATTCATTCCACTGTATACATGTTACACCGTATACATGCCAAAGATGCAACCTTTTGTCAGAAGATTCATCATGTGCTTAACTTTCAAATGAAATATCCTCGCAATGTCATCGTGTCTATCATAAGATTTTTGTCCTTGCCTCAAGGCACCTTTGATTTCTGACCATTTAGGATTGCAAGTGGCTGCAATCCTTAAAAAAAAAAAAATCGTGCAAGTCGGGACGTCCAAAATGTTTTACGTCTGTCATAGCCTCCTGAGTTCGTTTATGCATGTAGCGAGGTCCTCCAGTAAACGAAGATTGTCTTGCGTGTGCGCTACTCCATAAGAACTTAATTGGTGACAATACACAGTATACATTAAAAAATTAATATTCCGTTTGGCGTCGGTCATATAATTTTTGGCGATAAAGTCGCCAAAAATTACAAAACCGATGGATAAGAGTAGATTAACGGATGAAAATTACATTTTGGGTAAGACTTCCGTAAAATCCGTTCTTAGTGAGCGTCTACATCGCAAAATGAGTAACTATGCTGAATTTCAAGTCAATCGGTTGTATAGTCTTAGAGATCTCGTGATGAATCAGTCACTGGTATTTCACTTATATATATATATAGATATAGATAGATTGTCTTGCGTTCACGCTACTCCGTATGAAGTAACCATTTCAATATTTTTCAGAACCCCGCTAAGTTTTGGGGCTTAACTACTCTTTCACCAACCGTAGGATTCCAAACTTATTTATTTCTATCGCTAAATCTGTACGTTGCCAAATTTCGACATGCACGAAATTTCACATAAAGAGCCCCTTCGTCAAAATCTTACAAATTCTCCATCAGCGCTTCAATATTAAATTATTTGGTATTTTTCCATTTCGCGCGCGCCAATCTCACGAAGTAAACTTAATGGACTAAATTCATGTGACGTCATGATCACATGATAACTTGACCACGTGATATTCGCCGTAGTAAACAAGTCTATTAATCGTTTGTTTTGCACTGCGTTTATGAAATGCATTATGCTTCTTAAGTTTCAGTAACTTATATTTTACTAAATATATTGCTTTTTAATTGAATAATAAATTATCACAACATTTTGTTTTATATATTTTTCACCTAAATAAATGCAAAAATCGAAATTTTAGATTGCTGCAATATATAGGTATTGAATCATTCTTCTATCAAAGAGCTGAAATGATAGCAGCAGATTTATTTGATTTACATGCAGACATTTTGCTATAATTATGAAAACATCCTAATTTAGTTGTCATTTTCTAGCATTTAAAAAAGTGTTTCGACTGATCTTCTTTAAAATTTAAGGTACTTTTCCATTTCGCCCGCGCAAACGATTAAGTCGCCAAAATGATACAACCGAAGCCAAACTGAACTTGTGTATATTGTGTGTTGTCGCCAATGAAGTCTGCTTGAAGAGATTTGAGCCGACAATATGGATAAGTACTATAACAATATTTATAAATGAAATCATTTGAAATATAAAATAAGCTTAATCGAAACAAAAAGATGAAAATAACTCAATGGCTATTAGCAGTTCGAAAATGTATCTTTTTAATGCAGAAAATAATTTAAAGCTTATATCGGAAGTATGAAAACGTCGGAAGCAAGTTTAAATAGGCTTAGCTTACCGAACGATATTTTAACTATTAAGCGAGAATAAAATTATGGATACAAAAATTATACTCATATTTTTTTCCTGCCAAATATAAATAACTGAATAATGTAAGAAATATGATATTAAATACTTTAATCGAAATAAAGTGTGGATATACAATATATATACGACTTACATATAAGGAAATCCTTTGTAAACACAGACCACGCCGGTTTGTTTATGATATACATCACGTGATTCTGTGAATTTAGCCCATTGGTGATAATACACAGTATACATAGAAAAATATATATATATTCCGTTTGGAGTCGGTCATATAATTTTTGGCGATAAAGTCGCCAAAATTTACATAACCGAATGGGTAAGAGTAGATTAACGATGAAAATTACATTTTGGATAAGACTTTCGTAAAATCCGTTCTTAGTGAGCGTCTACATCGCAAAATGAGTAACTATGCTAAATTTCAATTCAATCGGTTGTATAGTCTAAGAGATCTCGTGATGAGTCAGTCAGTGGTATTTCGTTTATATATGAGCCGCTCAGAAGCCAATGCGGTTAAGTCCAAAACACAAAAATTGAGAAAATTAAATTTTTTTGTTACATTAGTTTTTAAAATTCTTGGTTTATTAATTTAATTAGAAAAGTGTATAAAGTCTTTTTTCGAGGTGTAAACTCTGCAAAAAAACAAGATATGTACAGGATGGGTAAATAAAAACGTAAGTATTTATTGAAATAATGACAGCATCTTAAAAATTTTAGGACTTATACCTTCTGGCAGCTGAAAAAGATAAGAAATTCTAATTAGAACCGTTACTATGAATTTCTTGTTTTTCAGTGTTACCAGCAAATATCGAAAGAAGAAGAAGAATTTAATTTTTGTTTCAAAGTTTATGTAAAAAAATATTGATAAAAGGTGGACTTATTCACAATGGCATCTGAAATTATTATACAATATATTCAGAAGCTATTAAAAAAAGGGCTGTCTAACCTAGAAAAAAGTAACCAACGAGTAAATCCTTTAATAACTAAGAAGATTATTATTTATTTCATCAAAATTTCCAAAAATCAGAAAATATCAAAAAATGGACTTAACCGCATTGGCTTCTGAGCGGCTCATATATATATAGATTAGAGAATTAAGAACAATGACTCTCAAATGAAAAGGACTAACATTTGGTGCACTCAATTAGTTTATTGAAACAAACGTGGTTAAGAGAACACAGGCTTAATTTCATATACCTGAAGGAGGATGACAGTGGTGTGTCCCAATCATTGACGTGTAATTCGTGTACTTAAAATAAACGTAGTTAAGTGGACACAGGCTTAATTTCACATACTTGGAAGAAGATGACAGTTCTGTGTTCCAGTCGTTGACGTGGGTGTACTTAAAACTTAGATAAAATTAGTGTTAAATGTTTCTGTGACATGTCTGTGCTAATGTGTTAGTGTGAATGTGCCAAATTCTTGTCGAATTTCTTATTTAAGTGTGACGCTAGAAAGGATGTAGGGTGACCACAAAGAGAAAGAAAGTACCCTTTCCTCCTGAAAATGAGATTTACACTTCTAAAGATTGAACGTTTAATGACCCTCAACGGTTCTTTCATGAGTAAATTTAGTATCCAAGACAGACAATACTGAAATTAAATTGGAGTGTTTTATGACCGGGGGAAAATCACGTACAAGTAGAAAAGGGACATAGATCAAAAACCTGGAATGTTCTGTGAAGTCCATGACATCTTGTTATTCTATGCGTAATTATAGATGTACTATAACCTGTTTCTCCTGTAAGAAGATTTTTTTTCATGATCTACTAAAAACTTATTGTTATCTTTTTTACTATGTTTTATTTTACTTGCGAATTGCAAGTGAAATACGTGTTTGAGTGAAATGTCCTACAACTGTTCAGTTATAGATTTAACTGCCGAATCCGTCAATTCTCTCACGAATTCTAAAATAAATGCAAATGAATTCCTTGTCTATTCTTTGTTACTATTGATTAAGGGAAAACATTCCTTAATTTATTCTCCAGACCTTGAAAGTTTTATTGATAGCAGCAGAAATCTCAACTGGCAAAGAACTCACATTACACTCATTTTACAATTCTTTTAGCTTCACAACAGCTTTGTAATTATCAAAATCCGCCCAGCATTACCACAAAAACTGAGTTTTTGAGTAGAAACTACAACCTTCTCTTCCTGTTTAAAAACAGTAACATTGCTTGCTTCCTTGTAAGTAGTGGCGCATCCAGAAACAAAATCGTCATTGGGGCCACAAAGTAGACAGGGAGGGGCACAATTATTTTTTCCTTTAAAAAATTCATATGACTAACTGTATTTGTTTATTTCGTTTATTATTCATGTTTGCTTAGTTCTTAATCTAAAAATAAACTAAATATTAATTCAAGAATTAAATTCAATTTGAGAAATAAAAACTTGCACTACGATATACATCTAGGACATGTGCTTGGACACAGTAAACATCTTCGAAGTAAAACAAGTATGAAGTAAAATAAATACTTTTAAATTTGATTGAAACAATTTTTAGTTAGGATTTCCTGTTCAGATGCGGTATTTTGCCTTTGTGTAAAATTATGACGAGAGGGTATGTGCCCAACCCCTGAATCTACCACTGTTTGTAAAGTCAGATTTAAACTATTCAATAAGTAAATGAATATAATATTGTTAAGATAATCTATACTGTTTTCCGACTTATGATATGAAGCAAAAGTGGGGGTTAGCGATTCACCATTTGGAAAACCCTGTATTATGGAATGTTTCGCCCCTTGCTTATTTACGTATCCAAACTGCCAAAATCTCTTGACGCAGTTTTTGTTTTTATCGTATGGGTTATTCAATTCCATAGCCTGCCGCAATATTTCCGAAGTTCCAGCTGGATAAATAACTTGAACTGAAATCTGAGTATTCAAAAGCATTTATTTATCTAGTATTGATGTGTATTACATAACATTTATAAACTCTGAATGAATAAGAACATTGAAGAAAATGCAAAGTATTACAAGTTTTGAGACGGTAACATTATTTATTCTGGTGTTATCCGGCTTGCAATTACACGCTTGGAATTAAATAACGTTACTTGAAATGGAGGCAACTGAAATTTAAAATAGAAACAGCATAAGCAAAAATGTGGAAATTAAAATAATAAGTAACACACACACATTTTAATTTAACTTTTTCGTTCATTGTATCAAAAGCTTTTTCAAAAGCCCAATTAACGCCTTTACGACGACGTCTGCTACAGGTGGTACATGATGTATGCCGTCGTAGTGCGCCATCGGTGGTATACCGCTGTATGTTGATTTTATGTGAACCGATTTTAAGTAATGGCTCAAGTTTAAAGTTAAATAAGCGAGTTTAAGCATAGTACATTAACGCTCAAAAAAAAATGTTAAACGTAACACATGGATCAATAAGTCCCGAGACTAACATTGAAAACAACATTTTTTTTTATTCATCAACATAACACCTTTTGTTAATCACCTTTTAGGGTGATACAATCGTTCCAACGCTTTTCCAAATTTTTTTTTTTTTTTTTCGCAAGAAATCTTTTTTGTTGCGAGTAAATAGCGGTAAACAGCTTTCTGAATCATCGACTCGTTGCTGTTTTTGTTCCATCGAAAGCAATCGCGGCACCCACTTGGAAAAAACCTTTTTCATGCTCAATTTTTCATGAAGGATAGTAAATACACTTCCATATGATATCTGTGTCATCTCAGCAATCTCACGGAGCTTCACTTTACGATCTTTCATTATAATTTTTGTCACTTCACTCACATTTCCCGGTGTAACGGCTTCCACAGGTCTACCCGAGCGTTCCGCGTCATTTGTGTCGGTACGACCACGTTTAAACTCGGCAAACCACCGACAAATCGTTGCTTTTGATGGACAAGAGTCCGGGTAACATTTTTCAATCTATTGTTTCGCTTGCACGGTGTATTTACCCATTAAAAAACAATGTTTTATCAGAACACGAAACTCAATTTTTTCCATTTTTTCAACAAACTACAAAACGACTTTACTCCAACCTCGATAACTCAGCTGTTTCTGGTCCGATCGACTTAAAATTTTGACACGTTTCAAGCAAAGGTTAGTACTCTAGAAAGACCTGGTTACTGGTTTACTACGAGCTCCATCTCTGGGTAAGTCTCGGGAGTTATTGATTGATGTGTTAATTCATAATCACCATAGCAACGGAGAGAGTGATGAGAAACTGAGAAACAACACGAGGGCTATTAGTGACCTCGTAATTCTGAGCCTCGGTCAAGGTTTTTATGACAACAGTAATTGCACATTTAGTTTAAGTTACATTTATTTTAATGATTTATCTTTCGCTATCACTATTATATCTGAGCAAAATATTATTGTCTACTTTAATATTTTATCGCTGGATTCAATTTTAAAAAAATCACATGATAATTTGATTTTTTTATGACTTAATCGTTTGATGACACAATTTTTGAACATTAGAATGTTTGTATTTTTTGTAGAATAATTAGAGTTCGATGAAACTTTTACTTAGATGTGATGTAATGCAATTAAAATTTATTTGAAATGTAATTGTCTATTGAATAATTCGTGTCGTTTTATTGATTGATTGACATCAGATGAAAGAAGATTCACTTAGTTTTAAAGGTCCTGTTAAATTCATTTTCGATTCGATCGATTTCTAATGAGAAGTAATATTTATCGAAAAGAATTTTCAACAACAAAAAATAAATTGGAAACTTGATAGTTTATCACATGCAATGGAAATTTTTTTTCTTTTTCTTTCCTAATGACTATTTTCTTAAAATATTTAGAAGAAAATTGAACAGCATTGTATAATACAGACTTCAACCTGGGTTCCTTGGAACTTTGACAGGGTTTTCGCACGTGATCACTCTTTACTTAATCAAAGCGCCAAAATTTTAATTTTTTTTTTTTAATAAAAGATTGAATTCTTAAGGGCACTTTGTTTTTAAAAATTAATATAAATAAATATTTTTTGGATAAAATAAAATCTTATGGTTCGTAAAAGTCACGTGCTTCAAATACATCAATCGAGACACATTAAGTCACATATCAGTCTCCGTTCTTTGGCTCAGTCGATATATCTCAAATTGATATATCGACCGACACTCAGTTGAAATTAAAATTCAGTGGAGTTGATATTATGCATCTTTGGATTGACGTTAGAAAAAATATCCTGAAATTGCCCAAAGCGTTGTGAAACATCCAGTGTCATTTATACCAAACAATGTATGCGAAAAAATCTATTTCTTTGTACGCTGCGACAAAAACAAAATACAGATACAGATTGGATGCTGAAGATTACATTAGGTTGCAGATTTAAACAGTTTTTTGTGGCGTGAAAATACTTCGCAATAAAAACAATCATAGCGAAGTCATTATTTTTTTTTTTATTAATTTGTTGTAGTTTAAAATATTGTTGCTTTAATTTGTTGTTCATTGAATATATTTTAGAAAACCAAAAAATGCCATTAGCTACCTTCGATTCATTATCTTATTAAGATGCTTGTTTTGTGATAAAATAGAGATGCAATAATAATTTTGTAAATTTGAGTAGGATAAAGATTTAATATCTTATTTTTACTGCTCACTGATCAAGAGGTTCCTTCAAGAGAAAGGTAAGCTCAAAGGGTTTCCCAAAGTGTAAAAGGTTGATTACCCTTGGTGTAATAGATTAAGCATGAATACCTTTTTTATAATTGATAGAAATGAAAATTTTAGAAAGAATGTGATTTTTATTTTTGAATATATTTTTTTGGTCTCTCAAAATTTGGTTGAAAAAAGTTGTAATTTAAATATAACAGAAGTTTTCCCTCTTTTTTTACTACTGTCACTGAAATTTCAATTATATTTTATCTTGTTTCAATATTTTGGCTTTTCAAATCAGTATACTTTCACTATTTAACAGTTTCTACGTTTTCACTGTTAATTAAAGGCTTTTTCAGAAAATAAAGGATGCATAATTATATAACTTGCATTTCCAATGAAAATCTTAAATGCAAGTTAAGTAGTTGTACATTTTTTATGTGTTTTTAGTGCAGTTTTACTAACACTCATTACAGTTACATTTGTATGTTTTCATGACATTTTTCTGTTATAACTATACAATTTGGCTCCTATCTTATCTTGCCGAGCCTTCTCGGAGCGATGCATCATCAGTTTGGCTCGGCTTCTGTCCTGGAAATATAGTAGAGTTACCCATTACTGTTTAATTCTACATTTTCAACTCCTCTGTAACAACGATACGGAATTTTCCAGCTATGGATATAGAACTTCGAGATCTGTCGTGGAGACTTGATGCCGAAATTACTATCAAGCATTAGTTCTCGGGAATACAAAGGTGGGTCACACATTTTTTTTTTTCGTTACTGCTGTACGATTCATATACTTCTGGTGCGAAGAGTTGATATTCATATTTTAGCGATCGACAGTTTTTGGATACTAACATTTGGCGTAAATAATGCTTTTCATTTTATTGATTCAGATACTCAATGCCATACACAATCTGTTGAACGTTTGTGGTTGAGCAAAATGGTGAAATAAACGCCAGAGAAGCACTGACCGTCAACATTAGGATTCTTATTTAATAGTTTCTTGTGGCATCGCACGAAATCGAAAGAAAAAAATTTGTTAGGTTAGATGTCATTTTAAAATTAATGCCTACCGTTTAATGTTGAATAAGTTCTTTAGTTAAATATCTGAAAAAAAAATCTGTTTTTGCATATTTGTTGTTTAAGAGGCAGTAAATATAACTGCTTTCCCCCTAAAATTACTTTTTTTGTTCTTTTTGTTTTGGAAATGAAACAGAACTAGATGATTAAATAAGTCATATTAGAGCCCCTAATATTGTGGAAGGAAATGAGCCAAAATGCACCAAGTTTGCGTTGAAAATGCAAAAGATATAACGGAAATGTACCGTTTGCTTTTAGGCTGAACAGGAAATAATCACGATTTAAATTATCACAGTTTCAGAAATAAATTCCTATCTTTAATTTTGTATCTATCATAATCGTTAACTTATTTCAGAGTTTTAAAAATTTCAATCAATGATATATGAAGTTATATTGTTCTTACGATTTAATGAATAAAGAGGGTCAATGTTGAAAGATCCCTATGCAAAAACCACCGAAGAAAAACAGCGGGGTAAGTACTTATTTCATGTATTTAGTATTGTTCTTTGAAAGTTTTTTTTTTTGGTTTAGTTTTTCATATCATAAGTTCTTCCCCAGTATAAACATTCGTTTCATTGCTTTCAAAACCTACAGCTTGAGGCATTTATAATTATAAAATTGGAATGTTACGTTGTTAATAACATGTACTAAGCTAATCGAATTTTTTTTTTCTCTCTTTCTTAAACACATTGTAAGTTCATGTTGATTATTCCAAAAAAGTTACTCTACTGGTGTAGCATTGGTTCAGATAAAATAAAAATGGAATGGACTGTAAATAAGAATGAAAAAATGTACTTGAAGTTTTTACTACTTACAAATATTCTGCATCGTTTCTCATATACACTTTAATACGTCAATTACAAGAAGTAAAATAATAATAAAAGCGCTCCAAATTCCTATCAATCACTGCCGTTACTGGATGCTATTATCGCTCATTTAGCGCACTTACAGCTCACTTTTGGCGAGAGAATAGCCCCATATTTCTTAAGGAGTGTAAAAACTACAAGTGAAAAAAGTATTTGAATAATAAAATTAAAGTTTACTGTTGTGTAAGTGTGAGCGCGTTTGTTCTTTTAATAATTTATAGAAATTGGGTAACCTTTTCTGTTAAATCAATAAAGGTATGTTATTTGAATCGTTTATAATATAATAAAACTAACATAACCATATAATAACCAATACAATGAAAGCAAATATCAAAACTCGGGTTCTGCTAATGCATCTTTTTTTGAGATGAAAAATGGAAATATCACATTCTAATATTTGTATTTCTTCTGTCGTAGAAGAAAAATGAAACTTCAGGTTTATTTAAAAAATTTATTTTCCTTCTTTTATAAGTAAAAAAAAAGAAATTCATTTTTAAAAGACGGAAAATAAATCAAACAAATTATTAATGGAAATGGAATGAAAATAAATCAGGCAAATTATAATCGGTTAGGAAGCCGCGGATACATATTAAAAAAGGGTAAATTTTTTGGGTGATGAATTGTTGCTTAACTACAAGGTCATTTCTGTCATTAAATTGTAGTTAATTTATCTGTTTTTTTCCCTAAGCGATTATCATTCATGGAAACTGAAAACGATTCCACAAATAAAAAAAACCCGAATATAAGTTCCCGAAAAAATCGAGTTATCATAAATTAAACAAAATATCAAAATGCAAAGAAAAAACCAGCAGGAAGCCATAACATATCACCTGAACAGTTTTGTTACCATTTCTTCGAATAGCAGATATAAACGAGATATATACCTAAATTGATTACCTCACGTATCTGGTTCCAATTTCATCAACAGTCTTTTTTTTTGTGTTTGTTTTCTAAGTATAAGAAAGTATATGACCTAAGGCGAAAGATCACTTTTTGAAGGAAATTTAAACAATTGCTGAACAATAGCATTCAAGATAATTCTTTTACTTATAATTTCTTGTAGCGTTATTGATTATTAATTTGCTCCATCTCCTAAGGACGAATTACAGAATTTTAGGCGGCTTATTTATAATATTAATACTTAAATAATATTTATAGAATTAATAACTTCTAATATGTTTTATTTTGTCTAGTAAATATATAATTTTACCTTTAATTATTGTCCAGTAAATATTCTTACATATAAATGTCGGCTTTTTGTGTAATTGACTACTTAATTTAGTCATTTGCAAGATGATTTTTGTAAAATTCCATTTTAGCACATGCCTTGGTGACGGAAAACAAAATGATACCAAGTTACAAACGAGATTACTATCATAACCGATATCTAACAGGAGTGCATTATTATCAGGATTGCCAATCTGACGTATGTATAAAGTTTTTTTTTTTTTTTTTTTGCGCCCGTTTTGTTTTCAAATGCCAAGGCGTGGGTTCAAATAAGATCTATAATCACGACTTTAAAAGACAAAAAAAAAAAAAAAAAAAAAAAATACTAAAGAAAATTATAAGAAATTAGGGTACTTGTCCATTATAGCAGCACCCGCCAAATTACGATTTCGGAAGCAGACGGAAAATCGCAAAGCAGTATGATTTATCGCCATGTTTGGTCGTAAACTCCTGACGTTGCAGTCCTAAAGAAACAGCACTTCATTTTAGTAAAATCTGACTTTCCTATTAACGTTACTGATTTCGTATTATTTTTTTTAAATACTTATTTTGTTGCTTTTGAAATTGTCGTTAACAATTCTCAATTTACCAAACAGCGAAATGGATGTTGGTTTTACACATTTCACGGAGAACCATAAGCACAATTATGTAGATCCGTCAACGGGAGTTCACACGCAAAATGTTAAAAAAATGTGTGGTTCAGCAAAGTGGAGTAGTAAGAAACGGCACGGCTCGGCATCATCTAGAATCGTATCTGGTAGAATTTATGTGCAGGAAATATGTAATGAAAAAAAAAATGCTTTCTATAAAATAGTGAACGCAATTTCGGAAATATGGCCTTTTATGTTTATTGATGTTCTAAAAGTTATGTAAATATTAATAATAAACATCTAAATTTTTGTAGTACTTATTGGGATAAGATTTATCACTAACATAATTAAGATTATTAAATAAAAGTAATATTTAAAAAGTTTTATATTATTTATTGGTGTGTTATTTGTTTTCCTACATTTCAATTTCGCGCTCCGCTTATTTGTCGCTTTTAACTAGCTTGGCGATATTAGCGTATTCTTAATTTGGCGGAAGCCGCTTAAATAGACAAATACCATTGAAATGAGTTTTTGTGGGATATTGAGCAACAAAGGCACAAGATGCTTTTAATTCAAAAAATAAAAAATAATTTCATCTTCTGCAGGAATGTTCTGAACATTTGTTTACTACCCACTGCTTTGTGCAAAAATCATTTGAATGTAATATTACACAGCGGATTTACTTGAGTATATCACATATAAAAAGAATATGTTCCAATACAGTTACTCCACATTGCTTCATCTTATTGGTTGAATTTACGTACCAGCGCACCCACAGAAGTTATGAACATCCAGAGCTAAGAAATTCATCTTTTATGCTAATTGTCTAATATAATATTTTATCTACGGTTGGAATGTTCCCTAAAACTTTATTTTCATTCTATTTCTGTAAATATTTCTGTTGATATTATCCGGGGCAATCAAATCGATGTCGGGAATCCATTGGACTCCGTCACCGATTTTGTGTGACCATCCGCCTAATCATTCTAAAAATTACCGAGTGTCTCGGAATCCAAAGTAGAATAATTTAAGTTTGAAAATGCGATTGTGTAAATATTTTGCTGGCTAATCAGCGAATAACTTTTAATGATTTGGTATTATAATTTTTTTAATGCAGGTAGCACAGAGAGTGTTTTTACAAAATGATAAAATGTCTTCGTAACTTAAGGCTCCCTTCTACCTCCATTTTGATTTCGTAGATGTAATGTAAACCTATGAAATTTCTACCACCGCTCTCAAATTTATATTATTTTATCTGGTATATCAATGCAAAAAAGTGCAAGCAAAAAAATAATGAAGGTTTCGGAAGGAATGAAAATAATTACATTTTCCCCCGATTTTTTAAAATATTTTTACATCTGTTTTAATAATTCGTTCGTGGGTTTTCCGGTATTTAAAATATATTCTAAAAATATTTTTAAAAATCTGAACAAAAATGTAATACCGCAGAATTCTTCATCATTTTTTCCTCTTTCGGATTCAAATGGATGGAATAGTATGTATTTGAAGACAGTAGTAGAAATTCCATTGTATTAACATTACGTTCACGAAATCAAGATGGCCGGTAGACGGGAGCCTTAAAGTTATTTTTACACATCTATTAGGCCGTTTCCATTCCTTTGTAGACATTCTGTCTAATAACAATAATTAATTTATAATCATGCTTTTACTCGCCTTATAAATAAATGTGCTTACATAATCCAGCGTACTTTAAAATATGTAACCATTAGTGATGAGAAAATAAAATTTGTCACTTCAAGCAATTTTCTTTGGCAAACATAATTTTTTGTTTATCTTCTGAAACAATCAAGGAGTTGACATAATTTGTCATTAGATTTTCCTTTCCGCTTAGAGTTAGTAACAGAAATAATAAAAATGTAATTTATGTTATTTTGAATATGTAATTTATTTGTTATTTACCTTTAACTATACATTACAATGTAAGTCGAATCATGTAAGCACTAAAATAACTCAAAAAGTATTTCATATTCTGGTAAAAATATTACCAGAATTGATTCCAGATATAAAATGAAGTGCTGTTTGTCAGTATTACATTTTTGAAATTTAAAGTTTATTTATTTTCGTGTCTTTCTTGAAGTTTTTCGTTTAAAGAAGGGTTGAATCACTTAACCATTTTTCTTGACGTCTCGGTACCGTTGTAGCAGGCCTAGTCCGAAAGTTTAGAATGATGCCATAACATAAGGCCTCATGAACTTCTCTGATATTAATAAATCAAAATAGTTTCATTTTCGTATCTTTTTGGTTTTAATTCGGATGTGCAGCACGATTTTGAAAGACGATATGATTGTTTTGATTTATTTCAGGAAATGAAATGGGTTTTTGTCTTTCAGGATTACAATATTATATTTATTAAAGAATAGTTTATTTGAATTTTGTCCAAGTTTTGTTATGGTTGTGAAAATTAAATTTACCTCATGAATCGGGATAGGATTTTTTTTTTCCTTTTTGATGAGCTGTTCTTATGTTCTTGTTCCCTTTTAAAGAATTATAACCTGTTCATTAGATTCCACGTGCTCTTTAAATTCCTCTAACAAAACCTCGAATATATTCTAATGAATTAACGCGATTTTTTCGTAGTATCTTCATTCCTGGTTTTTATCACACAAGTCGTCCTTTTCATGCGCATGTGTCTCCCTCCGGCGTTGACATTAATGGCGAGTTCTGGCGTTTCTATTCATTTAACTGTTCCTATTTTTGCATTATGGAACTCAAAAATAACTGACTGCTTTGTGCATCTGGACACCCGGAGCTACTTGTGTTCCCCCAGTTATCAATATTTCTAGATCGTTTACATATTTATGAAGAGCTTTGATGAGATGAGAGGGATTCGCCGACGAGAAGCCGACCTAGGTTGAACCTCAGCAAGAACCAGGCAATCCTTGATCGATGTCCATATGAGATGGTTGTCTCAAAATCTCCTTTAACAAAATTTCTGTAATAGATGTACATATATATTATAAAATTAAATAGTTGTATTTTAAAACCAACATTTTTTTCTTTGGAGCTCTTCACAATATCTTTGATTCTTTTTGAACCGGTACAATAATTATTGCATTTGATTACTTAGGAGATTAGTATTGATACGATTACTTAGTATTTTAAAAAAAATCAAAACGGCTGAATTTTAGGAAAAAGTAATGTTTTTGATTAAACTAATACTAAATAGAACATTATTTCCTAATTTCATCAGCAGGTAATACAAATAAAGTATCCTTAATAATTTCTCAGTGCTAGTATATTTTACATACTCAAAATAAATTAATTAATTAAAATAAATGCTGGTAAAAAATGATTTGTAATAATTTTTATACTAAATAGTGTATTTGTGAATTTTAGCAAAAGTATTTACTATTTTATGAGAAACAGTTAATTAAAAAATCCGCATCTAATGCTTTAATATGTATTATATAAAGTATTATGTTCTTGCTAAAAAATACAAAACAGTACATAAATATGTTTTATTTTAGTTTACAGAGAATCTAAAATAATTAAATACTATGTGTATTGACTTTTTTAATTATTTTATACGTTTTATTAAAAGGAACAAATTAATAAAGAAATTAATACATGAAATATATTAAATATTTAAATTCGTAATCTACTCCTTATTTGATTTCCTAATACATAATAATAAAAACCAAAATAAAGGAAAATTTTAATTAAAAAATTCTTTATTAATCATTCTTAGATTTGATCAAATTCATCAATATATATAATTGATTAAGAAAATCGTAAAATTTGCAAAGAAAAATTTCTTCGTAAAACTTTACGAAGAAAAATTTTAATGCTCTAAAAATTTTTTAAACTAATTGTCTCGCTTTTCAATCTTTTAAAGACAGAAAAATTGATAATGTTATATTTGTAGCTTGTATTTATTAAAAAAACGTTGGTAATTAAATTTAGTTTCTTTTCCTTATAGCGAAGCAGAAAAATTAAATGCTCTCGTTGTTTTTGCTACTGTTGACTCTGATTTCTCTCTTGTAATCAGTTCGCGAAGCAAACTTTTAGCTTGTAGAGACATAATATAACACCACTAAATGTATCTTCTGTATAATGCAATTTTAATCTATGTCTTACAAATTCTAGTACTACATTTTTATTCTATATAATGAAAGTAAACTCAAAGTATTTATTTGTTACCAGTTGTCTCGGGAGCGAACATAAAAATATCATTTGGTCAATTAATTTTTCCATTTTCCCAAACATTTTAATTAACCAATTTTTGTTCGAAGGAAATAGTATGTTACATTTTTTATACTTCTTATATAACTGAATCTTTGTAAAATTTGTTTTGATTCGGAAGAATGAAATTCTTCTGGATTCTCACTGAAAGTTCTAAGCCCGGGTTTTACATAGTCATATCATTAATTTAAAGTGAGCGCGCCTACAAACTGTTAGTGTTCAATTCAAATTGTATTATTGTATAATGTGCTATTTAATTCATAATTATGACCTTGTTTTGAAAACTGAATGGAAAGAAATAATTTTGAAAAGCAAATTAAAGAATTTATTCCATATTTTTAAAAATCGATTTTGATACCAAATCAATAAAAATCTTTAAAACGAATGTTTACATTTCATTTTATAAAGATCACTTATTTTTTGCTAGATGACACTTTATTTCCACAGGGTAGCTTACATACTTTTTGCTAAATAATGGATAATATCGTAAAGATAGTTAGAAGGAAATATTACCATTCTTTTATTGTTCTTGGCTATTATTTTTAAAAAGTTTTATGTTAGATTTAATTTTTTAAAAATTACTTTTTCCTGAGGAGAAAATATTGAACATATGAGAGTTTGTACTGGTCATGTGTTACAAAACTGAAACTGACTTCTTTTTTCATTAATTATTTTAAAATTAGTAGAGTGATTAATTTGACAACGTTTCAAACATTTTTTTCCCTTCTACAACTGAAAAAACATGTGAATCAGTTTTTTTCTCTGTTTATGCAAATCCTATCAAAAATAACAGAAGCACCTGCTCTTCTTCAAAGTAAAATATTTTTATTATGATACATGATTATGATATTAAAAACATAAGTAAGTTTATTTTTACAGAATTTATTCGACATTAGTTCATCAAATAAATAAAAAAGAAAGTAGAAGCAAAAATATTTGAAAAGACATAGCAATAAAATCAATGAACAAATAGAGAGAAGTCTCCATTTAAATAGCTAATTTTAAATTTAATGACATAAATAAAATTTTTTGAAAAAAACACAAATAAATTCAGTTTTCTTAGAACGAAAAATATTGTTAATGACCTACAATGATACTTCTCTGATAATGTTACTGTAATGGTGGTTTGATTTATTTTGTTTATTAACGTCGCTCTTAGAAGCAACCCGAGGACAAGTAACGACATTCATTTTGAGTCTCAGTCAAGTGACGAGGACAATATCTGAGCTGTAATCTTCCTCCCCAAACTTCCATATTACGCCAACAGGAGGAATTGTAGCCTCAACAGACTTAACGTGCATCAGGTTCTTTTACGGTCGTTTTTTAGTGGTATCAGGACAAGAACCCACGACTCGTTGAAACAACAACGGTCGCGAGTTCATGACCACGGCCACTGGGCAATAGCGGCCTACTCTTATGGTTGAAAAGAAGCATTCACGGAGGTTTTGTTGGACACCGAAGAAAATTTAAACAATGAACTCCGGCCTTTGTGACAAACTTGGTGACCATTTTAGCGACTTGGCGGCCAATTGAAGGTTCCCGGAAATGCTCGAATTTTCTCGATGTCTCTATTAAGAGATAAGTTATGGATTCATTTGGAATTTTCTCTGTGACGTCACACCAGGACAGGACAGCTATAAATTAGCGAAAGTGCTGAGTGAAGCGGTTTGTCTCTAAAGTGTAAAGTATCACTTTGGAGTTTTGTCTGCAGTGCGAATTAATAGGCTCTCGAACTGAACGTCACTTTATGGCATCATTTGGTTTGTGAACCTGACTTTGTGAATAAACCATGGCTTACGTAAATCAGCTTACTACTTACATTAGAAGTGTAGTGAATAGGAGAAGATGAGAATGTGATAGCGAGATTGAACGCTTCAAAGTGCTGACAAGAGCTAGATGGTTAGAGAGCATATTGGTGCAAGAAATTGAGATTACCATGACATGCAAGGGATATTTAAATACCAAATTTGAGACTCCTTGTTTTTTGAAGCATTTATATATATATATATATTTGAAATTATGAGTAGTGCTAAGAATTTTTTTTTGTGTACCAAATAATGATATTTTAACTATTCTACAGAATTATAAAAGTACTTCTTTTAGTGAAAAAGTTTTTTTTCGTCTTAGATAGGGACATGATTTTAGAGGCAAAAATTCATCACTGGTATTCTCTCGTATATGTCTTTGAGTGACGTGTCACACGATAGTTCAATTACCGATTCAACGCCTGAATCTGTCAATTTTATTTAGGAATTTTCGTTAAATGTAAATGGATTCCTTATCCAATCTTTGTAGCTGTTGAATGAGGGAAAACATTCTTGTTTTGTCTCCAGTTGTATCAAATGTTCTCGGAAAACATATGAAATCTTATCCGGCAGCGAGCTAGTATCGCATTCATTCTCCAGTTCTGTACGTTTATAAAATATTTGATATTTTCATCCTTTACCTGACATAATCGCAAATTGAGTTGTTTCGCAGCAGATACAATCTTCTCTTTGCCTTTTGGCCGCAAGTGGCTTTCCGACCCCGAGGAGGGAGAGAGAGTTGATGACCTTGATGTGACAGCGTTGTTTCGAACCCTGGACCAAGGGGTCCGAAGTTGACGGTCCTACCAATCAGGCCAAAAAGATATCTCATCGGGCTGATTGAGTAAGGCCTTTTAACTTCTGACATTGTTGTTGGCGAGAGCCACTGCTATTTTGATTTTTACTTGTGATTGCTTGGTTTGTACCGAAGGTTGTTTTTCGATTTTGTCAGCCATTACTGCAATGGATATACATCCCCTCTCTGTTGAATTGAGTTTTGCTTGGGACAGTTTCCGCTTGAGTCATCGGCTGTCTCGTGATGAGTGGCGGGTCTCGACGACACGTGCGCCCTAGCCGGAATATCACTAGTCGTGATTTTGAGTGCGTTTGTCTTAGACGTACAAAGGCAAGTATTTTTTTTTTTTTTTTTTGCGTCGGGGGCATATGCAATCAGTAGGTACAGGCTGTGGTGCTGCCATCTAATGTTCATGTCCTGAGTCACTACTTCGGCCGCAGGTGGATTTCCGACTCCGTGGAGGGGAAGAGAGTTGTTGGTGACCTTGATGCGGTAGCGTTGTTTCGGACCCACTCGTCCAGAGTGGGAAATAAGTTGACGATCCTACCAATCAGGCCGAAAAGATCTCTTCGGGCTGGTTGAGTAAGGCCTTTTAACTTCTGACATTGTTGTTGACGAGAGTCGAGTATGCAGCCCTTTTTAAAATCAGAAACATCATTACCTTTTAATCGCAATTCTCAACCTGTTGCATGCATACCCAAGGGTTCGTGATAGAAAACGGTTATGTCGGCAACACAACTGAAAAAAAAGAACAAAATGTTTTTTAAGAATTAAAAACAATTTTAAAAAGTAGATAGATATTTTTATTAAGATTGCCAGTTGTAAAATTGCTGATTCATGAAAAGGAAAGATTGCTGATGCCACTTAAAGAGCCTCTTCAACGGCGGAATGATGAACCCAGAAGAGTTTTAGACTCGACGCGGTGACGAATACAGAAACCTTTCTCAAAATGCCACATGTACTTAAAGCCTTTTGCTAAAGCAGAGCTTGACGAAATGGCTTTTTTTGTATACTTGTGCTCAAAAATCAATATTGAAGCAAATTAAACTCAGCTACGGATGAGAGATTGTATAATATTAATTCTCTTTTCAGCCTAATTTTTCAAAATTTTGTGATTCAATGTGGTCTCAAATATCCCATTAATTTTACTTTTTTTTACATTCTTTGTGTTAATTTGTTTGCGTGCTTCAAAAATAAATATAAAAAACTGTATGGTAAAAAAAATATAGATCATTTAGTTTAGTTCAATTTTCTCCTATTTTGGAGAAGTTATCGTAATCTGTAAAGACTGAAACAAATTATGGGGGGGGGCCAATACTAGAAGATTCTTGGTTGAGATACATGGAAAGAGCCAAGCCAGCTCGGATACGATTCGGAAAACTGAAACTGAATACGATTCGGCTGGTTGGTTGGAATTTATGGCTCTGAATCCTCGAGGAAAATATAGTACCAAACACAAGGTGAAGAAGTTACTAATCTAATCATTAACACAATACAGAAATTCAAGCCCAAGGTAAAGGATAAAAGGAAGTTTAATAAAATTATATATATACGAAGTAAAATTAATATCTTGTAAAATAATTAAAAATATTTGGTTCGAGAAAATCATCGACCAAGTCATCTAATGAAAGTTTATAAGATTTAAAACGAATAGAGTTAAAGACAGAGCATTCAGTCAGTATATGTCTCACGGTCGAAGAACAAACACAAAAATTACACGTATTGAGAGTTTCTCCCTGGAAAAGGTGCCTGTGTGTCACTCACGTGTTTCCGATACGTAAACTTATTGAAATAATGTGAAAATGAATTTCGTTGAGATATTAGGGGTTTAACATGATGTAATGTGATATATATTTCAAGATTCCATTGACCTGCCTTTGATCATGAATTGCTAATTTATTGTATTTAGGGACATCACGAAATAGAATAGAAGGATAGATTGTATTCATGCAGATTTAGGTGCATTGTCTATTATTTCATTTCCCTTGATATCTACATGGGAGAGAATCCAGTAAAAATTCAAATGCATGTTTTTAGATTTTAGTTTATACCAATTTTTTTTAATGTACCAATGATCATTGAGTGAGATGAATAATGTGGGTAAGTTAAGGATTGCAATGCACTAATGGAATCTAGGAATAAAATAAAATTCTCATCATGTCAACTGGACAAACTGTCCAAATCCTCCTGTAAAAATAGAACATAAAGGAGGAAACTGAAAATCATGCGTGAACTGTCTCGTAAAAATGAGTCGCCGACATGATTTTATGATTTCGAAGAATAAGTGGAGGTGAATAAAATCAGGATATTGCTCCACAAAATCATTAAAAAGTTGAATAAAATTATTTTGCATAATGTTAATTTTTTTAAAATGACTTTAAAATCAGAAAAGGTTGGGAACCAGTTATAAAGTTAAACTTAAATTAGTTAAGGAATCGAAAATACCACAAAGGTGTTTAGCATTTAATTTTGAGTTGTGTTATTAAAGTCAAGATGCGGAGACCCGGTAATTGTTTTTCCTTACAAGGTACCGGGGCGCGACCCTTTGTTTGAGAAACTCTTGAGTTACCCTATTCCTATTTCTCCATTCCTATACTGATGCATTTCGAACCACCCTCATTACATGGATTTGTTGACTCATTTTATATCAGAAACGGAATCAGTAATAATTTTGAATACTGACACTTCTTCATTGCGTCATATTCCATCCAACACAGCATATCGTTCATAATTCAGGTTAAAAATGGAAGCACAGCACCGCGATTATTTTTTGTCGTGCACAACATATGTTTGTTTTTAGTCATACAAGGAAGTGTGAAAGCTCTTCATCTAAAAAACCTATATATTTGCCATCAGTGCACTTAAGGATGGACAGCTAATCAAGCAATCTAGTTTCTAAGGGTTTCGATGATACGTACAGGATTGTTTGCTTCTAAATTATTTGTGCCGATTTACCTGGAATTTTCAAAATTTGACGCACTGAAAATTTTAACTACACAGATGTGCCACTTTAAACAAAACGATCCGAGCCATAGAGTTTCGGGAACGTTCACACACGCAACAAGAAGGGAGAAAAATTATATTTGAGCGCGAAAATCTGGGTGTGGCTGATACAATATACATTTCTTCACCAATAAAAAAAAAACTCTTTTTAAAGTAGCACGAGTATTTTCAGACTAAATAAAATAAAGAAAATAATTTAATAAAACAATTAAATACAATGTATTATTTCAATACCAAATTTTAATAAAGTTTCAAGACTTAACAACATTCTTATGCAACTCTTAATTTATTAGACACACGCATACTGCTTGATTTGTACAATTTCTGTTGACAAATATATCTTTTTTTAGGCGACGTGGTACCTCAAAGATGACCTAAGAGTTAATAATTTGATTTTTACTAGTAATATTCTTCGAATTAATATCTTTTGATTTCAATATTACTTTTACATGTTTGAGACCTAGAAGTTGGAGGAAGTAAAATTGATTTTTGTAAATATGTCGGTAATTTCATGCTACTCTTTTTATGAACAATTTTCGAAACAACTTTAGGAAAAACTTTTCGAATTTTAATTTATTTTACACATAATTGTAGGGTATTGCTTTTTTTTTTTAGTGACTTCAGTTTTCGTAACGATCGATTTGTTGATATTTAGTATTTTATTTGTAGTGTTTTTATCAAATTAATTCTAGTTACTTTTTTATCAATAATTTCATAATTTGTGTGTTCTTAATGATCAAATATCGTACAATTGAAAATCTTTGATAATTTGGGAGTAAAAAAGTTTAAAATGGCTTTTATTATATATATACATTTTCCTTCATTTTTCTTGTTGGCCTGGTGCAATTAATATACTCTGAAAAAAAAGTGATCAATCATAAGAAGTTCGTACGGAAATTAAATGAAAATGTGTGTGTGTAAATATTTTTAACCAATACATATAGCTAATGTTTTAAAATGGCTTTTTAAGTTAATGAAAACATATTATTATGATTTTTTTTTCTGAATTATAAACTCTAAAACAGTTTTTTTTCCCATTATATTAAAGCATTTAAAATGTTTCTCCCGCTCCAAATATTTACCGATTTTTCTATGACCTGTTATTATTGCCTGTAACAAAATTAACGACTCATTTTGCAATAAAATGAATTTTTTTTTTTAAAAAAAAAAAGGATTAGTATATAGGAGGTGTCGGATTATTGCTGAATTTTAGCATACATATTAACATTTTGTTATTTTTTTTCTCCAAAACTAAATAAATTATTTTAGATTGATCTCTAAAGTTGTTCAAAATATTCTTCAGCGCAGTACAAAAAAATTTCATATTGAAATATTAACGAATACACCAGATTTGATTTGGTTTTTATAAATTCAACACGAGAGCTCTTGGCTACGGACCTCGTAATTTTGAACCTCGGTCAAGGGACGAGGACGACACCTTAGCTGGCACCCCCGTCCTAACTTCCACACCACGCCAACGGGTAGGCTTTGTGCCTCGACAGATTTAACATGCATCAGCTCCAATTACTCGACGGGTCTATTAGTAGCATCAAGGCTCGAATGAATTCAGGAGGAGTTGGGTCTTTAAATTTTGCAAAAACTGTAAAAAATTTTTATCCAACCATAAATTCAAATTTTCATCGGAATTAACCTGGAAATAAACAATATATGATGCGATAAAATATGAGTATTAAAGGTGAAAATAAAACACACAAATATATATATATATATATATATATATATATATATATATATATGTGTGTGTGTGTGTGTGTGTGTGTGTAGGGGTCACAGGAATTAAACTTCTTCCCACACAAAGAGTAACTGAAGCTAATATAAAATGGTTTAATGTTGTTCAGAATAACCGGATACACACTGATGTATTACTTGTACTGCATCACAGGTAGATGTTACTGCCTTCGCGTAGTAACAGCATAAATATTCAATCAACTGCCTTCTTACAGTTATTGGCTTAGAGTTCTTTTTTCCTTGCCTCCGCGCGTTCGAACCGCACCTTCTCGTTCTCCTTCCCCAGAGCTCTTTCCCTCTCTCTGCGCACAAGCCAGTACCGCAACGACATCAGGTGGTCAGCGATAGATCCCCACTCTTGACAACAGTTTTGTCCTCAAAATTTCCCTCGCTCTTTCAACATCAGATACTACCTGTAATATAAAAAAGACAAACACAGGAAAACATTATATGGTACATTAAATCTTCAAAGTTTTAGGTCGGAAGACCAAGGTTTCATGTGGTCGACAGTTGAATAGCTGTGACCAGGACCTTCATGGTGTCTCACTTTTTCCACTCCGTACCGGTCTTTTCCCTTGGTTGTCGTAATTCGGTATAGACCAAAACACTTGGGTCTAAGCTTTAGACCACTTCCAAATTGAGTGCTCTGTATGGCTACTAAGTCATTTACATTGTATACTCGTGCTTTCTTCCTTCTATTTTTGTATGACTTTCTGTCCTCTTCTTGTATTCTCAAGATATTCTTTCTTGCTTCATCTCTGATTTCTTCCCGATCCTTCATCAACATATCTGTTCTTCTTTCTCGAGAATTTCTATAATCTTCAGATCCTCTCGGTTTCGCATTTTGACACCAGTGAGGAGCTCAAAAGGTGTATTCTTTGTGCTTCTGCACGTATTACTGTTCAAGATCCTATGTACATCTGCAACATATTTGTACCACTTCGTTGAGTCTTCCGACGACAATTTTGCCAGTACAGGAATCAAAGTCTTGTGGATTCTTTCCACTTGTCCATTTCCTGTAGGAACACCAGCTGTGATCAATACATGATGGATTTTCTCTTGAATGCAGAACTCTTCGAATTCTTTAGAGATGAAAGCCGAACCTCTATCGGTGATAATTCTGGAGGGATTTCCAAAAGTTACTTGTTGTAATCTCAGTTTCTGTAATCAACTTGTGTTGAAGTTGACTTTACTGGATACAACCATACAAATTTTGTAAATGCATCGATGATAGTCAAAACGTGATTATAATTCTTGTTCGTGGACGTCAACGGACCAATAAAGTCGACATGATACGTACTTAAAGGTACGCTCTCTTTAGGTATAGGATTCAGTAAACCTTCAAATTTCTCAAGCTTTCTTTCACATAAAATGCATTGTACACAATTTGCGATGATTTTTTTCTATTTGCTTTTTGAGGTTAGGAATATAAAGTCCCTCTTCAACAGATCCTCCGTTTTATACTCAGCGAAGTGACCTTTGCTATGCACATCACGAACGATTTCGAATTCGCCGACGAAAAACCGTTGGAGGTCGATGGCCCTAAAAGAGC